>JADFUC010000051.1:0-318315 GCA_019722365.1 Lithospermum erythrorhizon | reverse complement strand
TATTACGTATTGCTCACATTACATCCTAGGAATAAACGGATAGGTAACCAAAACATGATCGAGAACATATGTATATATGCTTAGTTTACAATCGCCTTTTGGCCGGTGTGTAGTTAATAATCATAAGTAGTTCTGAATGAAGATTAGAATTAAGTATGTAGTCTAATATTATAATTGATATATAAATTACTTAGAAAATATATATATTATATCTTGTACATGTATTTTTTAGCAATTGTAATAAATTATTTTATTGTATTAAATAAAAGAAGAACACATATGACTTTAATGATTAATCGCCTTTAATTTGCTTAATAAAAATTATTTAATTATTATTTCAAATTTCAAAGCTAAGACAATATCGTCTACAGGAAAAGTAAATGAAGAGCAGGTAGAAAATATTGGGAAAAGTAGAGAAAATGTTCAATGTTCTCAATTTCTAGTTTTGAATCTTTATTCTAATCATGGCCTTGGCATTATAGATGTGGTAGGAAAATTCCCCCAAAATGGTACGTGGCGATGAATTAGGCTAATCGTCAGAAATCAATACCCATTAACTTATGTGATGATATACCACTATTTTATTTGGGTCCGGTGATTGCTAGGTCACCTCATTGCCAACCAAGGATAATTAAGTCATAAATTTATTCAATTGAACAATCTTAAAAAATACTCCTTATCAATTTAAGAATATGATATTGAAACATTACGATATTCATAGACTTCAATTTTAAATTTGTTAGATTCTCGAATGCAAATATATAATTAAGTCGTTTGTACATGTTTCAAGTCAACAAACTAACATTAAAATATGTTGAACTAAGATAAATATTATGCTAATCCATTTATTTTCTTTTATTTATTTCTTTTTAATCTCTTTATCCCTTGAATTGATTCTTGTAAAAATAATTTTCTTAATATTCAATTATTGTAAAATATATAAAAGTTCATATATATTACATGTAAACATGAAATGTCTATGTCACATAAATTAAATTTAAGGAATTTGTGTGATCCGGTCTTTAGGAATTCGGATTAGAAAAAATTACAAATTACAAAATAAATTCGTTTGTAATAACCCGTCTGTGATGAAAAGAGGATATCAGAATATTATTCTGCTACATATTTAAAATTTATGCTAGAAATACATAAAACCGCATTTTAAACTAAACCGAAAACCGAACGGTAAAGTCGAAAGAACTCTCAGATATTTTTGCGCTGACTTCACTTTCTTATACCTATCCAAATGCTGCCTAATCATCATCAAAATCATCTTCTCTCTTCTTCTTCAGCGCCATGGCCGAAATTTCCTTCTGGGCTTTTCCCTCAAAAAATTTTTCTTCCATTTTCTTCCTCATTCTACGAAATTTTCAGGTTTTAAAATTTTCCTGGTATTCCCCTGCTCATTCTCACGTTTTCGGCGTAGCAAAGTCAATCTTTTATATTTCGAAGTTCGAGCACGTTGACTTTTCGAATTCGAGCTGACCTCAATTACGCTTTATTACGTTATGTAATCGCCATTTAAGCTTAGATTATCGATAAGAAATGGAGCAATTATCGACATTGGGTTGAAATTGTCGAGGATTATAGTTGACTTGCTGACTCTTTCTTAAACGGCTTTTTAAAACATGTGTCATACTCGACTTTATTTGTGACGGCTTGAGGTGTAAGTCATACTTTTAAGTGATTGTGAGAACGCTCTGATATTACGCAGTTTTGTAAGTCAATATTTAATTAACTCAAGGACAAAGCATTGCTAAACGCGATGATTAATACATTACTTCCGAACGTTATGACCTTTGAACCAAGAATTGAACTCGACCATTAATGCGGAGCGCCTAACTCAAGTCGAATACGCGACAGGAGGGAACTTTATCGCCATGTGCAGACGGTACGGTGATTATATATAGGTAGAACGTTATATTACTAGTCAGGTTGCGTTTAGTAATTATAATTTCAATGTTTAAAGCGCCGATCGCGGGAAAGGACCATTGTTGCATTGCCGGAGTTTCATTTAGTTAGCCGAGGCGAAGATTCATCTCACGCGCCGATTAACTATTCGATTACTGATACGACGCATATACGTGATTTTTGTCAATTATATGTCGACATGCTGGCTGGTCAGCCGTTGGCAGCCAGGTTCGTGGTCCTACGAGTCGCATGTGTTTCGAGGAGTTATCGAACAGATACAAGAGTTAGTATAAGGCTGATGCTGTCGGCCGAGTTGATTTGTCCGGGTATCTTGCTTCGCTCCTAGCACGAGCCTGGTGAGTTGCCCACCTAGTAACGATTCGGTGATTGCTCGCACCTTGTTACGATTCGCATAACTTATGTCGACGGGCATAAGTTTCTCCTCGCGAAAATAAGGCCGATTATACAAGACATCAGAGAAACCCTGACTTATATCGAAATTTTGTAGAATTGTCGAGAGTCATGAAATTGTCGGTCGACAGAGTTGTCGAAATGACACTATTTTGGAGTTGTCGAAATGATACTATCGGTTGAAATGATACTATCGCCGAAATTGTCGAAGAGACATCATCATTGAAATGACAATTATCACGGAAATTTGTCGAGTCGACATCATCATTGAAATTATTACTGACACTATCAGCTGGAATACGCATTGGCCGCTTCTACCGCTGGCGCTGCCGCCACAGCAGCGGATAAAGAGGCCGACGGTCATATGCTATTAAGGCTTTTTCGAGAGATATTTATGTTATTTTTATTGCCATCACTTGATACCTTCCGCTAAGAACACTTGCTTAATTAGCAATTTAAACGAGCAATGAACCGCTAAATGACTTTATATTAAGATCCTAAGTTGAATAATATCATATACTACTTTCTATCTATATTATGTAATATTAATCTTCGATACACTATCGCTGATCTAAGTTGATTTTCATTCTTCAGATATATATTCACTAAGTCAGCAAATTACACCCTATTTCATATGGGGCGGCAATTTAATGCTTAGGTCGATTGTGCATGCTGTTTCTTCGATCAAGTTTCTTCATTAAGCCATATTGTAGCTTAAAGGAATGGCTGGGTGCTAGCTTGATCCTCAATAATTTCTTTTATTTTGTTGGATTCTCGTTGTCACCGTGAAAAGTCATATTTCGGTATACAATTGTCAGATATCGCATTGTCATATGTATTAATTTACCACGATTTATCATTTTTCTAAAAAAGTTGTTGTCAAGTAGCTGCATATCAGACAGCCGGAAGTTGTTTCAAGACAAAGTTTTTCAAACGAACTATCCATCGACGATGATTTCAAGGTCTGCGATTGTGATTTATCCTCGTGGCGCTATTGCATCGAATTCTGAAAGCGCTGGTCGTTATATCTGTTTATGGACTTTGAACCCTAAGATGTGATTCTACGAGATTAGCCTTCGGGTTATATTGGCTCATACTCGGTAAGTCCAATCACACATTAAGGCATCCCGAACCGTAAGGGATGGAAATCGGACACATACATGCGACAATGTTTATGGAGTTCAATTTCATATTTTTAAGATAACACTTTATTATGCATTCCTTATGAATTAATAAGGTTTTGGACCAATTATTTATAATAATGAATTTTATTATGAAATTCATAGACTCTTAACAAGGTAGGATAAAACCATAAAATTAATTACCAGTGTATGGATTTGTATTGAGCAGGATGCACTGCTACACCTTAATCTGAATATTATGCGTCATCTTATATTTACTTATACATTAGTTTATTTATTCATCAGTTCATTGTGTTAAGATAATGATTTTTGAATTAAAACATTCAAGTACATGTAGTAATAATAAGTATAATAACTTGAATAAAAACATATAGCAGCTCCATCTTCAATCAATTAAACCATTTCCATTTCCATTTCCATTTCCATTTCCATGCTGTCACATTTAACAAATAGAAGATTGTAATACCCGACCCAAAAAAAACGGTGATCATGAGATGCTTAATACGATTCGATTAAGATTACTCATACCACCACAAGATGCGACGTTTTAAGCTCATCCTATGTGCTAACTCCAATATTAAACGCAGTTCAACCCTGGTATTCTAGTGACGCGACTAATCGTGGAGGCTCGCGAAAGACGCTGAAATGGTGAAAACGACGGGAAAAGATCCGCGCTAGTCATGGCATCACTCCATCAAATTCCACAATTGCTCCGACCTGCCACGAAGGGCGTTAATAAATCAGACTTTGAGCGACGTCCCGAATCGCGATAACTACTGACATGCTAAGACAAAGTGTTACCGGTATGAGCCACCTCTTTAATCTCACACCGATAAGATTTGCCCCATTTACGCCATCAACGGCGACGCTGAGTATTTGCTGAGGTCAGAATACCGCACTCCAAAAACGCTGACCGGGAGCATGCTTCGATATTATCTGACGAGACTACCATACTAACAAGACGCATCTTTTTTCTAATCTCATCCTATAACCTTGTTAAACGCTGTCATGGGCATTCTAGACGCTGACCACTGTAAGCTTTCCCCGACGCCGGCGACAAAACGCGTTTGAAACCCCATGATTCATGTTCACCATCAAATCTATCATTGTCTACCCGATTTGACGGCAAGTTATAGATCATCCTCAAGAATATGCTACTACAATAATTTATAATTCCCTGCTAGTACTTTTTTCGCTTATGTATGTGTGGTTGTTATATACCAAAGAAACACGCTGGCATCAAGCATCACCATCATCACCTACTCATTTATTTTTTATGAGTAAGTTGGTTTTCTGTCACTTATGTCACAAGGTCTCACCGTGAAATCAGAATCTATAAACGCCATTGGTAAGAATATAAGAAGAAACGATGATTTAGACACAAAACCAGAATCAACTGTTATAATATTTTAATAAATTATCACCCACAATGATTCAACTGCTGAGCATTCATTACTTACCACTGCGCTTACGCCCCTCGAGCAGAATTCATTTATTTATCTGATCTCGCATTCTTGATATTATACTCCGTAATAAGTATATACAACCCACCTCTCAAATCTTGCCTTTTCATTTTCCGTTATATTTGCAAGGACTAGAATAGGAACATTACCTGAATAGATGAAGTTCGTTGTAGTTTGTTAATCTTGACCTAATCTAAATCAAGACCGAAGTCCAGAATGTCTGATGGCGCTCTAATTGCCTTTGCCCCGATTCTCGCTCCCGACCACGGATATTTCATACGGGTTCAAGTTAGATATTTCAATGATAATATAAGATATATACTTCTCTCAAGCAGTAAGAGGAATAACAAAAACTATTCTACTTCAGAGAATCTACACATCGGCAGCAAAAGTTGCCGTCAACTGTAATTTGTTTCTTCCCATTATAAAATGTTTTTCTCTGTCGGATTCCATCATGATTACCCTAACACATCGCTAGGATACCAATGCTGTTAGACCTGCTATTTACTTCTCTGTCCAACTTTACTGCACTCGCGATCCCAGATTCAGATCCTGCTTATGTTAATCATCTATTTGTCCTGGCCAAGACGATTGCCAGAAAGGTTCTAAGAGACACGCTTAATCATTGGGCAAATGTAAAGCGTGTACAAGATTGATTGTCGGTAGAGCACTTCCGCCTTCATGGCATCCGCCCCGCCTGCTCCGAAAAATTGAATTTATGAAGACACTTAACGCTGGCTTATCTCTAGCAGTGACGACATACAAGCTCTCGAAGAGAGCACTGCCGCTTGACATACAAGTCAGAAAGTTCAGATATGACCGTAAGCTTAACTAACAAGTCAAGTTACCGAAACAACGCTCGCTCACTGCCAGACGCAGTGGCGCACGCCCCAAGTTATATCACTTGGGATAAATCCAAACACGATATTACCAGATCTCGTATCGAGACATAAACATGCAGTGACGCCGCTTTAATTATGTTATAGTTTCTTTTATCTACATCAGAGTTAATGGGAAAATTTTAAAGAATCTATGACAACCAGAAAAGACTTATAACTCTGTAAGGTTAGATCCGCTTCATAATGCGAAATCAGACATACCGTAGCTGTTCTAGCTCGGGACACTGTCGTCGTGCTTATTCGGCCAATATCAAGAATCGCACTTGTTAAAGCGGAAAATAATCTTCCTTCAAGAAACAATTCAAACAGGTCCCAACCTAGGACAGTTCCTCACACACGTAGGCTTAGGCTTACATCGGAAAAACCGACGTTCTAAAAAAAAGAGGGTACGCAAGCAATTCTGATGCATCCGGGCAATCGGCCAAGATCGTCGCAGAAAGTAAAGATTTAACTGAGGAAGATATTAAAGATTAGTCAGCCGGACAACTGTCACGTTTTACACCGATGCGCGATACTGATTCTGAAATGCTCATCATATCCTGCCCCAAGAGTTGTACTGGTTTTCGACTTGGCTTGTACAAAGAGACGTGCGGTAATATTTCTATGGCAAATGCCCATTTGCAAAAGCAATTGACAGTTCTCATGTATCACAGACCATGACCAGAAGTTTTGCATCTAGAAGACGTTAGGCATGCTCACCAATATCAAGAATCATTTCACGAGTCTCTAGACAAAAAAGGTTTCCACCTCAGAGTAGACGTGATGATAAATGTCTATGTGGGTTCCATGATTCGAAAGCGTGTTGGCACGTTACGCTCAATCTCCTCGCTATCAGATCCTCCGTTGTCAAAACGATCATACGAATTAAGTCATGAATACGAGCTTCGTCACATAAAGTGGTAGACGAATGCAGATTCTCGCTATCGACAATCTTCGCTATAGGGTTGAAAGACTCGTTTTCATGAGTATCAGGAGCTGGAGATTACATCGCAGTTAAATTTCGTAAGCGACTCATAGAACAAAAAGTACACCTGATCGCATCCACTCCGATTATCAAATCCTTCACTAATCAATCTTCGGGAGGCCACGTATTTTCTATCGACACGATTACTTAAGGATGACTCGGGTCTTTATTATGAAGAGAAAAGTGACGCTTTCAAAGACTTCAAGGATTTCTGAAAGATTTTAGTGGAAAATCAAACAGTGTTAAGATCAAGCTGCCGCGCATTAAAAATGGTTGTCCTGAATTTCGTTTGCCCTCTGAAGTTCACGAAGCTTGTAAGGCGGAAGGTATCATACATCATATGGTTGTGCATACACCCCAAAGCAGAATGCAGCTGGTAACATGAATCAGACTCCTCGAGAGAAATTATCAGATACTCCTCAAACGTCATCGACGAGAATGCTTTCAAGCGTAAGAAATAACACAAAGATGCTATCCTCGATAAACCGTGGTCCTCAGCCACGTATAACCAAAAACTCCTATCGACCATGGGTATAATGTTTGTTGATTATACAGATCGAAAGTCTTTGGCTTCATTGTTATTATCATGCCAAGGAGGGTAAGTTGTAACTGGTGGCAGCAGAAGAGATATTCTCAGAGGCTAAAGCATGGTAACGGCGCTGAAGTGGCATGAATTTGGTCATCTTCCTCGAAATGGGACGGTTTATTCCGGTGTTGGTAAATGTAATATTCGACGAATTTTATGTTTAAATCAACCATCACACCCACAATTCCCCGGGCAAGAAAAGTGTGTGTCAGTGAGTTGCTGCAGAGATTCCGTATTAAATGCGATGGCGAAATTTTCCGAATCGCGCTTCTAGAAACATCAAGTTCCATCCCCATTTAACATCATATTATGGCTCTGACGCCTGTAAGAGCTAATTACGCGTACCTCCTACGAGGTACGGCATGAGGATATACTGAATTGATTTACCGTCAGAAGCTGATCCTCATGCAGCCGCCTGCCATGTTAAGTCAGAATCTGCACGGAAGTCGCCTCTAACGGTCACCGCCACGGGAGCAGGAATGGAATCACTCAAGAATCGACTCGAGTTGGCTACATCAACAGAAGAAAGATTGTCACTGTGTCGATATTCTAAGTAGAAAAAGCATGGTTGTCACCGTATAGCGGGGTACAATATAAAAGCCTGGGGAAATGTCATGTAGGTTCAACAAAGTGAGTGGAGTCGATCTACAATGAGATATTTCACCTGTAGTCACACACACTTCTATCGCAGTACTTCTCACGTAGTTGCACATCAGACTGGAGTTCGAATGTTAGATGTCAAAGCATAACCTTCTTATACGAGAAATGGAAGAAGAAATTTATAGCGATCCACCAGATGGTTTTCGTGAACCCGGAAAGGATGATTATGTTTGTGTGTCAAGAAATCTTTGTATTGTTTAAAGCAGCTTCCTATAGCGGTACAAGAGATTTGACTTATACGATAGATTGGGTATTCGAGATCATATGATGTGCTTGTGTTTATTACAACAAGTTAATGACGGGGTTCTCGTATCTACTTAGTTTTGTATGTGTGATGATACGTTATCACCATAGCTGAGCGCAATATGCAAGATCACGTACGATTTAGCGGTTAATGATTCCGAGGCTACATCACGATCACGCTGGGTGGTATATCCAGATACAGTGCAATATGCTTAACCAAGGATCAAGTTCATCATGATAGACGGCACATCACGCGATATTATCGGTGTCGGTACAGGATCGCGAACAAACGGGTTCCGCAGATAACCTGTACCGGGAGTTATGTTTACTTAAGCCGGGCGTTCCGCAGCAAAGCCGCGATTGCCTGTACTGGCTGAAAATTCAGAGTTGTTAGTCGCTTCAGCCATGAATGCTTGGCGCAGTGCCCACATCTCCGCATTCGGCGCATTCCGCACATCCGTTCACTATCTGAGCACATCCGCATTATTTCGAGCATTCTCAGACGGGAAGCTCATATTCGGCGAGGATCTTGCCGGGCGTGGAGATTTGTCAATATGCCTCAAAAGCAGTTTGAACGCCGGGCCGACAGAAGATGTGACTGGCCTGGGTCGGCAAACCCACCCAAGCCTACTTCCAACCAAGACCGAGTTCAGAACGCCGGGAGCAGTCGGGACTTGTCTTGGTCCCGACCTTGCTCCCAACCTCGGATATTTTGTGGCAGTTCAAGCTAGATATTTTGAGTATAAATAGATCTCCAAATCCATTTCAATCTAAGTAACTACATCCGATATGTGAAAGCTATATACTTTCAGCTTGTGATTATAATGCTTCAAGAAAAACTATTCATCTAGCCAGAGCATCTACACATTCGAGAGCAGCATCGCTTCAATCAGAATCGCTTCTTCCCATTATAGCGGTTTTTCCGGTGGCTCGCCTCAGATTAGTCCTAACACATCATTGGGGGTGATACCTAATGCTAAAGATTTAAAGTGCTATTTACTTTCTCTCGTCCGCATCCTTTACGCACTCGATCCTAAATCACCCAGATCCGTTATAACATAAATAATGTTCCATGACCATTAAATCAACCTAGTGATTTACCCTATCAAATCTTCTTGTTAATGCATGTGTCCTGCATACACATGTTCTTGTTAGAGCAACTCGCCAATTTAATTAGGGTTTTATTTAATAAAAAATTAACATATTTTGAATATTTGAGATTAAAGTTTAAAAGTAAACATACTAATATTAAATTTAGAACGTATGAATGATATTTTAGGTAAGAATAAAGTAATTTGTTTAAATTTTGAATTCTTAAAATAAATACTGCATAATTAGAAGAGATATATTATCCCATTTGACTATTAAATAGTGGCATATCAAAAAAAAATTGATAAGTGTTCTGTTTTTAAAAAAGTATTGAGATCCATTAGTTAAATAATTCATAATAATTTAATACTTATCTTTATTGCTGAAGTTATGTGTCCCTGACCTAAGGCCCCGATCTTCCGACGAGTAGCTACAGTGTGAGTCGAGAAGTTCGGACCTTCCCATAACGCATATCCCAACGGCGCAAGTCTACGTAGGCTTATGATTAACGTTGCCGAAGAAATTCCGAATACGGAAAGACGGGTCGAGGCTACCGCAGGCGCGGCGCTCTCGCACTGCTGGTCTATAAGCAAGTGATCACTTCGACGGCAAGATCGAACGCCCAAAGCTCAGTTTTGGCCGCTGCAACCATCAAGTTAAAGCGGATGACTATCGGCGACATTACTTGCTCCAGCCGACAAAGACAAGCGACGGTTCGAACTTTCCCCGGTCAGAAGAAATTGCCAAGAATGGGAGTCAGATCATATGGATGTCCATAACGCTGCTTCTCCATGGGATTTATCTATGAAGTATATGAAATCGCCTGATTTTACCAGAAATGTCCTGCATGGCCAGAAGCCACAAATTGTCAGACATAAAATGTGCACCTCGCCGTTGGTTTTCGGTTAGCAATCGCTTATGATGTATGGTTTTGTTCAATCTTATTCACTATTCATTGTTTACCCTGTAAGGACACAATGTTCTCGGCTATACGCTACGTATATGTTCATGATTCGCAATCTCGAGTAAATTTATCTACCGCAACTTTGTGCTTCAAACAATATCTTTCGCTGTTTGGGCCACATTTGCGCATTCTCAAGTACTTTTTAGCGGAAGCCAGACGCATTTGTGTTGGGCGAATATTTCGAGTCGCTGTAAATACGTCTGAGTATTATTACCGGGTTTACATCGGGGCTAAACTCGTCACTTCCGATTGAGTTCAAGCGGAGTTATAGTCCCGATCTATGCCTGATCTTCCGAAGAGTAGCCACAAGAGGAAGCTCGGGGAGAAGTTCGAGATTACAAAAGCCTCTCGACCTCCCGACGTCGACCAGATTTCGACCTAAAGATTGTGATGGTGAGCCTATTAAATTATCACAAGGTATAAATCAGAGACCGTATTATTATTATCGATCAAGAGATGATTCAAGTTTTACATATTGAGATCCATTAGTTAAATAATACATAATAATTTAATATTTATTTTTATGTCATATACAACAAATGAGACAGGTAATCTTATAGATTAATGATTTTATGAACCACCAAACGACATGCAATGACCATATATTTACATCCAGCAAGTGATGAGGACATGATAGGGTCAAACGTGGCGGCTTGACGCAGTGAAAAACACATTCAAGATTTAGATAAAAGACTTCTAGGATTCATGTAACCGAACACGTGTCATTCCTCCATGTGGCGTCATCTTATGCCTCCATATGTAAGTAATCCAAGTGACTACAAATCAACCAATCACAATTTTTCTTTTGTCTTTCTCATTGGTCACTGTAATTGTAAAAAATATTAAAAAAGAGTGTGAAACCATCACACTAACGGTCCTCAAGGTCCCTGTCCTAGGTATCACGGAAGAGTTAATTGCGAAATGTGTCTCAATTGATCTCCTCTTAACCACTTCATTACAAGATCTCCTTATGAAAGTCGAACTCATATTGTATGAAAAGACGAGGTGCTGATAGATAGCACCATTATTCTTTATCAGTTAAGCAATACCTCGGGAGCAATTATAAAATATATTCAGTACAATGACCGAACATAATGTTTATGTAATGGTAGTGATAACAAACGAATGAATTGATTCAGCTCGATGAAACTTGTCAAGTCTTAATCTCGACTCCTTTAGTAACAAACTCGAGCCAACATAATTTCAGCTCGAAATTGATTCTAATTTTATTTTTTTTATAATTAACATTACAATAATTACCAATTCTCATAACATTCAAATCTTTTAACCTCATGAATCCTTCAATGATAACACAATCACTACAACATTCGATTGTATCACATCTACTCTGATTTAGGATTGTACAAGTTTTCTTGATTTTTCCAAACTTCTCTCCATCCAGTTTCACAGAATCAGTGTGTCCCAATTAGTTGTCCTAATTGAAATTTACTCATCACACAAAATTACTAGAATCAACTAAATAAGTAACTATATATTCAAGAATTTGATATATATCATATATTAATAAATTTAAAGCTTAGAGTTGAAGTTCAAATTGATGTTGGGAGCTGGATTGCAGTTTAATATGAGTAAGAATGGAGAATATGGATTTTCTAGTGTAGCCAGAGCTCAACAAAGACAAAGTCAAAGTCAAAAGAATGAGAACGATAAGAGTAATCAATGTAGTAAACATGATAGTAAGATAAGTAGTAAAAATGGGAAGTTGGGTTTTCAAGAATCTTATTTGTGTAATTTGGAAAGGTTTATTGGATCAATTGAGCCTTTGGTGTATGCACAACAATTTTCAGAGGTTAAAGTTATTCCATTTTGATCATTTTGGTGTAAAGTTTGATTTTTTATAGTAAAGTTTAAATATTTTTTGTGAATAGTGACTATAGTTGCTTCAGATTATTTTTGGGTTTGGCTATTGTAGTAATGAATGTGGTTCATAGTGAACTGAAGAATTAGTACTTTTTCTTTTGAGTATTTTCAGTAAAGTTTTAATTATTTTTTTGGTGGGTAGTGATTATAGTTGCTTGAACTTGTTTTGATATTGTAGTAATGACTAATGAATGTGATTGCTAGTGAATTGAAAAAATGATTTTTTTTTTTAATGTGTTGGTTTTGAAGTGTTTGTGATTGATTGTTGAAGCTGATTTATATTGTATGTTGTTTCTTGTAAATTCTAAAAAGGCTGACCATTTTGATAATTTTGTAGTAAAGTTTAAATCTTTTTTTGTGGGTAGTGATTATAGTTGCTTGAGCTTGTTTTGGGATTTGGCCATTGTAGTAGTGAATGTGGTTTCTTGTGAATTGAATATATGGATTGTTTTTTTGAATATGCTGGGTTTGAAGTGTTTGTGCTTGATTGTTGAAGTTGATTGATATAAGTTGTTTCTTGTAAATTCTAAAAGGTATGTAGTTTAAAGATAGGGATGAAATGAGGGATCAATAATATGGTTACATTTACTTTGTTCTGATTTACGTAGCCGTGACATTGCTTCTCTGGTTCTTTACACACTGAATGAGAAGAAATTGGAACTTATTTATAGAGGTCCAGCTACTTAGAGAAAATCGTTATCAGGCAAGAACAATTTGATAGTAAAGAAGTCACTACTCTGCTTATATTTTTTAAACTTAGAGCAGTTTCTATTGTGTATTCGTTTCATTTTAATTACCGTGATTCAGTTCATTTGTGCATCTCATAAATGTAGTTCTATTGTGTTACACATTTGTTTATTTCAGACAACGATGAGAAGCTGGAGAGCATGCGATGCAGAATTTTGGCACTATTTTGTGTTAGGTGATCTTTGGGAGTCTTTCAAGGAGTGGAGTGTGTATGGAGTTGGAGTTCCGTTGTTATTGAATGACAGTGATAGTGTTGTACAGTACTATGTGCCCTTCTTATCTGGAATTCAGTTATATGGAAATTCTTCGAAGTCTTCACACAAAACAAGGTAGTCAACGTGCTTTAATTAGACCTTGTAGTTTTTTTAGTTGAATCTGCTTATATAATTAGTTTTGACCCTTTCCACAGATAATTGTTTTCTTATTCATTGCTTGACTTGTGAATTGTGACGAGATTTCAATAATCAACTTTTGGATTTAAAAATGTTCATCTTTGATCATCTGAAAATAGTAGACTTTTGTTGATGACTATTTCAAAATATGTGGAACTTAATTGACTATATTTTTAGCATCTATTACAGATTGTTGTCTTCATGAATCTGATTTATTTCTTCGGGTAATAGGCAACTGGGTGAGGATAGTGATAGTGACTATTTCAAAGATTCAAGTAGTGACTGGAGCAGTGATTCTGAGCATGAGAGAGGCTTTGTGAATTCATTAACAGATTCAACGATATATCAACATAAAACTAGTGATGTCTCATGCCGGTTGTCCTCAAGTGACCAGCATATGGCTCTTCATGAGGGATCCTCTAGCGATGAGGGGGAATCTGGGGGTTCTCCAGGTTCCCTGTTGTTTGAGTATCTTGCAAACGATGCACCTTATTGCCGAGAACCTCTATATGACAAGGTATCTTTTCCGTTTTCTTTCTTCTTTTGTACTTTCCTGGGACATATTTATGAAAAAACTTATTCTTTGTATGCCTGACTGATTATTTGCTTTCCTATACAGATATCCCAACTTGCTGTTCACTTTCCTGAACTAAGGACACTACGAAGTTGTGATCTGCTCTCCTCTAGTTGGATTTCGGTGGCCTGGTATTAAAATTTTCTTGTTTCCAGGAGGACCACTTATATAATATATCGTTGTTTGTCTAAGTAAGATGTTACTTGTAGGTACCCGATTTACAGAATACCAGTGGGACCTTCGCTTCAAGACCTAGATGCTTGTTTTCTGACCTTCCATTCTCTACATACACCCATGGCAGGTAACGTTAGACACCCCCCTTCTCCTCCCTTTTTTATTTCTTAGCTTTTCCTATCTGTCATTTTCTTCTCAACTCATGGCTCATCTCTTTTTATTATAATTGTACATTTTCTCAGTACGGATTGTCAATGGCTATTCCTGTGATGCATTTTGCAAGGAATTATAGTTGTTGATTGATTTTCAATATTTTCCGTTTTGAGTGACTATTGTCACTATTTCTTTTGCCAACTTGCCAAGTATTTCGTTGTTACTATGTTATTTTGGAAGATTGCATGGTTTTGTTTCTTCCTTTTTTCGTTTTAGCTTTGGTTTTGGGTGTGAGCTGGAGTTGATTTTGTTTGTCAAAACTCAAAATGATTTCTATATCACACGCCCGTGTTTTATGTTTGTGCTACTTGAACTCACTGCTCCCTACTACGTGGTTGTAAAAAATAGTTTCCTTTGTTATTCACTCCATCTCCATCGTTTGATTTTTCTTCCCAGTTACCCGATCAATCTTCTTTGTCCACAAAATCTAATTTTTATGGTTGCTGTGTCATCGCTCAGGAACTCAAAATGTACAATGTCCATCTCCCTTACATCCAAGTGAAGTGGAAGGCCTCGCCAAAATTTCATTACCAGTTTTCGGTCTTGCTTCATACAAGTTTAAGGGAACACTGTGGGCGCCTAATGGAGGTTATGAACGTCAATTGGTGAACTCCCTTCTGCAGTCTGCCGATAACTGGCTGGCTTTGCGTCAGGTTAACCATCCAGATTTCCTGTTCTTTCAGCGTAGATGAGAATCCAGGAGTCTTGTATTCTTTACTTTTCAGGGGTATTAAGCATAGTTTAAGTAAGTGGTTACCTTGTTAATCACAAGAGGGAACCCTGTTGTTGTATAAGAAAATGTAGAAGAATAGATTACCCCCAGCAGAAGTGGTAAAAAGAGCGATGAAAAATGGGAAGTCTAAAAAAAATAGTAACTGAATGTTCTACAAATTGATGAAGGCTCGCAGTGCTTCACAAGGATGACTCGAATTTGTTACTGCAAGAACTCCGAATCATTCTCTTGAAGGCACCCTCTTCATCCATCATATATAACTGTTTTGCTTTGGTAATGAATTGTCAGTAAAGTCATCTTCCCTTCTCTCCATATTTACAAAAACAGGCTATTTTAATGTCCTGATGAAGAATGTAGATTGTATTATAATTTCACATGTGACTTTAGCTGCCCCATGTTTTGTACTCGGGTGTTGCTATATACAGCCGTAAAAAAATTTTAAACTCAGTTAAAATTTAAAAAATGACTAAATTATATTTTATATATATATAATTTTACACAATAAACATAGTCAAAATCACACTAATTGTTATATGTAATCGAAATTAATTATCTTGTTCCTATTTAATAATCGTTACTCTAATATTTCCCTTCTTCATTGTTAACTATCATATAATTCTATTGCCTTACGCGCCCTTATTAGTCAATTGGGATATTTTTATTTGCTTAAAATTAAAAAAATTAAAACCTCCATTTCCTGAGGTAATAGCTTTTGGTCAGGATATCAGCAGGCGGGAGGTAAAAATCACCTACTACTGTAAACTGTAAAATGTTGAAATAGTTGCGAAAATCCAATTTTAAAATCTTGAAACTTTTTATGTTAGACTTTTTAGAATAGAGTAATGAATATGAAAGATTTTAAATGTAAAATGTGAAAATATTGAAATATAATTAAAATAGTTAGTTTATAAATATGAATAATAATATTATCATAAAAAATTCATCGATTGCGAATAGTAATTTTTTGCAACTATATATAACAACTATCTTTGTACTCGAGAAAAAAAATATGTTCTAGAAGTAGATGTTTGTGATTGATGTTTTCTTTCTTTTTCTCTTCATGGAAATATTGGAAGAATCAACTCAGCCGTTCCTTTAATGAGTTAATCACGATGTAGACAAATCCATCTCTCTGTCTAAGGTCCACTATACCCATTAAAATCCTCATACGTTGATACACTCAACGTAGGGCGTCCCGCACGGTTAGTCCATTATCAATATGGGAAGGTTATCCGAGATGTACCTCAGACGGGTCCGTAGCCACCCCATACACAGTACCCAGCATAGCTAGGTAACCCCGCAACACCGAGACACGACCCTGACCATTAAAATCCTCATACAAGCAAAAGGAGTAGAATACTGGGAAGTAAAGAAAGCAAAATATCCACAATTAAAATAGTTCATTAAATTTTATCACGTCAAATATGATAACGACGCTCTAACTATCTAGAATTAAATTGAACATATCAAATAACTTTTCCTATTTTTAATACTTATCATCATACTTTTAGAAAATTAGTTATAATCAATTATCATTTTGTATTATTAATGGGTACTTTTAACCTTTTTTCGTGTTATTCTTTAGTTTAATAATAATATCAATATGAACGTGGCTAAATTTCATATAGACACGTGAACTACATAAAACACTTTAAATAGACACGTAATCTTCCAAACTTTTAAATACTCACCTGAACTCTTTTGACATGAAACTTTAAAAAAATGGGACACTTGAACTCTTTTTCCACCAAATTAATTATTATGTCCGATAGTTTAAGTCAAACAAGTCTCATTTTTGCTCACATTACTACTTAGCCGATATGGTCTTTAGGCTAGATGTACTTTAAGTAAATGTTGATAGGTGTCATTAGAGTTGGTCGAGGTTGATCGAGAGCGACGAATTACATTTGGACTCTACATACAAATATGCAAATTCTTAGCGTTGAGTATATTTTGTAATCATTTTTTTGTTCATAAATTTCGCCATTAGAGTATATTTATACGTCGTGAATTAAAAAGCTTTAAAATGTCATCGATGATGAAAAAAAATAGCACCATAAGAGCATCCATCATTATACTCCTCGAAAGCAGGGGCGGACCTCCCCTTACCCCCAAGTTTTTTAATGTTAGTATAGATATTATATAAAAGGCTAATTAGTCGAGATAATAAGCTAAATTATCAGCTTTATTTTCGATTAGGCTTTTAAAGCTTTCGTGCTTTTTTGATGTGGTCGCGAAGCTGTGCTTCTTTTTAGGTGTGGTCGCGAGCTGTTTTGATATAAAAGCGAGGATAAAAAGGAGCTTCTGTGATGTGAAGTAAATTTAGTGAGATATATTTTAAAATAATTTAACATGTATCAACGTTTATAATAATTAAAATTACACAATTTTTAATTTTCCCCCTCTCTTCTCGAACCCACCCCTATCTCCAACTCCCACCCACTGGCCCTGTAACTTAGTTCCCTCTGGCTGTAAAGTTTCTTGAAATATAGATCTTGATTGAAAACTTTATCTGCCTGTACAAATTTAAAAGATGAGCTTGACCTCTATAGTTCTTCCTCGATGGTAAAGAAAAAGGTATGTTGGACTAAAATGAGATTCTACTCGGTTTAACGAGGTGGCAGAAGATACCTCCTTTAATTTTTTCCTACAATTGAAATGCTCAATTGGATACAAAGCTTACAAAATCTCAGCACCGAGAAGAATTGCATCAGTTCCTACACAAGATATTAATAAACTTTCAGTTAGATCTTGAACGATGCATTTAAGGACTTAACTAAAAATAAAGTGATAGTATAGAAGCATTCAGCTAATTAGTCTATATATAATGTAAGATAAACAAGAATAATCATTTTACATTATTTGCTTGGGTTCAAGTCTAGTAAGCATTTTATTTTATTATTTTTGGTACTTTACTTCTACTTTTTAAAAATTTGATCCTCCTAAATTATTTTTTAGAATTTTATCCCTTATATTTTTATCCTGTTCGAAATTACAAGTGTCATAAATAAATATTTATTGAATTGACCAAGGTTGGAAAATACTTCCACGTTTGAGTATAGTTTGACCATACCCATATTGGTGCTGAATTACGCCGTTCCACGGTACCCTTTATTTATATTTATTCAATTTAAAGTATTCACTTTTATGGATTAAATTTTCAACAATCAGCTTTTACTTGTGTACTTGCTAGTTGCTACTCAAAAACATTGTCTAGGTTCGAAATTTTGATTGTTAAGAGTTCCAAAGTTTGAACTAAAGTAATTGATATAGAGGTAAGTTTTTTTTTTAAATATAAATATATTTAACTGAATATAAATTGTTCGAACATAAATTACAATATTGTGAACATTTACATAGTAGGCTAATCTAGGACACTAAACCTAATAATCACGGCTTTAATACGTAGATTGGACTCCCACTTGTCCAATCACTCTATCACTAATCTTAGATACTCCACTCATCCTAAAGATTGTACAATTTTAAATTTAATGGTTAATTTTTGTAGATTTTGAGCTCAAACTTTTATGCAAGTATTTTTAAAAGAAGTATTTAGAAAAGAGTATGTGAAAAGATACACTCTCCATCCCATTTTCTGAGCATTTATTTTTTTCATAAAGTTTTTAATAATTCAAATTTTGTTTACCAGACTACTTCTTCCCTCTGTTTTTTTAAACTAAAAAAGAACCAATTTTTTTATCACCGAAAAAGGATAAGTGTCCTTGAAAAATGTGATAGAGGGATTAGTATTTTTAACATAATTTAAGATTAACGTGATAAGTTTGAGGATGGAGGTAGTATGTTGTATAATATTTGTTAAAAATATATTTTCTCCAATTCAAAACAATTGACGTTTGACTTTTTTGAAATTGAACTTTGACCATCAATTATTAATTATTCATTATTTTAAAAAATATAAATTTATATAATTGGATTCGTCTTTTAAAATACTTTCATAATATTAATTTTTTTTAATAATATAATAAAAATAATTGAAGATTAAATATTTAGTTCGATATGTAGAGAAAAGTCAATTATTTTAGATTGGATGGAATATCATATGTCAGTATTTATAATATTGCATTTAATTATTACTCCATATTGACAATTTTGATTCTAATGAGTTATGTATGTTAATTAATGCTACAAAGCTTGTTCTAATGGAAATCCTATACTATCTTTTTAGGTTTTTAATTTTCATTTTGCTTATAGGCAAAGGATTGTGCCAGATGAGTACCATTTAAGAACATTTTGCTTGTACGAAACTAATGCTTCGTCGGTGTATGGATTGGCGGCATTCGGGTTGTTGTTGGTAAGCCAGACGATAATTAATGGCGTCACCAAGTGTTTTTGCTGTGGAAAAAGGATCATGGAGGGCAGGTCTACTACCTGTGCTATGTTCTTCTTCGTCTTTTCATGGTAATTCACAACTTATGCTCCCTCCATCCTAAAAGCTACCTGAATTGACACGAATGATTTTGATTTTGATCATAGTTTGTGCCTTTTCTATCTCTGCCTCCCTTTCCCTTTTAGTGGCTAAAGGATGGATGTTGGGATTCTTACGGAACTTAGTCTGACATATATATCTCCTTCAACCACAAATGACCCAACCTAAATGGCAGTTCAAAATGGATAAATAGTAAAATAGAGAAACGATGAACATGTTCCAAGGAGCAGCACTAACTAGAAGATCTTGGCCGTAGTCCAGTTGGAAATAGGATGTGCATTTTCCTGTGATGGCTGGATTAGTGCCACTCTCAGTATTGTACATCAGCCACTTGCTGCTAATAACCTTCTAGGCTGAAAATCAATTGTTTTTAAGTTCGAAGAAGTGAACAAGTTCTGACAAATAGCTATAATAAGTAATGTAGGAAATTTAAGAGGGTCAAAGTTCCTTTCAATATGCCTAAGACTGTAAAATAGACCTTAAATTCTCTTCATTTGCTTGATCTGAGTTGCATTCTGAATTAATGAGGTTGATAAAATTGTGATGACTACTCTATGTTGTTCAAGTGGATCATTAATACAATGGCCAAATAAAGTGTCTAGTGCAGTTTCTGACCTGCATCATTTTCACATTTGAATACTCAGGGTGACTTTCTTGGGGGCAGAGGCATGCTTATTAGCAGGGTCCGCAAGGAACGCTTACCACACCAAAGACCGAGGTATTTTTGGCGGTATTGAGTTGGCATGTGCGACGCTTCATGAAGGCGTGTTTGCTGCTGGTGCCGCTCTTTCATTGCTGACAATGATCGGCTCTATTCTCTACTATTGGTTTTACTCCAAGGCAGACACCCAAGGGTGGGAGAAGCAACAGAGTCGAGGACTTGGAATGGCGCCTTCACATTTCGAGGAACCCGCAGCAGGGACAAAAGGCTAGTTTTACTAGACTAGTTTCCTACAATGGTTACAATGTGATTTCATAATCTGCTTTCGAATTTACAAATTAGGTAAAGCTTTTCGGCTATTCGAGAAGCATGAATTTTAATTATTAATTCTTACTTATATATATATTATGAAAAATTATAATAAAAATAATATTATAAAATATTTTAAAAAGCAGAATCAATTATATCGGGTTTATATTTTTTTGGGTTAGTAAATAAAATTAATTTGCTTAGTCGATATCTTGTCTGAGAAATCGCGTTGATTAATTTGAAATGGAGGGAGGATAAATGATTGTAGTAAGTTGATAAAGAGACATAGAGCATGTATATAGATAATATATTTGGGACAATTAAAAATAAATAAATAAATTGGACTTTTTACCAATAAATGTACTTTATTAACATCATTAGAATCTGAAATTATAATGTTATTGCAAGTGAAACTTATAATGTTAATGCTAGTATTTATTTATCTCATGTGATATATGATTTTATTAGTACTAAAACTTATTTTTCTTCTTTACTCTTCGCTTTGAATTTGTTGACCAATGAAAAGTTAATGCTAGACCATTTAGAAAGTATATATATATTAAAGAATTTGCCACTATATTCTCTCTTTATCTAGAAAAAGCGTTAGCCAATATTTATATGAATACTAGACCGACCCGCAATTTGCCTAATTTCGCTTGAATTATAACCATTGTAACACTCAGAAAGATGGTAATTTAGGGGATAAAATACACTATAAGTTGGATCAAGATTGATAACTAAAAAGGAAACATAATAGAATCAGAAGGATAAAGGAGGGTATGAAGATGTAGAGGAAGGGGAAAGAAAGTTTATCCTTAGCCAAAGAGGGCATTTTGCCTTTCTCTTGGCTTGTATTTAGCGTGGATGAAATCGAGGGGTCTAATCCCGTTGGTTTAATGGATGTAAGAATAAATGCAAATGGCAAAGCTGGATTGAAATAATTAAGTTGTTGGAATGGATTGAATACGAGATAGTGTACATTTGAGGGTTGTGAGAGCATTCTGGAGGTCTATAAATTTGTGGAATGGTTATTCTTTGCCACAAAAGCGCCTTTAGAAGCGAAATTTGAAATCGACTACGTCCCCCAAAATGGAGGTGGCGGAATCATGAAACACGGTGAATTCGCCCACTTTGCATCCGTGGTACATTCCCATGGGGGCTCTTGTGTTGGACCTTCACCGAGGTCGTGCGCTTGTTTAATATTGAGCAAACATTGATTTCTTATCTAATATGTGTGTTGAAGTGTTTTTGTTAATAGACATGTTAGAAAAGTGCTTACGGAATGTAAAGTTGATAGTCGTATCAGTAAGCCTTAGTCGAGTCATTGAGGACTTGAAGAAGCTTAAAAGAATGATGTTGAAGACGTAAATTGATCGTTCACTTAGGTCATGAAAGGACCAAGAGTAATAAAAGAAGAGATATGAAAAGAATCGAGATCGAAGGCAGAAAGAAATTTGGAACTTAAATTGAAAGTCATGACTTGAACCTCTACTTTGATTTTCGTCTTTGATTTGATTGAAGCGTTTAAATGAGAGTATTTTTGTCAAAATGTTTACCAAAATATTTATATCTTAAAACGATATTTGTCAAAATAATAAATTCTCAAGTTTGATCTCATATTCTAAAAGGATTTAAAAAGAGAACTTTTCCGGCCTGACTTTTGAATGAAATCAAAAATCGGACTTATAACGAGCCGGGGAAATGTGATTTTAAGTTTTACCGAAATTATTGGCTAGACCCCATCGAGATCACAGGGTCTCGATGAGCTGAAAAATGATTTTTTCGCAAAAACTATGTATAGACCCCATCGAGACCTAGCCTCTCGATGCCTGCCGATGGAAGTCGAAAAGAAGCGTTTCTTGGCCGGGTTTGAGCTCAGGCCGCTGCACAACATTCCAGGCCCATTCTTTCCCGAGCCTTTGCACAATATTTTTACATCATTTTTTAAGACCAAAATCATTTTGAAGCTTGTTAAAACTCTATGATTAATAGCTTCAATTATATTATTGAAAAGAGTTTTAGTTAGGTTTGATTCATAATTTCTAAAGAAATTGCTAAGAAGAACACACAAAGTGTTTGATGATAAAATTATTCAAAGGAAAATTAAATCATCTCAAGATACTAAATTTTCATATTCAAGGAGATTGAAACGAGCGATATATCTAACTTCCCGATAAGGAGTTCACTCTGACTTCAATTTATTATCTACTAAATTAAGGAGTTGTAAATTGTGCTAAACATTTGCAATCCAATTGTAGCTCATTGAGGAGTATTTTAGATTGAGATAACACAACAATATCTAAAATATTATAAAGAGATATCCCATTAAGTTAGGATTTGATCTCGTCATCACTAGAGGCCGAGTCACAGTGCTCAATGATAGAGCGTAGAGTGATCGAGGTAGTGGAGTTCGTCTCCGACTTGATTGGAGTTGAAATCCTAGGGAGATTCATGGGCTCTTGGCGGTATACTAAGAGTTGAAATCCTAGGTTGCGACTTGGGTTCCTAACGAGGAGTTAGGAGTTGAAATCTGGTGTGGTGTAGCCAACGGTCCTGTGTGATACAAGTTTATACAGTGGTTTGGACTTCACCAACTTTCGAAGAAGTACCGGTTATTGGATTCGTAGAAAAATCCTAAGGTAGAGAGCCTTGGGTCGGGGATGTAGATTAGCGAACCTCGTAAAAATACCGTGTCAAGTTTGCATTCTTAACTTGACTCTTTTTGCCTTTATTGTTCTTATTATATAGAGTGATAGAATTTTTAGGATTCTGGCCATATACTTGGTGTGAGATAAATTGTGTGTATGCTTGCATATAATTGGTTAAAAGCGTAAAAAGATTAATTAAACTTGTGTTTTACATATCTACATAATAGATTTGATCGATTGAACTTAATTGTTTATTTCCGCATTGATTAAATTATATTGTTTGTTGATTTGTATTTCACGATTGTGTTCGTCATCGGAATCGAAGCGTTGTTTAAAGGGATGTTAATATTGCTTTAGCCTATTAAAGTATGTTTTTTCACAATTCTTGAAGTAAGTATTTCTAGTGAAATTGTATTAAATTTCTTAAAAGCCGAAAAATGATAAATGACCTCTTAAACCTTATTAGGTCCTCTCCCAACATTGTCATATAGGCTAACATATTATTGAACATGGAAACTAACGCCAACATCATCGTTTCGAAAAAAAAGGTAGATGTTAGCGGTTAGATGAACTAAATATAAGAAGCATGTATTTACCCGATTACTAGGGTTGTGGTTGGATGTGACGAAAATCCAAAATCCATTCCGGCCGGTCAGGTCCGTCGGATTTTTGGATAAAATAAATTGTCTGGGATCCGGATGTTTATTATAATAATTTTAAAAAACCGGGCCAGGATCAGGTTAGTAATGAAGCAAACACGGATATAATCGGTCGGTCTGATTTTATTATTAAAAAAATTTAAATTTTAACCAATTAATAAGATAACCACTTCGCTTTAACCACACCTCCCTCGAAAATTCGGAAAATAATAGCATTATACTCGCAAAATTTCAGTAGCGACCGAACCTCCCCCCCGCTTCCTTTCTCTCGCCTCAGGGCAAATCCTCCCCAGGGCTCCCTCCCCTTCCTACTCCTCCATGAAGAGTTTGATAGAAATTTTAAATTTAAATTTTGATTATTTGTTTAATTTTAGTTATAGTAAAATATTATAGTATTAAACATAATTTTAGTTATAAGTCTTAACAAATGTGTTAAAATTATAATTTTATATCGATTTAGTTATACCATAAATTGTATAATTTTTTTTTAATTTATACAAATTAAAATTTATATCGGTTTAGTTATGTATCCGGTTTAGTTATGTTCAAATATTTATTAATTTAGTTCAAATATTAATTAGTTGTGTTCAAATATTAATTAATAAGAAAATGATAGCTAACACGACATATCTTTTCATTTATTGTTAGTCTGAAACTCATCTCGCATTACATATCTTAAGGTTGCTACTAATAAAGGCAATGGCTTGAGGTTGTTTTTGAATGTGTCGATTTATTTCGATATTTTTAGCGTAGTACAGACGTTTAGGCTTTGTGTATTACAGTATTTGGATAATTGAACTTATTATTATTCTTTGTATTTGGACATTTGAACTTATTATTAGTATTTGGACATTTGAAGTTATTATGATTCATATTTTTTAGATATTTGGAATTTTAGACTTTATTATGTTATTATTTTTTGAACTTTAGAGTTTGTTATTATTGTAATTGTAAATATTGTATATAATTAGCAAAAATCAAGCAGGCGAAAATATAAATAAAAAATAAAACAATCGATAAAAATCGCCCAATAAAAGCGCAAAATACGGTAAATCCGAGCCGGTCCTGAAATCAGTTCGGGCGGATTTTGCATTTTCACAAAATCCAAAATCGGTTTGAGATTTTACTTGAAAATCACGTAAATCGTCGTCGCTCTCCCCCTACCAATTACCAGTATTATTATCTACTTTTGCTCATATGTATGTTAATGTAATAATGTTCAACAAGGTCATAAAATCTTAAGAACGTTTTTTTTTTTGTTACCAAAACTGATTTTTGTAATTCATAATAATGCGTGCTTCTAGTTACCATAAGTTAAAAATAAATTACTATGTTCTTGAAAAAAATGTATTATGAATTACAGAGTACAAAAATTGTATGTTCGAGGATATAGTGAATTATTAGTGGACGTTGTCACTACTCGTATTTGTTTTTGCATGGCTCTGATGTAGTCGCTGGTGGCATCAATAATTTCGGCTTCATCACTCTGATAATTAAACAGAAAACTGAGACTAGAATCAATTAAAGGTAAAATCAAATATGAATAGTACGGAGTATTATTTTGAACAATAAAGTCGCCAGTTTTAAATTGTGAAATTTATTTTACCTAGATTATAGACATTGGTGAAATCATAATTTTCAACAAATCTATTGAATGTGAAGCGTAACATATTCATTTAGATATAATATTATATCACTTAATTAAAAAAGGATAAGATTATTATTTTAATAACTATTGCTCTAGATTGATGAAATTTTATTCTAAGTTATTTTGATGATGATCAAATTTTATTGGCTAAATTTTATAGAACCCAAACTTGAACAAACGAAATGTCATTTGAAGATAGGCGTCGAGGTATTGCTTCGAATAGGCGTCGGGACTACATTTTGGCAGAACTTTTAAAAATCATGTGGCACATAATTTCGAGTGAAATCGATTTTAAAGGGTAATTTAAACAAGCAACGTCAAATAAACTCATGTCAGCTTTTTAAGCTGTCCGGCCATGCGTAGTGCTTGCTTTCATCCACTTTCGATTTTAATTAATTAAATAAAAATAAAATAATCGTAAATGCTTGGCCTTCTGGCACATGCCCCATAGCCTCCCCAAATTATTAACTTTCGATTCATTTTCTCAAAATGTTGATTCATTTACGAAAATGTCGAAAAATGAAGTATTAAACATAATGTGTAAAACAGTATTTGCATAAAATAGCCATTCACTGATTCTAAAATACTACAAATGTATACTTCTGATGCTAATTTGTGAAATAGACTAACGATGAAACTTAGATAAAGATTAATTTTGTTGCCTAAAAAGTCAACTAGCTAAAATAAATTGAACCTGGAGTCCGGGTCTACGAACTCAAATCATGAAGAATGTGTAATTGCACAATCATAAATGCAACATCTGACAAATCAGTACAGAAGTTCATTTCGATAAAAAAAACTGAACCAAATGAAACCAAACTAATCAAAACAAAGACAATTCAGATAACCCATTCAATTTCCAAATCGAACATACAAAACCATGTTAGCCCGACATTTTCAGAAAATGAATCGAAAGTTGATAATCGGTCAGTTTCTTTTTGAAGCTAAGCGGTCGTTTCACAGTTTCATTCGTTTTGAGTTAAAATTGACGTCGATGGCTTTTGATGAAGGGAGTAAAATCGAGATTATGCGTATATGGAAACGTGGGTCGATTTTGAATCTGAAAAGTAATTGGATCGATTTAATATTTGTCTGATGTCGTTTCGTCGCCCCATTAAAGCTATAATTGAAGAGGCGATATGGCCAAAGTTATTAATTCCGAGGCGATATGGTAGATTCTGATAGTCAGAGGCGGCTGGCGCATTCACAATTTAAATGGGCGAATTGACGGTTTATGGTCCGGGAGAGGAAATTAAGCACATATTTTTTAACTTTAAATATATGAGATCGCTCGAGCACATTGCGTTAACATCCTACTCAAGTGTTTTCACCTCGTCCTTTTTTCTAAACGAATCGTCTATAAATGGACTTCTTCTTAGACTGGTCATTGACTCATCAGTCATCCCTATATTATCGGACCTTAATCATTCCCAGATGGGTATTAGTGGGTCCGTCCCATACTCCGACCTTACTGTACCAGATAAAATGGGCTACATGATGACTACAGATTACCCAATTCATAATATCTTTATTGTAGTATTTTTATTTGTTAAGCGGTGGCGCGTTTAATATAAATATTCTGGCGTTTAATCAGAAGGTGAAATATGTGATACAACTTTTTTTTGTGTTGCGGTGGCGGCGTTTATTTTAAGCGTTATCGCGTTATTAGGCAGGGGCACAAGGCAGGCCCGTGCCAGCCGAATATTGGGTGAGCCGAATCGGGCCATGGCGGGTCGAACCGGGCTTAATGGGCAGGGGCGGCTGGCGGACGGCCCACAGAGGCCCGGTCGTTAGGCAGACCACTCTGAGTCGTTGTGAACAAATCCCGGACGCGAGGTGGGCGGAATCGAGGCTTGACCCACCGCTATCTGCCTGAGAAGCGGTCCCGACCCATTAAAATGGGGCGGATGGGGCCGATAGTTAGACGGGCCTGGCGATTTGAGCCAGCGATATTGATTGGGTATTCGGCTCGAACCCGTTTGAGCCCGTCGGGCCTGGTAAGTAATATTTAAAATAAGCGTGCGGTTGCTGGCATATTCACAAAACACATGTTTAGATTTCTTTAAGTAAGCCCAATGAACTAAGCGGTAAATGGCGTTTACGCTAAAAGCGATGCTACCGTTTACTTAGCGTAAAAATAAGTACCAGCCAAGACATGTTGTATTTTGTAAGTAGTCGTGATATGGAAATGGCGTGAAAACTTGCAAATTACCGACAAGGCGGTAACACAATCTAAAATGTTAAAACAACCACATAACATAATCATTTTTCAAATACTAAAATGCTTCTTGTAAAAACTAAATTGTTCGAATACGAAATACGTATCGCATAAAATAAAAAGAACCGTAATTGTTTGAAATTGAAAGTACATAGCATGAAACAAAACACACATTCACTCATGTGTTTCTTCCGGTGTCGTCTCCTCGGAGTTGTCATCCCTCTTCATTGTAAATGCTTTTTGACGATCGGTAGCGATGGGGGGTGGTGGTGGCATCCGCTTGCGTTATCGGCCTTATATACACCGCTGCGTCGTTAGGCGATCCGTCAGCGCTTATTCATAGCGTCTCTCTCCACCGTTTCACCAAAGCATGGCTAGCATGTTGGCATTCATTGACTTCTGAGGCTCGTCGGATGATCCATAGGATGATAGCCCGATTAGGGGAATAAAGGGGTTGTGGATAGGTAAGTGGCTCCCGATTACACAGTAACCATCTAGTGGCGGCACCGGGGGCCTGCGTTTGGTGAACAACCACGCATCGTCCCTCACGAACTCAAATTTCTCGAAAACTTCCCACTTTGAAAGCAAGCCCGACCGCTTCCCGTATACAACCCGGGCAAACATCGATTGTCTTCTGTCGTGAGTGTCCGCTTAACATGTATCATTTTGTTGATTTTTCTAAGTAGGAACACATTAACAATTGACCAACTTTTAAAATGAGAGAGAGTATTATCCATATTGATCGCGGAGCTTGTTTTTTGGATAGTTGATATTTAGTAGCGTCGTATGTGTGAAATTGACCTTAACCGAATTCATGATAGCCCACGTAAGAAACACGTGTATGAAAGTAAGCTCCGGCTTGAGTATTAGTGGACAAAAGGACCCGCGGAAACGACGCTTCAAATAAACTTTTGAAGGCGTTGAAATTATGCACCTCGCTAGATGAGAACTGCTTGCATTTATCACGACCATTGTTAAGAATAACCCGGCGCAATCATTCAATGGCGGCGATTACTCGCGCCCCCACTCATTATAATCGTGAAATCCTCTACTCAAACCGATACACTAACTTATCATTTTCATAATACTACCAGGAACACCATTAATTGTCTATTACCGCACTTGCGCCTCCATTCGAATATATGCTTACTTTCAAGTGCCGATGAAATTGTGCAATATTCTGCCGGGGTACGATCAACTAGTAAAAGTTACCAAATAATTGAACATTGACATCTTCTAATAAGTTAAATAAAGTATTACCAATTACCTCGATCCCTTGACACACCTGCGTACTTGATTGCTGGAAACATAAATCTTGAAGCATTATTTGAGTGTATTGTAATTCATACATCTTAAATGCGGATTCAAGCAACTATTGTAGACATATGTATAGAAAATATTTAACTTTCCATCTTAGACAATGTCGAAAATAAAGAGGCACTTCTTTGGCAGCCCATTTTAATATATGAAAGGATTTTTTATCGTTATATTGGCTGATTCAAAGTTAGTGGTTAAATATTGAGTTAACTCATTAGGTAATGCTTTGTGGAGGTGGATTATTTCACCTAAAATTATAAAAGCATTTCTAAGGTGATCGTATTGTTCGTATTTTAAGCTAAGATGCGGTACATTAAAAATTTGTACACCTATTTGAGGGTGTGGCACTTCGCATGTCGGCGATTGATATTTGCTATAAATATTATACAAATAAGTTTCAATTCCATCTTTATATTTCTTAATATCAAAATTCTTTAGTTCAGAATTAAAGGGTATTAAAGCATCATAAAACGCGTCTACGTAGAAATGAAAAACTTTTAATTTAAAATTAGGATCCATTATTACACCAATTGAATATGCATGTGGTATATGATGAAAATATTTTAAAAACTTATCTTATATTCGGAATCGTATTACCTTTTGAGCAGTGTGACTTTTTTTTTTTGCTTGGCAGTGAGTGTAAGCTAGCATGGATAGCCGAGGCTTCGTGATGTCGAAATTGAAAATGGAAGGTTCGAGGATGGTGGCCGAAACCGTCGCTTTTGCGAGGATGGGTGGGCGTGAATTTGTGGAGACGTCCTTGACGTAGAATATGTTGACTTTGTAACTTTGGGATTTCCTTGTGAACGGGGTAGGAAAACGTGTCGTTGTATCATTTTAGTTACATCGTTTATGCGGTATTAATTGTCGTGAGAAAATGCTTATTGTATCTTAAAGCTACTTTTTGTTGAGCCCCATTAATCGTTATTTCATTAGAAATGTTATTAGTTCAATTAGGTAAATCATTTCATTATAAATAGCAGGTAGCGTTATAATTACGTTAAGGACGTTTTAGTGCAAAAAAATTGATAACTATTTGCTAAACGGTATTTTAATTATTAAAGTGTGAAATGAAATTACGATGCTGACGCATCGAGATCACTGCTTGGTAGGATTCACTTTGAGGAGAAAGGTAAATGCCGGGATGTCGCCAGTGGTGAGCAGGGAAGCTTCCGCTAATCCACTTGATAGGTGGCTTACGTGGCTACAAAGCACATGTAATAAAAAGAGTAGGTGTGAAATTTAAGCCCATTCCTTTTTCTGGGTTGGTATCTGTGGGGCGTTAATTTTAATTATTGGTATTATTTCCAACGGGGTATAGTATTTCCTTTTTCTTTTTCCAAAATCATCTTATCTTTAGACTTTATGTCGTTTTCAGTAACCACTTTTTTACTCAATTTGACCAAAGAAGGACCATTTCACTGGGCCCATACTTAATCTATTTATTTACATTTCCATACCAGAAATAGCTGTTTCTTATATAATTCGGTAATTCCCTCTATATCCCAATATATTTGTCACATTAATATATTGAAAAGGATTAAATTTGATAATCTATTTTTTCTTTTTATTTATCGTTGTCGTATATATTTGATTTAAGTATTTGATCGCATATATTAAAGAAATTTCTGACTTTTGATACTTTAGTTGAAACGTCCGTTAATTAGTGTGATTTTTTAGGCTAGATGAAAATGTGCCTTGCCTCGACCACCTACAAAAAAGCAAAATCGTCGAAATTGAATTTCACAAAGATTTATTGTCACGGTGATCACCATTCAATTTCATTATTCGATTCACGTACCCAAGTTTAATTGTTTACATAGATTTCTCGAAATTCTTAATCAGTAGATATCTAGATTGATCATTTAAAACGGGTTATTTAACTTTAATTCCGAAGAATCTGCTCGACCATATCTAAATCCGATCACTTTCGTACGTATCTGAGGGAATTTCACAGCTAAATTATTATGGAGTATTGGTAATTCCCTCTTTGTCCTAAAATATTTGTCATTTAGTATGTATTTGAGCTAAACAATCGTTGAATAGGCGTGCTTAATCTTGGCGCTTCGAATAGGCATGAACATATTTTGACATGAACTTTTGAGAAATCGTGACCTTTATCTTTCGAGAAATACATCCAATGAGTTTAAAGGCGGATTTAAAGACAAACAGCAGCAAAAATATTATTTAACTCTCTTCTTGGCACGTGAATGCAGCGATTTGTTAGCCGTACATTTCAGTTTAAGCCCAGCAGCTCAGTTGAGAAACTCTCATCAGTCATCGCTCTAACTGTCTCATACCAAGAAACAAAATGGCACATTGCGCCCAGCTTAAGCTTTGTCACCTTCACCTTTAATTCATTCCATCAAAATTCGGTCTAGATCCTGAAACTATCTTTGAATATTTCAGAAAACTCACTTAAACCATGTTGGATTGTTGGTTATTTAGTTTATGGTGACATCTCTCTCATGAATTTAATAATTTGTAGGACCTTCACCTGGCAATTGAGATTTCCATTGAATCTGCATTTGATGTTGTTCACAAGGCAACAAATTGTATTGTCACGCCTTTTGAGATTATAAGGAAAGTGTTGAAATGAGTTTCTTCTCATCCTGATCATAACGGAGATTTGATGTGTCATTCCAATTGAAGTATTTAATTTAGTCACGTCACACATTGTGAACTCATCTGTATAAATAAGAAACATATGTTTAAATGACACTTGAACTTTTTTGTGATTATTAGATCGAAAAAATCGATTTTGTTTTTTGGCATCTGATTTTTTTCTGGAATTTTCACTTTCTAAAATCTAATTTTGATATAGTATTGACTAAGCTTGTTTTGGGTTAAGTTGATTTTCAAAGTCATTAACTCAAAAGAATATTTCGAAAAAGTTCAGTATCAAAATTACAGTCGAACTAAAATAAATACATATGTCTATTTAAAATGATTTCGTTGAACATATTAAATTTAGCACTTTGAATTTGGCAGCTCTAAGCTCACTTACTCTTTCTCCATTTTCTCTCTGGTAAAGTAAATTTATTCTCCATTTTCTGCAAACTTTAATGTTTAATATATAATTAATTATTATGATAATTATGTTAATATTCATTTTTACTTTTTGTATAAAAAAATAGCAGAAAAAATTAATTTAGTTTTGAAATCTGAGCTTCTTCAAAGTGTTATTGTTACTTTTACTATTATTTGTATGTTGTTTTACTTGTTTTTGTGCTTATGAGCTTTTTGTGCGATTAATGGTGTAAATAAATTGCTTCTTCATTTTCTGCTAGCTTTAATGTTGATTATTATGTAATTATTTGTTTATTAATTATGATAATATTCATTTTTTAATTTTATTGAAAAAATTAGCTGATTAAATTCGTTTGTTTGTATTTATGAGCTTGTTTAAAGTATTAATGTTACTGTTACTAAATTGTTTACGTTTTATTAAATGTTGTTTTACTTGCTTTTCGTGCTTTGGAGCTTTTTGTTAGGTAATAATTGCTATTAATTCGGATTATTTACTTAATTTTTCATTTTGTGCAAGTTTAATGGCGATTATAAAGTTATATGTATGATAATATTCATTTTTACTTTTTCTAAAACAAAAATTAGCTCAATAAACTCGTTTAATTGGAATTACGAGGTTCTTCAAATCGTTAGTGTTACTGTTACTAAATTGTACGGAGTATACGTTTATTGAGTGTTGTTTACTCGTTTTTGGTGCTTTTGAGCTTTTCTTTGGGAGTATTTGCGATTGATTTGGATGATATAATCGTTTGTATATATGATGATAATGTTAAACGTATATACTGTTACTAAATTGTACGGAGTATATAAGTATATAATGCGTTGTTTATGCTCTGAACACCAATCTATTATAGTTTTGAGGTTTTCATACTCCTAGCTGAGCATAAAAACAGGCATCCTGAATGTGTTTTGTAATTTGTTATTTGAATCCCTCCATATGGTGCCTTGTAATCAATATTTATAACAAACGAACCAATTGTTCGAGCCTTCAGATGAACTGCAGAAACATTTGTGAACATAATATTTTTGGATATAATGGTTCATATGTAACTTCATTTCAGCATTCACTTCATCACGAGCTAACATTGTTTTTGAATTCTTTTAGTTGTTGAACATGCCAGAGATTCAGTTGGGTGCCCACACTATAAGGTCTCATGGAAGACAGGTTGCTAGGATTCATATGCATGATTGGCTTATTCTTGCTCTGCTTGTGGTAATCGATATCATTCTTAATGTAATAGAACCATTTCACCGTTTTGTTGGGGAGGATATGATGACAGATCTCAGCTACCCTTTGAAAGAAAACACTGTTCCTTTGTGGGCTGTACCGGTAATCTTTTATTCAAACACCTCATCCTTCCCACCCAACCCCTCTGGTTCCCTGGGCGATGATGGTGCTTTATTACTGAGTTTCACTTCCAATGACCTCCATCTTCACCTTTCTGAAACAGATTGTTGCAGTAATTTTGCCTCTTGTGGTCATCGTTATTTATTACTTCATCAGACAAGATGTCTATGATTTGCACCACGCTGTATTGGGTATACGTCTACGCTCTTTAGTTTCAATAATGCCTTTGAGCTTTTGGTAGGTTACTAACATTTTCATCTCTAAATATCTGATGGTGTTCAATGCTCATACAGGTCTGTTGTATGCTGTGTTGATTACTGGGGTTATTACTGATGCCATCAAAGATGCAGTTGGTCGACCTCGCCCCGATTTTTTATGGCGCTGCTTCCCAGATGGAAAAAAGGTTTTAGTATTTATAAATATCTGCGTCCTACCTTATTTTTAGGAGTCTATCTAGTAAGGTGAGACATGGTTTGACTTTTATGAATGACACCGAACTACCACTGGACTACCAGGTATTTGATCCTGTCACAAAAGAAGTCATGTGTACAGGCCTGAAGCAAGTCATCAAAGAAGGACATAAAAGCTTTCCAAGTGGTCACACTTCATGTTAGTACTGTAAATTTAGTTTTACTGTTTAAATAATATTACTGCTCAACATGGTAGCCTATAAGCTACCCAGAAAAAGCTCACCAAACACTCACCTCAACTATAATTGATCCTAAACCAATTCATAACTAATTCTATTTGGTCAATGTTGATGAAGGGTCCTTTGCTGGCCTGGGTTTCCTAGCACTGTACCTCTCTGGAAAAGTCAGGGTATTTGACCGCAAGGGCCATGTGGCGAAGCTATGCGTTAGTTTTTTACCATTACTTGTTGCAGCATTGGTAGGAGTTTCTCGAGTAGATGATTATTGGCACCATTGGCAAGATGTATTTGCCGGAGGTCTTATAGGTCAGAACAACAGAAAGATTATAAACACATACACCACCTCAGAGTTCAACAAATATGTATCTCTTGGTGGTGGACAGGTGGCTGATTTATCTCTCATTTCCTACTTTGCAGGATTGACAATTGCTTCATTCTGTTACTTGCAATTCTTTCCCCCACCATATAGTGAAGATGGTATTGTCCTCTTTAATCTCATCCTTGATAGCCAATGTCGATATGATATTTTATAAAATGATTTGATCATATACGCCTAGCCTTATACAATAAACTATATCCATGACTTGACATGTGACCTCAGATCTTATTAATGAACCTTTGTCTTCCTTTCTTATCTCAAACTTATACATGCATCTGGCAAGGCTTCCAGAGTCCAGACTCCAGATCTCATCATTAGCTGTTTCTCTTTATTCTCCTGATAGTATTGCAAATCTCGTCTGCACATAAGAAAGTTTGTCCTGATCTACAGGTTGGGGACCCCATGCATACTTCGAGATGTTGGCAGAGTCACGTAATGGGGCCCAGTCCTCGGATAACAATGGCTGTAATATCAGCTGTCTTAACTCACAGCAATCTGAAATTGAGACTGAATATGTTCGATCTGGAGGTGATGCAAGAGTGCAGTTTAATACTCTGGACTCCAATCTCAATGACATGGAAAATGGGAGAGGACGCTAACATCGTGATGTCCATTGCCGCCACTCTGCTATGGCATAGTTAGTATATTGCTTCCGATTCTCATAGACCAGCGCTCAATTAGATATCAGTGTCTCGTGATCGATCGCCTTGTATATTTCTCTGCAATCCTCTAACTTTGCCAGTCCTAGTTCGGAAACTGTAGAATAACACTTACAGAAGATATGTCTAGCCCCCTACTAATTCCAACAATATTAAATGAATATTAGCTTTTGGCTTGGTCAAAGATCTAGTAGTTCAATTTTTTCAATCTTTATGCATTTTTTTTTGTTTTGTTTCTAGATTCTTCATTGTTACACCCAAATTCTAGACGTGTACACATGTTTTTGCTTGACTAGAGTTATGCATGGTTTAATTTACATCAGATCCTGAAATGACATAATTATTCAGGTTGCTTCTATGATCTTATTATAGGAATTATATACTGCATTTATACTCCTTTGCACCAAAAGGATAACTAAGTTTGGACTTTTGACTGTTGAGATTTTGATTTTGAAGTCAAACTTTTATATTTATTCAATAATATTTGGTGAAAATATGATGGATGGGCAAGTTCCAAACAGGGTTTTGTGTGGTGATGTGTTGGCAAAATGGTGTTGTCGCTCATAAGTTATAACTGCAAAATTGAATATCTTGGGACCATTTCAAGAGCTGGGAGGGACATCTTTTGTATGATGGCCTTAATTTATACATGTTCTTACAACTTTCGAGCTTCCTCTAAATGTACCATTGCATCTCTTTCTTCTGAGAAATGGAGATTCAATACCCTGATTACAGAAGCAGATTCTGGAGGAGCAAGTACAAACGCCTTGATGATTTGAATAGGAAATTCAAGAAAGTTAAGAGCATTAAGCTTGGGAGGGCTACTTCTTCAGTCCGGAAAGCAAGAGGATCTCGAAAATTTCCAAGATTGAAGCTTGTTTCCCCAATCAAGTTATTAGTCGGGATCCATGATGCTTACATCGACAAAATGATAAGTTTAACAGGTAGCAATGTATGAATTTGGTGAACCGATCACAGATGCCTTCTTGAATCGTCGAAGGGAGGGGGCGACCGCATTCTGGGATTAGATGATTGGTGGTGGGTGAAGCAGATCCAGTTGCTACTTTGCATCAAGAAATGCATTTCCTTATATTGTGTTGTTTTTTTTGAGTTTATCAAGAGTGAAGTGTGTTAATCTTTTGGTCGTTTTATTACATGTTCTAGTTTCCTTCTGATTCTTCTTTTTCATGGATGAATGAGTATGCTTCTTCATTGTTTACATTAATGTAAAAGAATAGAGTTGTATTGCCATAATGCCATGCATATGCAGATCTTAGTAAGCTGATTGAAAGAACAAGTATTTTTGGTTTTCCAATGCGTTTATTTGAATCAACTTTCAAGCACCTCAACTAATCACACTGTTCGTGATTGTCCTATTTCATGTAAAAATGATACGGAGTACTAACGAAGGAATTATTAGAAAAGTTTGCATGTTCTCTTTGGGACTTAATTCTTTTTCTATTTCAACATGTAAAATGAATATTTAAAAAGACGACTACTATTTGAAAAGTAGGATTGCTTGGTTGGTGTGCGTTAAGAGGGAATTAGGTGGTCATTTGTTACTCCTATATGCTATTTTTAATATGAAGTGAGGTGGTAACGGAATAAAGTTTTAAAGTCAAAAGATAATAAATTTCCCTTATTCATTCATTATTTAATTTGCTTTTGTGGTACATTGAACAAGAGACGAAAGTTTTTGTGGTACATGGAACTATTTAGATGCTTTAAGGACGGAATACTATGCTAGTTGGAAGTATATATCTACATGGTCTAATGCCTCTTTTTTCATGGTAGTATACATTGTAAACACTAGTGGAACTTACAAATGGAGGGGTGCCTTGGATCAATTGTTACTTTTAATTTTTTTTAAATAAAATTATATTACTTTCTCGATCCATAAAGATTAACAATTTTTACTATTTTTCATTTTTCATAATTTGTTTTATTTGACCAATATTTATATGAAATATGCAACAACGTAATTATGGAGGAATAAACTGCAATTTGATCCCATGAACTGTGACCAAATCATCAATTGATTCCAAAGTTGTGTGTGGTAATCAAAACCACAAGGTTCGTTACTTAGTAAAAAACTAATTGTACGATTTTTTAGGGATATTCAGATATACGTAGCATTTAAGAAACTCATTAAAATATATACCTACATATATTCTACAACTTAAAAAAAACACATATAAGATTAGCAATGTAAAAATCAAATATAAAAATACACCAATCATTAAAAACCAAAAAAGATATAAAAATCCAAAAATATATGAAACCTAAATTCTTTAATTTATTTGAAATTATGTCACAAAACTGCAATAACATGAAACTTTTATTTTATAGTATTATTAAAAATTGATTTCCATCAAATTTAATGTCAAAACTTGATCGAAGGAGGTAAGTTGACATAAAACATAAATCGAGGGGAAAACTGATATATTCATAAGTTGAATTCTTAATTGAACTATTCGAAAAAAATAAGGGTACCAAATGAAATTAAGCCAAAAAAAAAGAGACAAAGATTCCTATTTCCTAGAATCTGGTCGGATAATCCGGAGTGGTATAAATATTCACCATTACTCGCGCTTCCGATGTGGTATTCAAACTCCACAAGAACAACCCAATTCCTATTCTCTCTAAACTATTCAATCTTGAAAAATAATTAATTTTGATTTGAAAAATATTCGATATTTTCTAGGATGACATAATAACAGTAGTATAATAATATAAATACACCTGAGAAATATTGAATCTTTTGTTGTCTGAAAGGAGTAGATGGATTCAGGAGATGCACGTTTGAAGGAGCTTGGTTATAAGCAAGAGCTCAATCGGGATCTCTCGTAAATCTTTATCCATTTCCTCATTACCCCATTAATCCATTTCATAAATATTGTCTAGTTTTGAATTTTCGTAATTTGGTTATTCAATTTTTTATTCCCAACTCAAATATATTTGCATGTGTTATATATATTCCTTGATAATATATCAGAAGAATATAGTATTTTAACATAGTTTGGTATTAGCTAGATGTTTACATGTCATATGTAGTCAGATATTTTATGTTTTCCGACTTTTGATATAATGAAATGTATGAAAATGACTCATTACACATTTACACTACCTACGGTTCGGTTCTTATCTATTATGAAGTAGTAGATAGTGTTTGAACCTTCTTTTGGGTCATTTTGAAAATACAGATATAATAAGGGAAATTTTGGAAATACGGATATAATAAGGGAAATTTTGGAAATACGGATATAATGGAATATATAAAAATAACTCATTACGCTACGATTCTTATCTATTGTGAAGTAGTAGATATTGTATGCACTTCCCTGTTGGGTCATTTCAGAAACAGCCTCCCAGTGATCATGATCACAGGTAACGCTATGTCTATTCGACCCCTTTATCCAATTAGGTAGGAGTCTCTTCAAAAAAAAAACATTGGGGCATGTTAATATTAATGTTTAGTATTAACTATTAACGAGATAATTTGATTTAAATAAATGTTATGTGCGGAAATTATTGTTGTAAAGTTTGTTAATTTTATTTTAATATTTTTGGGATGGAGGTAATAATTTGGTTTTCTTTGTTTCTGCAGGGTGTTGTCAAATTTTGCGTTTTCATTTTCTATAGTCTCTGTGCTAACTGGTGTGACCACTTTGTATACTACTGGTTTGACTTATGGTGGACCTGTTTCTTTAATATATGGATGGTTGATTGCTAGTTCTTTGACCATGTTTGTTGGTTTGTCCATGGCTGAAATTTGCTCATCTTACCCTACTTCTGGAGGGCTCTATTATTGGAGTGCTAAGCTTGCTGGCCCAAACTGGGCACCTTTCGCTGCTTGGATTACTGGCTGGTAAGAAACTTTTCCAAATCCTTTTTGTTCCATGACATTGAAATTTGTATAGGGAGTCATGAGATGTTTTTAACAGATTTGGTTGTGTTGTTTCAATTTCTTGAAATGTTGATTGACAAACCTGATTACCTAAAGTTCGAAAATAATTGGATGATGATAAAATAATCAACGATTGGCATTCCTTATTTCTATTTGCAAATTAAGACAAATTTGATATTCATTTGGTTTCTTTTAATGGATATATCTAAGAGCTCTCTTAGGGGGTTGATGTCGAGAATTTTGTGAAACGAAAAGCTAAGAATGTAAAAAAACTGGCGCTCTGGTCGTTTAGTATCACTTCATCTTTATACATAAATTGACTAGCAGAAGATATAGCTGACTTGTTTTTAGTACAAGGTGATTTTGTTCTTTGCTCTTCAGTTTTACATATTTCTGCTGCTGTAGACAAAGTCACTTCGATATTTGCTGCTATACTTATGATATGTTTAAATGAATTCACTTGTTTAGAGTTTTTTGAATAATTTTCTTCCATTGGACATAGCATGGGTTGAGTAAAAAACTGTCAATTTTCTTCTCATTTTTACAGTCAAACAAGTCTGCCATCACCCCCACCCCTAGCGGAAAATGTTACTACTAAAAAAATGGACCTTTTGTTTGATTTATTTTTCTCAACAGGTTCAACATGGTTGGGCAGGTATAATAAGATTTACTTGAACAGTTGAACTGGAGTTCTCATCGTCAAAGCTTTTCATTCTTCATTACCTTGAGTTAAGCTCTTACGAAAAAAAATAATGTATCTCTGCAGTGGGCGATAACAACAAGCATATGCTTTTCACTAGCTCAAATAATCCAGGTGATTATTCTCCTTGCCACTGGAGGAAAAAATGGAGGTGGTTATACATTATCTAAGTATGAACTTATAGGTATCCATGCTGGAATTCTGCTGATAAATGCTACTCTGAATAGTCTTCCTGTATCAGTTTTGTCGTTCTTTGGGCGATTAGCTGCAGGATGGAATGTTTTAGGTATTAAGAAAGAAAGCTCCCCACTCCCTCCCCCGCCTGCTTTTCCTTCCCCTTTCGCCTCACCCCTCTTAGCATAAACAACTTAATTGAGGGCCCACCTTACAGGCTTAATAACTTTCAGGTGTTTGCGTTCTTACGATTCTCATTCCTACCGTTGCACCAGAAAGACAATCCATTGAGTTTGTTTTCACCCACTTCAATTCTGAAAATGCGGGCGGCATCAAGAACAGCATTTATATATTTAGTTTGGGACTTCTTATGAGCCAGTATACGTTTACAGGATATGATGCTTCTGTGTATATGGTAAGTTCTGCTATGTAGATGCAGTTAATCGGATATAATGGCTTGGAGTGTACCTAATATAATTTATTTTCACCTACTTTAATTGAGTTCAGGAAGGTCATTTCTGATTTATTCTTCAAATATCAACTTTTTCGGTCTTTAAAATGAATTTACAACTTTTTGCTGACTCCTGGTCACTAGGAAGAAATTGGCGATTCTCTCCGTGTGCTTGTATCTATTTATAGAATTTTCCGGCAGCATTTAGTTTCTTCGTCTGTATGCTATGTTCTGTAAAAGTTATATTCTGCTTGTGATTGTTTAATTATTTTCTCAGTCAGAAGAAACCAAAGATGCAGAGCGAAATGGTCCAAAAGGAATAATTGGTACCATTGGCATCTCTGCATTGGCTGGTTGGGCATATATATTGGGACTAACCTTTGCAGCTAAAGACATTCCATATATTTTGAGCTCTAACAATGAGTCTGGTGGTTATGCGACTGCTCAAATATTCTACCAAGCATTCAAAAATAGATATGGGAATGGGCTTGGTGGAATCATTTGCATGTGTATACCAGCTGTTGGGGTATTTTTTGGTGGAATGAGTTGTATCACTAGCAACTCCAGGTAAGCTTGTAGTTAATTTGTCGACTTTTTATCACGAAGTTAACTGTCACTGAACTTCTGAAGTTGGATACTTCTCAGGATGCTGTATGCATTTTCAAGAGATAAAGCAATGCCCTTCTCACCAGTATGGTATCAAGTAAACAAACAAGAAGTACCAGTAAATGCAGTTTGGCTGTCCGCTTTTATAGCATTTTGCATGGCCCTCCCGGTATGGATTACCCACCCTCCCAGTTGCTCCATTTCTGCATTTCTCTTCAACTATTTTGTTTTTATTCTCTCATAAGTGGCTTGAAATGTTGGAATAATATTGTGAACTAATTGTATTATGTGTAATATTTTTTGGAAGCATCCCCTCAATAATAATATACTTCTCATCTACAGTTACTGATGATTTTTTTTTTCCCCTTCTATACCCTATTAAACATGCAGTCTCTTGGAAGTTTAGTGGCATTTCAGGCCATGGTATCAATAGCCACTATTGGACTCTACATAGCTTATGCCTTACCAATCTTCTTTAGGGTGACATTGTCCCGGAATGTGTTTAAACCAGGACCCTTCAACTTAGGACGCTACAGCCTCTTTGTCGGTTGGGTTGCAGTACTGTGGGTGATGACCATCTCAGTTCTATTTTCTTTGCCAGTTTCCTACCCAATAACGGATCAAACACTCAATTACACGCCAGTTGCAGTCGTTGGCCTTCTTACTCTTGTCATTTCGTCTTGGATCTTCAGCGCCCGGCATTGGTTCAAAGGTCCTGCGACCACTATCAAACAATGATTCAGTACTCATTGATGATAAACATATGGTATACTGTAAAAGGGAATTTGAGATAATTTGTAACATAGATCTTACAGTTTTTTCTCAGTGCAAAATTGGTTGCATTCTTGCACTTGTACAATGTACTTGTACTAGCTTTTCCTCAATGCAAAATTTATCTACAGCCATATACGTTGAATGATAGTGTTCTGTTATATTGGCTAGAGCAATAGGATAAAGTTTAGTTTATATATTTTACATTATTTCCCTAGTCATAAATCATGGTTCTGCGCTTCCCCTATTAGCAAATATAGTATTGGAAAATTCAAATGTGTATTTTAAGTAACCTCATGTCTTCTCATATGAGGACCACAAACTATCATTTTGTTTATTTTTGCACCACATTACATGACTCTTTTCTCACCAAAAGCTATTAGATCACCATGCTCGAGGAGATAATTACTGAAATGATAAGAAATTTGTCAGCGGAGGCTTAGTCGCTTGAAGTTTGCGTTGGTGCACTAACGATTCTGAGTTACGAAAATGTTGCGCGAATAATGCATTCTGCTTTGTAAAGGCGGGTTATATATAACTTGTTGATTTATGGAAGGTATTTTTTCGTTTTATTAAGAATAAAATAAAATATAAAGATAGAAGCTTGATATGATTAATAAAATATTGACATTAAATGGACAAAACATCATCAATAGTTCATCAAAAGTTCAAAACAATACATCAAATCTAAATTTAATATGAAATAATGATGATTCGTCAAGGCTTTGATGACTCAAAAGCAACTAGTAGAAAGCGAACTTAAAGCCTTCCATAGGACCATCGATGCCCGTGTATAATTAAGCTCTTTAGTAGGAACCCAGACATATGGATCAATTATTACCATTCTTTTAGGTCTGACTTTTTTCCTTTGTTATTGGTGGTATCGATGATCGGGCATCTGGTGGCCAAAGTCCGTAACCGTAGAGCATGAATACAAAGGGCATAAAATTTCCGATATGTCTGATGTAACTAGAGTGGACATAATCCTCGATATTACATATTATACCTGTAATGAGTAAGTATAAATTAAATTTTCATGTACATTACATGTAAATAGAAGTTAGTGCCTTATTAGCAGCCTACATTGCCTTGAATTTTACTTACATGTTGACTTAAGTTAACAAGCATTCGTTCCTAAACTGCGTCTTGGTCATAAATTCTTAAAAATCGTCGTGTGATAATCTTACAGTCGAGAATCACCAGAAGTCATCAAGATCGAGTTCAACTTTCATTTTTCAGTTGCAAAAAGCTTCATTTCAATTGACTCGCGTCAGCTGTTGTCAAATTCGACTGTCGTCCCTGCTTGGCTTTATTTGAAGATAAAGCTTGTCTAATATTACATTTCTGAGAGTATTTTATGGTGGGCGTATATCACCGACTTCATTTTGTATTAGCGATGAAACTTAATCCAAACTCGACAAATAAATTATCTTTTCTGCATCCTGACCTTTGTCCCGGCCACGAATTACAACTTAGCATTTTGAGACAAAATTTTGCAGATCCTTACGTCGTAAAGACTTACGGATTCCATGTCGAAATATTTCTCATTTCACCGCCCAATATGTCTTATGATTAAATGCAACATCATTTCCTTTCGTGATGCAATTTAATTGTAAACATGCTCGAATCGGAATCTGAATCTGTAGAAACAAGTATAATAACAGAGCTTTAATTAGCTACTGAAAATTATCATAAAACACAAAACTATATTTTAGAAAGAATTGATTTTTAAAAAGTTAGGGTTCTTAGAAATGAAAAAATAAATTACCGTAATGCGGGTGTCTGCGGCCAGTCCGGAAATTGCCACCAGTAGCCGTATAAGATATAAGGTTTGCAATTGGTGATTGAAAGAATTGAAACAAAGATTAAAAGAAGGGGTTGTTTAGGTTTTGAGGCTTGAGGAGAATAGAAAAGCCTTGAGGAAAGATGAATTGGTGTAATGCTCGGGTTAAAAACTATGATAGGATAACATGAGGTATTTTGTTTGTGCAACATTTTTCGTAACTTTCTGAGGAATTTGGTCTTGTGATGACTCTGAGGAATTTAAGTCTTACTTTTAGCAAACTCAGGACCATTTATTGTAATTATCTACCATGCTCGCATGTATAGAGATAACTTCACAGGAGTCCCTTTAGCCATTTATAATCGAGGAGATGACTGCTTGAGAGGCTTAGATGCCCACAGATACGATAAAAATCGAAACCTAATTAAATCGTAATTTTTAATTTGATGTATGTGTTAATGCGAGGTGTTGGATGAAGTTTTTGTATGGAGTCTTATTGTCGTAATTGTTGGATGGCCGTTTTACATGGAGTCTTATTGTTACATAAGCGTTGGATGACCCGTGTTTTCAAAGCGTGCTACGATCTTTTGTTCTCGTTCAAATGTTAAACAATGAGGAAAACTGAGGGCGTGTTTCACTTGCAAAATTTGTGCACATTGATTCGGCCTTATCTGTCGTGGTTTGAAGATGTGCTAAAGCGATCGTGATGGATAAGGATAGATGGTAAGTGTTGAATTCGGGTGGGGCTCTTGTTTAAGTCGCTTGTTTGTTTGAACCCGAAGCTTTTGTATTGCCTCGCTATATAAAAATCTGAAGACCAGAAATTGAAGGTGGATTTTATCATTTTTCATCGATAGAGAGTGCTTGAGAGCCAACCTTGCGAGTGTTTAGTGTAGGCGAGCTTGTGTTAGGAGAAATCTCTAATCTTCTAACTAATGTACGATTGTTGAATATTGTTATAATAATCTATTGAGGCTTGATCATTGTATGTGAAAATATATTGTAAGTCGAACACTGAAAGAGTGTTGACATGGGAGAATTATAGATAGGTGGATCCTAGTCTAGGGAGATTGAAGGGATAGTTAGTGCGTCATAGAATATGGAGCATTTGTGTAAGTCACTCTTGTAATTCTTGTTGTTTGGTGAAATTCTCCACACAGGCGGCCCCTGAAGCGTGGAGTGGCGTTGCTGGCCGAGCTGAGTTATCGTTGTGTGTGTTCTTTATTTTCGTATTTAGTTATTAGATGCATAGTTATTGATTGTTGGTTTGACAAGCCCCAATTCGTAGTAGAAACGATTCGCTATTTAATTGAGTATCAGCGGGCCGCTTAACACATGGGGCGAGATAATAATGTGAACTAATGGAGAGAGATCAAGAAGGAAGGCTTCGATTCTAGTCTGGGACAAACTACCCTTATTGGAAAGCTAAAATGACTGCCTTCTTGAGGTCGGTAGACACACGGACATGGAAGGTTGTGCTTACTGGATGGACAACACCCACGAAAAACAATGCTGACGGAGTTGCGGTGGTCAAGGAAGAGCAAAATTGGACTAATGCAGAAGCTGAGCTGTCCTTGGGAAATAGCAAGGCTTTGAACTCCATATTCTGTGCAGTCAATCCAGAGGTGTTCAAACTTATCAGCTCATGTTCTTAGAGGCATGAAATCTTGCGAGAAAGTGAGAATGTAAAACGACCCAAGCTTATTACAGGGATGAAAAATCACGAGAATGCAGGAGGATGAGACCATTACTACCTACAATTCCAAGATCAAGGATCTGGAAAATGAATCCTTTGCTTTAGGTGAGAAGATGAGTAATGAGAAGCTAGTCGAGAGAAAAGTGCCAGGACTCTTTCAAAGGTTTTGCTCGCAGAGTTACTGATCGAGGAAGCTCAGGATTTATCAACTATGGGATTTGATGAGTTGATTGGAATCTCATCACCTTTGAAATGATGTTTGAGGCAACAGAACCTAGCAAGGAAAAGAGGCATTCTGAAGTGAAGCGGCTCGAGATAAAAGGAGAATCTTATAGAAATTGTGAATATGTTGGTCGGGAACTTTATGAGAAGCCACGAAGCAGCTTCAATGAAAACTATTCGGAGGAAGCATTCTAAGGAATCTTGACTGACGGAAGCCCGACAAGGGATGGAAAAGAATTAGAAGTTTGGAGAGGTCAAGCGGTAGTAGGAATATGCAAGTGAGTCGGAATGGAATCTGATGCGAAGTGTGAAGGATTCGGTCGGCGATTCGGGTTGGATGCCTGGCGGCGTCAAGAGTTCACATACACGTCCCTATCGATGGAAGAAGCGGAAGAGGCACAACAACAAAGTGAGAAACTTTGTGGCTTTCACTACCGAACACAAAGGAGGCGGTCGATCCAGTGTCGATGAAGTGTGGCGGCCGACATAATTGATGAGGAAGGAGAACTTCTTGAAAGAAGAGTTGATGTGAACTACGATTGTTGTTCTGATAGTCAGCCCATTTCAGGCTTATACCGAGGAGAAGGCTGAAAGAGAGTGCTTTCTTGGTGAAGAAAATGAGGATCCCTGTCACGGTGTGTTTAGAGACGGAAAATTTGGAGATCGTACTCTTGAAGACAAGATTCGGGGATTGATCAAAGGAATCAAGATGATGAACTTCTAGTACAACAGTGCGGATGAGATTAACTGCTCGAGGAGAAGTGGAATATCTTGGGTTGGTTTTAGTGGTGGGCCGGTGAAGAAAGCAGACAACAACCTTAGCGAAATTACCTTTGTTGTGGGTTTGGAAGTCAATCGCTGAGACCATAAGAAGAGATTATTTGGAGGTGCTACCACTGTGGAAAGAAGGGACATATAGCCCATCTTGTTGGGAATCTATGGAAGAGGTCAAAGCAAATATACTCAAATCAAAATGCAATGGGCAAGGAAGGAGGCAGTGGTAAGTCATGTGGTTTTACATGCAGAAGCTACGGCTTGGACGTGATAGTACTTTGACAATGGTTGTTGAGGCGTAATTTGGAAATAAAAGCTCATCCCAACTGACATTGGGGAGGTGAAACAGATTATGTGACATTTGGTGGAGGAGAAAGGAAAAATCATTAGAAAATGGTTATTAAATATTCTGAGTTGCTCAACCTCGAAGATACTCCTAGTTGAAGGGCTCTGACAAACCTCGTGTCGGCCAGGTTTGTGATGATGGTATGAAAGTTGCCTTTAACGAGAAGCTTGTCTGGCGTGAACAATCGGTGGCTTGACCTTATCGTACAGAAATTCGATCGGCCAGACAATTTACATCTCTGGACACCTCCTCGAAGCCTTATCTAGTAGTCCCGGGGAGATGTGGACTTATGGCACAAAAGGCTTCGGCATACGGAGCTATCGAACGTCAATGATTGATTACCAAGAATGTTGTTGAGGGCTTCCCGCTTTTGAGGTGGAAAGTCTGTGGGGAATGTCAGATAGGAAAAGGCAAGCCAGTGTCACGCAGCCGGTTACAACGGGTGGTTACTACCGAGGTGTTGGAACTTTTACATATAGTTAATGGGACCCGTGCGGGTGGAAGGCATTCTGCAGGGAAGAAAGTATGTGTTTATATATGTGGATGATTTCTCGGTATACATAGAGTTGAGTTTCTTAAGGACAAATCGAGACATTTGGCGTATTGACGATACGGCTACTCGGATTAAAAAGGGAAGAAATGAGCATTGTTGAGGTATTAGAGATCATGAAGAGTTTAAGAACTCGAGGAGTTTCAGAATTATGTAACGTAGAGAATAAAACATGAACATTAAAACCCTTTAGCAAAATGGGATTATTGAAAGGAAAAATGAAACACTCGAGATGGCACAGTCGTACTACATGCAAAGCACACACTATGATTGAAATTTGAAGCAATTAAATATGTATCATCATGAAAATCTATTACTCTCGAATCCCGAGCGCCCAGCTACTACCTCATGCATAAAATATGAAGAGGAGAAAGCCAAACATGTAATATTTTCATATTTTTGGGAGTGCATTGCTACGTTAAATGGAGTAGAGAACCTAGGCAGAAGTTTAATGTGAGAAGTGATGAAGGTATCTTTCTGGAATATTCAAGGAACACAATTTCCCAAGGGTGTCTGATAAAGCGGACACAATTAATTAAATAGGTGTCAATGTCGAAAGTAGAGATTAGGAGATCTCACTTGGCCAGAAGAAAGAGAAGAAAGATGTGTATGTTGTCATCCATTCGGTTGACCCCGCGGTCAGAAGTGATGAAGTATCGAGTGTGAGCCAGCCGGTGTGGCCGATTAGAAGTTGAACCATTGCTAGAATCAGAGAAAAGAGATAAATCCGGTGGAGAATATCGTTGGAGAAGTGGACGAGGATGGTACAAGGAAGAAGGATAGAGTGGACTATCAGATGGTGCAGGATTGCTCGAGGAAACATGCTTCGTCTTAAAAGGAGGAACCTAAGAATGTGAAAGCGACTATGCTTGATAGGTATTGGATCGGCTGCCATGCGGGAAGGGTGGTCCAATTTGATAAAGCGATGTATGGGAATTAGTTCACGGAGCACGGTGGTTGATATCATAGAGACTAAATGGATATTCAAGAACAAATCGCCAGGTGCGGAAATGTCACGAGGAAGCGAAGGCCCGAGTTAGTTGTGAAGTGCAACTCAGGTTGAGGTAGACTTTGAAGAGACATTTGCTCCGTTAGCTCGAGAAGCAATCCGGGAGTTCTTATCATTGCATCTACTAAGTTCAAACTATTTTTAGATGGATGTCAAGGTGCGTTTCGTGAGGTGGTCCAAGAAGAAGTCTATGTTGAGCAATTAAGGGGTTGTTGATGCTACTATCCAGAGGCATTATTAATAGCTCAGAGAAGTCTCTGTGGACCTGACAAACTCAATTGGCGTAGATGCGAAAGGTTAGCTATATTCCTTCCAAAGAGATGGTTACACTCGAGGGGGGTTGAAATGGCACTCACCATTCATTAAGAGAAAAGAATGGGATGATGGTGAAACAGTCACCGTAGATGATATTGTGTTTGGACGAGTGTGAACCAGTGATAAAACAGGTTGTGCAGATAGATGGGCATAATTTGGAAATGGTATGGTGGAGAACTAAAATACTTATTGGGTTTCCAAATCCATGGATGAAAGATTGTATTCATTTCTCGAGCTAACTAAAAATGGAATATGGTTTAAAATTTGGTATGGAAGCTTAAAAGAAATTTAAAAGGACTCGTTTCTTCTTCATTAGCAAGGATGAATGGAAGAATTTGTGGATGTGAGCACGGCCTTAGAGTATAGTTGAAAGTTTGCTACTGGCGCATTAGACCGGATATATCTCATTGGTTGGTGTGTGCAAGATGCCAAACTAATCACAAAGAGCCACTTGAATACAGTAAAGAGGATTAAGCATTAATGCGAGTCGTATAATGTGACCCATGCTGACACTTAATACCCTTTCTTGTAGGATATTGTGATGCATTGAACGGGGAAACCTTTGAGGATCGGGGGCCACATACGGAGGTGTTTAACAGGAATAATTTGGAATGCCGTGGTTGTGAAAGCAGAGTGATTGTCTCTGCGAATTTGAATATATAGGCTGGCTGAATGATCTAGGTGAAACAAATCTTTGGAAGAGTATGGTGTCGAACCCGAGGTGTGACACTCTACTTGTGATAACATGAGTGCCGTAAGCATTTCGAAGAATCACATGCAATACTTGGAGACGAAGCTGGCATTGATATTCGGCTGACTTCGCTTGAGAGATATGATGAAGAAAGTTGTCAAGTTGGAGCATGTGAGTAGTAATGACAAGTGACGATATTCTTACGAGAGGGTTGGATGTAGATCAGAATATCTTAGAAGCGCTGCGGGGTTATGTGTGGTGAACAAATAACAATTAGCCAAATGTTATAACGCCTGAAAGAGCGAAGTGTTATAACAATTATGGACTAGTAATGGAGTCAGCGTTACCCAGAGTTAAGTGAGAGTTATTTGGGCATTTAATGCATGCGGCTGGAACTTGTGATGGAAGGGATTGTCTCTCATCAAAATACCCGACTGTTAACAAAACCACTTACGGATAGTAAACAGACTCTTGGCGTTGACCGTCTGCTAAATTCTCCCATACAGCTTTCTCTTGAAAGAAAAATGTTGATCCTTAAAATTCGATTAAGAGAAATGGAAAGGTTGGCATGAATAAAGCGAGGAGAACCGGTCCCTCCCGTCGATAACACACAGGCGACCCAGCTCTGATAAAGCATGCTTCCATAGGAAGGATGGTGTCGTTGATGAGCAGTTCGAGAGTGCATTAGACAAAAGTCAATCGGAGCTCAACAATGCAATAGGAAAGGAAAGCACTCAAGGTCCACTAATTGTTGATATCTTTGGTAAGAACCTAAACCAGTTCGATTCACACTAAAGAGAATAGGTAAGCTGGTTGCTTAGCTTTCTGGGGTGCTAAGAATGTAGTTGCTTCTAGGGTAGGGAGGATGTGCGTAGCAGAGGGAGAGTAGGCTGAGGGATGTGTGGTCTTGTGATAATCTAGGAGGAGATATGCAAGTCGTCCAAATTATTCAGGGACACATAAAGTCTCTGTAGCTCTGTGGGAGACCCAAGCGTGGGCGTGTCTGGGCAAGTTAGGGGTAAGAGAGTGAAGAGGGGTATTGAGGGGAAGCAGGGAGCTCATGGGAATTTGTGAGAGGTTCTTATAAAAGAGGAAGATGACGATATTATGATGATGTGTCAAACGATGGACTAAGATCAGTATTGTTGCCTTAGAAGAAGAAGGCTGATGGGTTTAGGGGAGATCACGATGATTCTGGACTTGATGTAGGTAGTTTGGAAGATTGGAGGGAAGGCTGAGGAGAGAAGAGGATTAGAAAGGGGAAAAAGGAGTGAGTGATGTTAAAGGATGCAATTACGTTGCAAAAGGAGAAAAGAGTGGTGATGTCTGAACCTGGAGTTCGAGGGAGATAAGTTTGTGATTAATGATGTTCGAGTCACGGTGAGAGGATATTCGAGAGACTAAAATTGAGGACAAACTGGAATCGGTGGCGGTAGGAATAGAATCAATAACTAGGTGCTGAGGATGGAAGAGAGTATCTACGGATGGAGTAGAGCTTTTTGTGGTGATAGAACCACGAAGCTAGGTGATACGTGTATCTTAGAACATGCTTTGAGAAAGATATCTATCTGAGGTCACCTCACAACAGCGAAACTACATTGATATATATTTCCAAGAGGTGAATTGCTAGGAATTATGTACGACGTGATTGTGCTTTCAGTAGTCGGAGGGTATACTCTGACGTGTCGAGAAGAAATTCACAGACCTGGCAGTCCACGTGTTTCCATGAGGTGGCCAGGAGAATATATTCAAATTCCTTTGATCAACAAACATTAGCAGGTTTGGGGATGAAGAACTCTATTGTTATCTTGAGTGGAGATATCGTTGAGGAGTTGAGATGAAGAACATGGCTAGCTTTGGCTTCTGAGGGGCGGGTTAACGGGCTTGGCGTGATTTGAGGTATAGGTTCTTTATAGGCTTCCGTTTGCTGACTGGCAACCCCTTTCACCTCAGATGTAATACAAAATGTGAGTGAAGCTTAGGGGTGGATATTTGTTTGTGATGAGATGCGAGCGTGTGTTGAATGGCAGGAAAGATCATTTCTATCGGTTGTGGATCGTACAGCCCGGAGCCAAGTTGAAGCCGATTTAGTTTCTGGCGCAATCTATAGAACTGTTTGTATTCAACTGTCCCAACTATTGTAAAGAAAAGATGGACTTGGGGGAAAATCTGAAAGCCCACGACTATAAGTGGTGATGAAAGGAGCGTGTCATTGATGTAAGATTGATCGGCCAGTCGGCTAGACACATTCTGAAGGAGAAAGGCTGTGGCCATGTTACGTGGGGTTTATGAAGGTTAGGATCGAGAAAGCGGAGATTGGTGTTATAACATCGAGGCGAAGGCCGAAATCCGTAACAAAATTAGAAGTCCTGGTCCTATAGCAGAATCTTGTGCTGTTGCGGTAATCACTACATTTGATCTTGAGATGCAGTTACTCTTGGTATAAGTTTATCCCAAATACATTAATCGTGCATACTTTCTCGCTTACTTTTGGGAATTTTTTTGACAAATAGGGGGAGAGATATTTTTTTATTTTGTGGTGATGTTGTGTTCTTTTGATCCCACTGGTTCTGACTGTTGGCTTGACCTTTTTGCGTTTTATTGACTAATGTTTTAACACTTGTATTTTTTTTGGTTTTCTAAATGCTTGTGAGTTTGATTTGTCTTGAAACTTTTCCGAAGGGGAGTTTGTTAATTTGGTGTTGGATGAAGTTTTTGTAGAATTAATGTCGCTAGCTGATTGGATGACCATTTCTATAGAGTACTACTGTTATAACTGTTGGATGGCCATGTTTCCAAAGCGTACTCGATACTTTGTTCTCGTTCCAGGAGTGTTAAAAGCCCGATGAGGGAACTGAGGCGTGTTTGTTTCTGAAGGTACTTTTGTTATTTGGCCTCCAGAGATATTAAGTTTTGAAGATGTGATAAACGATGCATGATGGATAAGGATAGATGGTAAGTGTTGAAGTTCGGGTGGGACTCTACTTGTTTGGGAGTCTTTGTTTGTTTGAAGACCGAAGCCTTTGCATTGCCTACGCTATATAAAGATCTCAAGACCAAGAATTGAAGATCGGATTTTATCATTTTCATGAAATAGAATTCTTGAAACAAGCACTTTGGAAGTGTTTAATTGTGAAGCGAAACTTGTGTTGGAGAAATACTGTCTTAGCAATACGTTAGGAGCAGCATTGTTATAACTTGAGTCTATTGAGAGGCAATCATTTTGAAATATATTGCTAAGTCGAGCAATTTGGGAGAATTATATGTTGGAATTGAAAATGAATTTAAGCGGAAAGCGAAAACGGTATTTCCGGGAGCAAGGTCGGACACTGCCGAGGTCAGGTAAGTCCCGATCCAGGGGACCTTGTTGCAGAATAGTAGAGGTCGGAGTGGGTCGGGGCGACCTATGTCAGTACCTCAGGCTAATCGGAAGACTCGTTTTTAGGCGGGTTGTGTCTTGGGCCGAAAGAAACTTGGTAGGTTTGTTTATAAATATAGGATGTTTACATGAGTTTATTTGTCACTTAAAATTAACATCCTAAACAGCTTCTAGAGATAATATTATTGAATCATCATCAATAATATTGTGAACTGTTAATGAGGAATCTTAAGATATAAAGTACTTCGATTAAGTGTTAAACATGATGATTGTAGCAATCTTACTTGTTTGGTTTTGAGTGGATTCCTACCAGCAGCCAGCAGGCGTCGCTCAGCGATGAGGGGAGCGCAATATAAATTTGTGTGTTGTTTAACAGCAATTCTTTTGTCGTTAACATTGATTCGCTTTTGGTTTGAGTGATTAGTTTAGGCGCATAATCGCGGCATTATAGATAAAATTGGATCACAGTCACAGAAGAGATTGAAGGTTAGTTGGTCGTAGAATGTGGAAATTTATGTAATCCTCTTTGTAATCTTATTGTGAAATTCTCATGACAAATTGGCACGGGCGTAGAGTGACGTTGCGGCTGAGCTGAGTTTATTATTGGCTTGTGTGTTATTTATTTTTTGTCGTATTTAGTTATTGAATACTGCCCGATTTATTAATTGATTTAACAGTCGTTGATATAACGATTCGGTATTTGATATCGTTTATCTTTGGAATACATAAATTAATTATTGTCTTAACAGAAAGTATAACGTGGATCATGTATGCAACTTCAAGGACCATCTCCGTAATTTTCACGTAGCTTCAATAACTAGATGTGCAACACTACAAATTTCGGGACTAAATCTGAACGTTCGCCAAACTTCGTGGGCTATTGTGCAATTATCTTGATCTGTCCACGTCATGTAACACACTCTAAAAAAGTTGCCACCTCATAAAGTTCACAGGAAAAGACAGAGAGAGAAAGTAGATAATGTACTTAATATGTAGTTGACAATTGCAGGAGGAGCTCAAAAAGCCTTTGCTATTTGATGGGATCTCTTTCCTTTCTCAAATGCAAGATTAACATACATGCAAAAGTGTTTCTGCCTACCTAAAGAGACAAGTTGACTTACATGTTGGCAAAAAATATCAGGTTTGTTGCACATAATATATTTATTCTAAAACATATAGTATATTTTAAGCTTAGATTGTTTGATGGGATGATGATATGATTGTATGAACTAATTATTATTCTTTTGGTAGCTATTTTGCTGCTGCTAAGTGGATTGTTGGGAATTTTGGATTCTTGATTATATAAAAAATTATATTTAAGGTCTTATGGTTTGATAAAATGTAATCCAAGATTTTTTTTCTTTCTTATTTGCTGTTTATAATTATCTTGTGATTATGGTACTACTACTAATAATTTTTCTTAGAGTTGACTAGCAAGTTTGGCATGAACTGAAACTCAGAAAGGCTAAAAGATATTGATGGTTGAGAGAATTATATTATTTATATTGATAATATAACATATTACAGTTGCCAGTTGTAGACTGAAAATGATGCCTAATAGTATTTATGATAATGGCCCATCTGTCTTTGTAATCAGATCTATGCAAATTTCGGTCTGAGGGTATTTCTTTGATTAATCTAAACAAGATGGAGAGAAATTGTGATTTTTGTGGGAGACTAAGGCCAGATGTGTTCTGTGAGGCGGATGCAGCACATCTCTGCCTCCCTTGTGATTCCATGGTTCATTCAGCTAATGCTCTTTCGAAGAGGCATCCACGCATTCTTATCTGCGAATTGTGCAGAAACCATCCGGCTTATGCTCGATGTACTGACCACCGGAAGTTCATGTGCCGAGGCTGTGATGACATTTATCATGATCTTAGTTCTGAACACAAGAAGAAAGTTATATCTACTTACATAGGTTGCCCTTCTGCAAAGGAATTAGCAGAAGAGTGGGGCTTTGATCTGAGTGATCTTGAAAGTAGTACTCTCTTTGCTTCACCATTGAATACGAATGTAGGAGGCGATAATGTGAATGTTATAAGACAGCTCAATTCACATATTGGAGGCTCTTCAGTAGTATCTTCCATAGAATCCGAACGGTCCAGTGTTTCCGAAGAATATGAAGTAGGATCCGGCAATAGTCATATCAAGGTATATATACATAAAGTAATTTTACATGTAGATTATCATTTGGATTATCGTGTAAAGTATAACATTATCCACATTCTATGCAGGCCAATAAGCGTGGCCAGCAATACAACACTTCAACGGTTAGGCAAAAAGATCCTGATTTGAGAAAGCTTCAGATGGGAGAGGACAGTTACAGATTTTCGGAAAGTGATCAAGAACAAGTTGATGCATCATCAACTATAGACAATACAGATTGGAAGATGAGTGACAATGATTATCAGAATGTGCAGCATCCTGATTTTCCTCTTGAGGGGAATCTTGACGAGGGGATGACATCGAAGCCTCATCCTTCATTACTCTCTCAGGTGGACCAATTAGCACAAATTTTGAATGGGGACACCTTTTGGCACTCCAAAAGTCCTGTTCAAACTAACCAGGTTCTCTTGAAAACCTCTCAATCATGTCTGAAAGTATGAAAACTAATGCTTAATTGACGTTTTACATATACTGCCTAGATGTAATCGCCGATAATCAAAAGGTTGCTTTCTGTGCCTCCTTTATAACTACTTTGCAGTTTCTAAAGTTGAACTAAGAGAAGTGGTTTTGTTTTTTAAGGCTAGTCATGAACTGAGATAATAGTTTGGTGTAAGGTTACTCTGAAGTTTAGCAGACCCGCCTAAGTGGGGTAAGGGGGTCGGATAGAACACAATGTTACCCTAATGATAACAGGCCGAGTTGACCAAGATTGAACTGCAAGCAGTATCTACTACTTCACAATACATAAGAAGCGTAGGTAGTGTAATGAGTCATCTCTGCAACTCATACATATGCGAGTTAAAACTGCTATTGGACAATCTACAAGATGTTAGATTCTTTCTTATTACTGCAGCATTGGTCTCAAAATATGCAAGACCTTGGTATTTGCGATGAGCTAAGGAGAACGAATGATCTTAGCATGCCAGATTTTGATTTAACATTCCAAAATTATGAAGAACTCTTCAAAGGCGAGGAAGAGCCCACGAGCTATGATCCCTCCATTCACGTTACCCATAGTCAGGTGTATACAATTACTTATGTTACTATTTCATTGTTCTCTATTGACATATTATGTATGTTAGTCCTGAACAAGTGATCATCTTGAAATTTTACCTATTGATATGGAATTTTGTATTGCAAGGATCTAATTTAACAGGAATCCCCTACCTTTTGCTTACTAGAGGGGTTCCCTTTTGCTTCAGATTTACACAGCAGCTGAATACATTCTTTAGAGGACTAACATCAATTAGAACTATGCAGGAGTATTTTTGCAACTCAACTGAAAATGAGAGTGCAATTGCAATCAGGAGAAACCGTCTGTGTAAGACCCAAAGACAAGAGCCAGTAGGTAGGTACAGGACCATTATCACCCCTTCATTTTGGTAACTCAGGATCCAAGGTAGGGGAGGAGCACGAGCCACGGGCTTCTCCCACTGCTTTGGAGCTTATGGTTTTCATGTTCTATTTCACTCCCCGATGTCAACGCGATTGGGGCCAAGACACCCCCTTAATTTTCTTCAAATCTTTTACCTTATTATTTTCTTTAAATTCAATACTATATTATCATTCGGTCCCTAAGGTTTTAGAATTTTCTTAATGAACAACTAATACGGAGTATTTTTTATTTGTCTGTCATTTCAAAAGAATTTTCAGCTCCTCCCCTGATCCATGGTGTCTACTGACAGTGATAATTACTTAATTCTTGTAGGCATGAGAAACAAGCTGGATAAACATCTTATCAAACAAAGAGTGAAGACTGATACCATGAAACGTCCGAAAAGAAAGGTTTGGAATGCAGAAGGCTCGGACTATTGTGATACAAATGATGCTATGACTCACAACATTTGATCTTATTTTCCTTGAACCATCATATTTCTGTACATAATTTCTCATAATAGAAATTTAGAACTTTGGAGAATTGTTTTTAAACATCAGAATTGCGTCCAACAAGTTCTTGAAATTTCTGCTGTAATCTTTAAGAGCCTTGCTTGTCAGGACAGAAAACAAGAATGCAGATTAGTTCTCATTGTTTGGCCGAAAGTTTTTAACCACAATAATTAATTGTTAAACATCAACATGCGTCATGCCTCTAAAGAGGCTCCATCTAAACGGGATAGAGGAGATCGGATAGTGCTCATCCTTACCCTGTGAAACATAGAGTTTATTTCCGAATTAACTCAAGAGTAAATTGCAAACACTATCTACCATTTCACAATAGATAAGAAACGTAGGTAGTGTTATCAATTGGTAAAACCAGGAAGTGAAATGTAGACGTTAGATACTCAGAGTACATCTTTAAAGGGAAATGACCTAAAGAAATAAACCAGGAAGGCATATGAATGAAAAGACAACCCTATTATTGCACAACTGTTAAGAACACATTACAAACTCGGGTTGCGAAACAAGCCGCCTAGGCTGAACCAACATTTCATGTCGATGTCGACTCAAATTACACTCAATATTACATGATGGAGATCATAAATATTCATTTATCAATAACAATTCTCAAACAACCCAACATATATGGGTTCATTGGTGTAACAAGTCTTCAACCAACATTAGGTTAAATTACAAAACCATGCATGAACTCTCTTTGGTGTATGATGCGCGATTTCTGCAGCATCATGATGCATGAGTGATCATTTGCAATCATTTTAGGAGCTGCTCTCAGATGCTTTCCTCAAAGAAGTGAAACTCATCCTGCAGACATAAGAGTAACCACATTAATATACCGAATTGAAATTTATAATGAGGTAACGCAGGTTTTGAATCATCTGTTACACTGTAACTCTATGCTATACTCTGTAACAGAGTGTAACAAAAAGTGTAGTAGACAATCTGAACACAACAAAGCATGAGAAAAGGTTCTGAAGATGAACCATACCTAATCATAGGCTTCAGGGGGGAAACAAACGAAGCAACATTGGAAGTTGGCACAGTCAGCTCGAGGGGCTGTTGTTTGAAAAAAAAAAAAAGGCAAACAAATTAGACAAAATTTGCACTACAACAGCAATTAATTATTGAACAAGTCTATTTTTCATAGACCATACTTGCTTTCAGTATGGAAAACAGACTAGAATTTTCACCACTTGCATTTCACGACATGAATATGCATTTGGAAACATATGTATATATACATATATACAGGAATGGAGTGTTACTACACAGAAGACAAGCACGGCCCACCAATATGTGTCGCAGATGCATGAAACAACTCATTATGAGAGACACAGTGGGGATCGAATGATTACAAAAATAAAAGACAATTTGATCTAGTAGATTGAATATAGCTACCAGGCCGCTTTCGCTAAAAGAATAATTAAAATAGCTCGACATTGATAGCCTAATACTGAGGATTTGTATGGACTAAAGCATACAAAATTATCTGAAAGTACCTCAAGCTCTTCTAGGCCGCCATTCTGCATGATGCTACCAATCCCATTTTCTGATGTTTTCTCAACTTCCGCAGCAACGGGAGATGTTATACCATTGGCTTGGCTAACCCCGGAAAGAGGTTGAAATTCATTCTTCAACTCTAAATCCTCTCCCAATTCATCTACAGCTTGAGGAGAAACTATATTTTGACCAATTGGTTCCTGAAACTGCTGAACAACTACATTCTCCGCTGTAGGCATAGAATTTCCACAAGTCTCAACAATTGGGGGATGATGTATATATTCAAGGGCAACATGACTGGATCTTGAAGTAGTTTCAGGAGCATTCACATTGCTCAGAGTGTCGGTAACATCAAGTTCAAGTCGCTTGCTTGGTTTAGTATCAGCAAATGAGCTTGCGTCGCTACTATAAGATGCAAATGATGACTCCACTGGACTAACTCCTGAATCAACTTCATCATCTCGCCTTTTTCTCTTTGTCACAGCAGCACCAAATTCTCCAGAGCTAGATTTAGGAAATTTTTGGATTTGTCGACTTGTGCCTCCAACTCTTGGAGGAGGAGAAGGCCGAACTCCACCGGGAAAGACAAAACATGGAATGTTCTTCTTTTTCACATGACTCACACAAATTAACATTGTAGATTTCCAGTCAGAATAGTTATATACATCTCGTTTGAAATCATCAACTGTCATCCTTATATCAAATTGTTCACCTTCTTGTGGATTTAAGCCCTCTCTTCTCCTTAACCCCATAAAATAACTATGGCGAAACGGTTTTGTTTTGTCTGAAAATTCACCAGGATGTGGATGACATTGGAGAACACCATTTGTGTCCCTCTCAATCTATGATATTTTTTAAGAATATTAAAACAAACATACTAAGTGAACAAGAAATGAAATATAAGAAATGGCTCACTATTAAAACAAACATACTAAGTGAACAAGAAATAAACAATTAGAAATAGCTCACCTTCAAAGTAAGCATACGAATTCTAGACTCAACCCAACCTTTCCAATTCATCATGTCGTCTTCATTCTCAGCTGCTATGTCTATCTGCAAATAATTTTTATATGCTTCAAAGAAAGCAAAAGGCTCACAAAGGATACCCCAGCTAGCTTTGTTTGAATCGATCTCCTGCACAAAATTTAGCAAGTTAGAGAAGGTCTTTATGCTGAACAATTCCGGTAATGATTATATGCTGAACAAAATTTAGCACAAAATGTGTAATACAAGCACCTTTGATATCTCTTGTAGAGATAAACATGTATCAGTAAATGATTATATTATCATCAGTCAGCACAATATCACAGCTCTACATAGCAAATAAATAAATAAAATAATAAATTGGTTCTAATGAAAAGGAGTGCATTACCTCACAAATATCATAGCCTCTTTTGAATTCCTCCATCATGACACGCAATGCTGTCAGACAACTGAACAGCATGGATAGGCGGGAGTTATTATAGGCATCAGGTGCTGCCTATCTCTGAAGTTCCTCCTTGGATCCCAAATTTGAAGGCCTAATGACCCCTCCTGGATTGGGCAGACAGGATTTGGGCTAGCGCTTACAAATTATACTTGAAGAAATTATTGTATGCGTGTAGTGCATTTGGGTAAGATGCGAGCAACAAGCAATGCCCAATTTATGCCACCGAGAAAACCAGTGACCTAATTGTAAGCTAAGACTTGACATAATATAATATATCCCCAACCTCAATAAAATGTAACTAAATTTAATTGTATGTCGCTTTCTCTTACATTTGAATAAACTCCACGCTTGTTCACAATCATGTATTCTAAAGCTCCCCACAAGAGGTGCAGAAACACTTTGTTATGACCCTTCAAGAAAACTTTTAACTTTAATTATATCTCTCTTGCTGACCAACCTGAATATTGGGAACCAAGTGTAGAACTTGATCAGTTACTCGACAACCATTAAGACTACGGACAGTTTCATCGTCCACAGCATGCAATATGGATTCTTGTGATATATCCAGATCCTGCTCCAAAACAGAACACCAAAAAGACATCACATCAATGACATGGAGACTCCAAATCACAAGTTAATATACCAACATATTGTTTTTACTTTTTATACAGGAATCAAATTTGGACTCCAAGATATCACAAGTCATAAGATACATCCTCTTTAGACAGAAAGATCAATTTATTGCAATCAAATAAAACAACAGTCAAGATCATTACTTTGTCATACCAACCAAAGGGAAAAGTTAAGAAATCACTGATAATAATTTATGGCTTTAAAGCCACAACGGGCAGCCTTATTATATCCCCAAGGTGAAAAACAAAAAACGCATTACTAAATCAAGCGAGTACAAAAAGAATGGCTAGAACAGCTGAATATGCTTATTGATGTGTATATTCGACATCAAGGCATATCAGCCACTCATTACATTTTAGTACTCCCTCCATCCCATTGGAAGATTGTCCACTTTTTTTTATAGTTGTAACTTCAAACTAATCTAAAAATATTTGTTTGTGTTGTATAATATTTGATAAAAAATATATCAATGGAAAGAGTTTGAAATGTATTTTTCATTGATATAGTTCTCATCAAGTATTATACAATACAAACAAAAATATCTACGGTCAAAGTTCAAGAGGTACAACAAAAAGTCAAAAGTGGACAATCTTTGTGGGATGGAGGTAGTATAAGATAACAAAAATTCTTGGGAAGAGAAGCAGCATCACAGAAGATTTGTATAATAGAACATATCAGAACAAAAGAAAACATTTGCGTAAAGAAGATCTATTGAAACCCCGTTGAATTTGAACTTCATAACAGGAACATGAGCACCAGGAACAGGATGCAATTCTTCTACTTCAGGCATCTCAGAGAGCATTCTATATAGTTCGCCAAAAAGCCTTGGCATTACAAATACAGGAACTATTTGGATGTTTCTACGAGATGCTTAAAGCGCATCATAGAGAAACAACAATCCAACACACCTTTCGAGTGGCATGCCTGGGCCCAACACATAAGGTATCTATATCGGCGCCAGGGCCATGTACCTAAACAATGATTTATAAATGTGCTCAGTTAAACAAAATTGATCATTATATACATCAAAAAGTGCTTATAAACTGAAATGACAAGAAAAATTACGAATCCACTACATCTTCTTAATTGTCCATTTCTCCTAATGTTTAAATCACTACTATTAGGCAGCTAAACAACTAGGCAGCTGCTTGAAGTTCAATAGCAAGATAAAGAAAAACACAAAGGCTAAAAAAGAAAATAGAGGATGCATACACCAAGCCGGTAAGAACCAAATGTGAAAATCTTTGCATTTGCTTCCTGGACAAGCTGTTCATTAAACCCTTTGGCTCGACTAATATTTTTCACCCATGTCTTTACAATCTGTCAAATTTGTATACAATAAGTCAATTATACATCAACTCCCTCAAAAGCTAATATAATCCTACACTAGAATACAACCTGATCTAGTCTGCCTAAAACTTCCTCCCTCTTGATAGCTTCTTCATAGCTTTCATACAATCCTGCATCTGCAAGAAACTGATAATTGAAACAATAAAGTTAGGCGATTGAAATAAATAAACTGATTATGTAAGCATCAAATCTCAGCACAAAAGAGATATGAACTGTAACTAAGTTATGTCTAGAAATGCACTTCATAATACTTGTGTGGCTGTCGCCTGATAAAGATGCAGTTGCACATGGCCAAGTAGAAACCATATCAATTTTAAACAAAGTAACTTGTTTTTCAGTTCATGATGAAAATGGCGCTCTTCTAATTAAAAAAATACTTGTGTGGCTGTCGCCTGATGAAGATGCAGTTACACATGACAACTATCAAAATTCAAAACCGAACAATCTTTTTGGGATAAAGAGAGTATTTCATAGCTTAGTAAACTCCCTAAACAATACCCTGATCACAATCTTTTAACTTATCTCTATCAAAATCCGCCTTCAACATCATGTTTCTACAACAATTTCAGTACATAATAAGGCTAAAAATCCAACCTTTTCGAGCTCACGATTCTGAATAACATCCAATTCACTCGGCCCACCAGTTGAAATCGGCTCAGATACACCATATCCATTGCTTGCCATTATCTCTTAATACCAATATCAATAAATATTCTTTTTTTCTCTTTTTCTTTTAATTATTATATATTAAACAATCCCAAACAATCTCACAACAATCAAACCCCAACTATTAGAAATTGATCAAATACAACATATGCTGATATAAATATCAAAATTTAAAAACAACCCAAATTGATAAACTACAAATTAAAACTAAAAAAATAAAAATAATAATTGTTCATTAATATCTTTTTCTTTTTTTGAGGCTACAATGATATCAAATTACAATAATTCAATTTCAGACTAAAAATAACACTAAATACAAAATTGAACTTATTTTGATTTTCTTCTTAATCGTACAGATTTATATAATAAAGGAATTAAATTGTTCTTCTTTGGTTGACTTTTGTCCTTCAATTAGGGTTTTGAAAACGGCGTCGTTTTGGAGATCGTTGGAGGAGTCTTCAAGTTGGGGATAAAAGCCCTAATTATTTATTGATGAGTCTTGAGCAAGAATTGAATAAAATTAGGGGGGCGGGGGGAGAGAATATATAGGTGCCACTAAATTCACATCGAAATAGTGCTAAATATCTGTCTATGGGATAAATTTGATGGAGGCTTTAAGGTTATGTGAAATTTATTTGTGACTATTGTTTAACAAGAATTGAGCCGACTAAATCCAATCTCTGAAACAGTATTTTAAATGACTATTTTACCCTAACAAATTTCCTCAAACACTACATTAACTAAATAGGGGACAAAATAATAATTTCACCCCTTCTTTTTTATTGTTTTGGTGTGTCTTTAGCTCCCCTAGTAAATTTTGATAATTTGATGGGAGGCTTTTAAGGTTATGTGAAATTTTATTTGTGACCTATGTTCTATTTAAATTGCAAGAGTTACGAAATTTGAAGAAATGTCCATATTCATGATCAAAGTTTCGTCATGAAAGACGAAAATATTGTTTGTTGGAGGGTGAGATGAGCTTTTTTCTTTTCGTTTTCATATTGAATAAGAACGTAGAGGCGCAAGCTTTTTATCATCGAGGAGTTCAAAGTAAACAACCAAACCATTTTACCACTGTATATAATATCTTCAATCACCCTTATTGGGTCGCCATATATATGTGGGGTAGTTTGGGTAGTTGGGAGGGATTTAAGGTTGTGTGAGTATTTTATTTGTGTCACATATTTTATTTAAATTGCATGGGTTATGAATTTGAAGAAAGTATATTTAAGATCTGTTTTAATATCACAAAAACTAAACGCCATTAGCATGAATTGGCGTTTAATGCTCACGGAGTTTAGAGAATCAACCAAACTGTTATAAGAATACGACGACTAACAGTCAAAGTCATCCTTATATTAACCTATAAACTCTAGGTCGTTAATATAGTATTAATCCAATTTTTCAGAAGAGCTCAAATTAATATAGCGAACTAATAAGAGCTTAGGATCGACAAATAATATATGTAGTAATATGAGTATCATTATGTTAGGATCGATTTAATGGTTTATTATATTTATGCATATTGATAGTGTTCAATATTGCTTGGATTTACCTTACTCCGATAATACATGTTTAAAAAGAAAAAAACTCATTACCAATCATGTACAAATTCTAACAAAAGTTCGTAGTAATTTGAAATATGTGACTGCGAGGCTAAAGTTAACTACTCTCCCTCCCTAATTATTTCCGTCCATGGTCTATTTAGATGTTATTGGTTCGATCAAACCGAATAACCTCGAATCGACCAACCAAATTTTTACTTATTTGGTTGGAAAAATGAGACCGAACTGAAATGGTAAAAACTTTTAAACTATTTTATATATATTTTATTTAAAATGTTTATGGTTTGCATATTTTAGTTTATAACTATTTTAGTTTGAAATCATGAGTACTCTATTTTAGTTTGAAATCATGTATTTGGTGAATGTTTGGAAGTATTTGTTAGTAATCAATGTTATTATGCATGTGTTAGTAATTTGTTTGAGGAGTTATATTTATTATTGTGCATGTGTTTGAAACTATGTGTTTGAAACTATCCATTAATAACAATTAGTAATCAATCGGGCTTTTTACGATCAGCTATGATTATATCATGCATTTGGTGTATGTGATTGAAATTTATGTGTATTTTATTTTAATTTGAAATCACGAACTTTTTATATTATATTATTATTATAAAACCGAAAAATTAACCGAACCGAACTAACTAAAACAACTGAATCATTCAAACAGACTCACTTCCTACTGAAATGATTTATTTAAAATCGAGCAGTAATGATTTCACACAAAATTTTTGGAAAATGCCCAAACCGTAAACATTCCTACAGATATTCACGACTCACGAGTAAGAAGTTTAAATAGACACCTTACTCTGATTCCCAACAATTCAGGACCTCAGGACCTCACTTTTGCAGGTCCGTACTCATCTTATCTTCTTCCTCTTTTTATGATTTTTTTCCGTTTCTTATGAACAGAATGTATTCCTTAGTCTTTTTTCCTTCTTATTAACAAAACCCCTTAGTCTTTCAAGAACATGCAACTGTCTTAATTATTATCCGAAGTCTTTCAAGAACATGAAATTTTCTTTCCTATTACTCTGCATTATTATATATACTACGGAGTACTAAACAAATTATGAATTCTCACATACAGAGCTAGGAGAGATGACAGAGGTGGCACTTCCATTGTATACCCTTGTTGGGGTATGGTTGTATAGTGTATTTGTCCCTCCGCCCCCAAGATTGAAAGGGTACCTTGAGTCCACTTGTGGTTTTTTGCCAAGGATCACATTGAGAGATGGAAGACATTTAGCTTATGAGGAATATGGATTTCCTAAAGACATGGCCAAGTTCAAAATTATTTTGTTCATGGACATAGCACAAATAAATGGGATTCTTTTCCCTCAACACCGGTATTAATATTCACATTACCAATATACTTCAAGTACAAGTATGGAATAAAGAGATGGGTGATGTCAATATTATGAATGACTTGATCTATGACGTTTGTCTAATTTGCCAAACATAAAAGTCAAATGTCTTCAATCTAGATATTATATTCTTGTATTTTTACTAGGGATTGTTTGAAGAATTTCAAAAGGAAATTTCACAATTTTTTTTCATCATTAAACTACTAATATATATATTCTTCTATGTTTTGCTAGGGTTGGTTTGAAGAAGTTCAAGCATATATTGTGGGATTTGATAAACCGGGGTATGGAGAAAGCGATCCCGATCCAAAGAGGACAGTAAAAAGTATTACTTTAGATATAGAAGAACTTGCCGATCAATTAGGATTAGGACCTAAATTTTATGTCATTGGATACTCATCCGGAGGATCGATAACATGGGGATGCCTCAAATATATTCCTCATAGGTATATGTTTCAAAATCACTTTACCCTTGCTTTGATCTATTGCATCTACCCCATTTAATTCTCTTCATTGCTAGAAATAATATGTATGCATCACATACTTTCAGTGACCCTTAAAGGTTTTGTTATTGTAATGTACTTTAGGTTAGAAGGAGCTATTATGATGGCACCAGGTATAAGTTTTTGGTGGCCTAGTCTCCCTAAGGACTTGGTTGAAGCATCGTTTGAAAAACAGGAGCCAATGCAACAATTTGCATAGTTTCACCAAATAACAAATAATTATTATTTTAATAATAGCTATGTAAAATTTAAGTAGTTATTAAATTCTACCAAATTAATTATTATTATATTGGAAACATATCAATATTCTTCTGTCAAAATAATTATTTAATAATGAAGAAAATGATGAAATTTGTTTGATAACCAAATATGTTAATTATTTATTTAAAGAAGATAAAAAATGAAAAATAAAGATATATTTTTTATATTTTGTTAATATAAAATTATTTTTCAAAATTCAATTTAAAATTATAGGTAATTAAAATCTTTTGTTGCAAAAGCAATCAGAGTTCACTGCCACCAGCCAGCCGTTTATGTGCTAATTGGATATCCACTGCTGTCAAGCCAGTCTTTGGGACCCACGCACGATTTTGGTTCATCTCTTATCAGAATAAATTCCGCTTCTAAAAGCATTGTTTAGCTTTAATTTTTTTCATGCTTTAACTTCGAACATGTATATTTTGTTTATGTTATATAATATTTTATTAAAATATATCAATAAATAATATATTTTAATTTTTTTCATTGATATATTTTTCATCAAATATTATATAATAAAATAAAAATATTTATCAAATTCAATTACAAAAGCCAAAATCAAATCTGTATTAGAACTAAAGTCAAATCTGCAAGGGTGGCTAAGTCATGTTAGGAACTTCGATCGCAAGTTCATGGGGTTTGATTCCCTTTTACCAACACTTCTTTGCCGAGTCATTACGCTTGCCTAAATGTATTTACTTTTATTTGGCTGTATTATGTGCTATTATGTCATCCTAGGTTTACCCAAAGGCTAAGCACTTCATAAAAAAAGTTCAGCTTCCAAAAAGAGTATCTGGTATTGTGGTTATCTTAATCAAAAACTGATCGTAACACATTTGAATATTGGAATCAAGTTGTAGTTCAGTCTCTCCTTGTAACACAGTTGGATATTAGTACCCAAAAGAGGTAAAAATGTTGTAATAATATGGTCCCGACTAACATAAACGTTAAATTAAAAACACATAAGTGTATATCACTTGTGGGGACTATACCACAACATTTATGTCACTTTCCAATACTAATTTTCAACAATATAATTAACGTTTATGCCAAAAGTATTATAAATGTTATTTTGTAGTCCGAATCTAATGTTTCCCTTAGTTGGGGCCTAGTAGTGTAACATGAATTAATTAGCTCTCAATTAATCTAATTACCTGAGATTAAATTATAATTTAATTCAACTCTCTGAAACTAAATCGATAATTTACTCTTAAAAACATGAATCAATTTTTACATATTTTATTAAAAAAGAAAAGCGACATAACAATATTTGGATGGAGGGAGTATTTCAAGTCATAATAAACCTTCATGACCATAACCTATTTATTCCTCTTTTATTATATGTTTTCAGGAATATTCGACCCAACAAGGAGTATATGAATCAACTCTACGTGATTTTATGGTTGCTTTTGGAGAATGGGAATTTGAACCTCTTGAACTTGAAAATCCATTCCCTGGAATTGATGGTGCTGTTCAATTATGTGAGATAGTTGTATCCTCAAAGATATATGGTTGATAGATCATGATCAGCATCATGAAGTACCAAATGTTGGCCACAAATTTGCATTGGAAGATAGTGTCAAATATCAAATTGTCAGGTCCTTAGTCAAAACAAAACAATCTTTACATCATCACTGAATAATTAAATGTATTATATAGTTATATATATATATATAAAGATATATATATATATATATATATATATATATACTAAAATAATGAGTGATTAGTAATTAATAATCAAATTTTATCTCGATAAACAAAAACGTTAAATATTAATGTTTTAAATGTGTTTTTTTATTTTTATATAGAATGCCCTTATTAAAAAATATTTGGTGTCTCAATTAATTAATTAATGTATTTTATCTGTTTTTTATATGTAAGATTATTACAATAATTCTCAATCTCTTCCCTACATAAAGTTTGAACCCATCATCTCAAGAACTCGGGGGATATATTCAATCCGTAAATGATTCGATTATCTCGTAATTTATCTGATATACTACTTACATTATATAGGTATGATGAATTAAGACCAGAATTACGCCTTAAAAATGTAGTGTACCTCTAGTGGAATGAATTGTGATGATATCAAATTAATGTACTTCACAATCCGATATTTGAAGTCATGTATGTAGGCCTGTAAACGATCAAATATACCGAATCCACAGACGCTCGGTTTTGTCCTGCATGTGTTCGAACGCACGCTCGACCTACCCATTTTTTTCGCGAACGTTACATTTTGAAGTTCTAGTTTGAGTTTGCACGCTTTTTTGAATTATAGTTCGATCCGATTCGTCCACATGGTAAACCGTTTCAGATACGCCTCTCTCGGGACCGTCCGGCATTACAAGAAAATTAAAATATATAATCCCTACATTACAAGCCTCCCTAGTCCAGCTTCTTTGAGAGAATATTACAAACAAGACAAATGCACAATTACACAAATTCATAAATATAAAGCATGCTATGTTCAAGGGGAATGGAAACAAATGCAACTTCAATCTTTTCATTCTCAAGTTCGACGCACAATTTCTTTGTTCTAGAGTTGCGCCGGCGTTCGTCAAGCCACATGGTGGAACTATTGGGGATTACAAAGTTTTCAAGAGATAACATCTAGGCAAAATGAATCAAACAACGCTGAACTAGTAACTGGTTCAAAGACTGAAATTTAAACAATGAATAAATCAACAATTGTTTTCCTTAAATATAGACAACAACTCACACAATCAGGGCAAGTAGGCAACATAGATTGGAAATCGAATTGCGCTTCATCGTTTTTCCATGTGTATAGATTATAGGCAAACATAACATAATAATCCTAAAAGCATTATAAAGTAAGGTAACTAACCACAAAAGTTATTGTTATACTTGGTATATGCGAAACTTATTAGTTGTAATCATCATCTTTTCATGAACAACATGAATAGTTAACTCAAGAGTTAAATATTTATTGACCTACAAAATGACAATCTCACAATTCCATGAGTTTTGATAGGCAACAGAATCAGAGCACAAAGCAAAAATGAGTGTAACACTAACAGCAACGCTTGATTCCCAATTGATAGGCAACAAAATGATATAATGTTTTGATAGGCAACAAACGAGAAGATGCAAAATGATAGGCAAATGATTGATTCCCACAATTGATAGGCAACAAAGGATAGGCAACAGCTTGATAGACAACAAAACAAGAGAAAACAGAACATAACATCAATAGTATTTTTTTCTCCTTCCATTTACATTTTCAACCAACTGCATCTATCATTTCCCAAGTTAGAAACAGTTTGACAAGAGGAATATAAGTTAGAAGCAAAATAGTAGAATTCACAATAGAATAGAATAGAAGAAAAAAAGAAGAGAACAAAAACAAAATAGAAAGAAAAAGAAGAAAGAAAAACAATAGAATGCTGGGCTAGCAAAATACATCACCTCTTTATCACTTCTAATTCCAAGCCTCTTAATCCAATCAACAACACCAATAGTGTCTCCACAGCCTTTTTACCACTCCGAAGGTGGACTCACAACTGTCATGGGATAGGTATGATATCCACATTTTATAACACTTGTATTCCTACTTTCCAACCAAGTATTAACTGTCAACAAGAGGATATCCGACTCTCAAAATAACTCCCCAGATCATTTGTTTCCTCTCTACCCCTACCCCTATCCGGCTTTGCATAAATTCATGAAATCTTTTCTTGGAAACAGTGGAAGAGGGTGGTCGTCAAATAGGACTCAGAGCCTTCAAGCCCTTTCCTTTCATCCCCATATATTACAAGATATCGAAACATTGATTCACCTTTCCCATCTTCTCTTCAAAATCATATGGATACATTATCTTATAAGCAAACTTAATCATTCCCATTTTATATCTAGGATCAAGAATTGTCCCAAAAGATAGCAACAAATCACACTCATCCCAGTACTTGTCATATTTAAGGGACATTCTCACAGCCATGTTTTGTATATGCTTCATTAGCTACATCGTCAAGATTTAGCCATTCTTTGATTCTTGGATAACCTCCAAACAACATCGACAAAGGTAATTTGAACCAATTAATAAGGATCGTCAAGACTAAGAAATATTTCAAGAAACTCACAAAATCCGTTTAACTTCTTCCCATTGTAAGTCAAAGGCACACTTGCAAACCATCATCATCCTCAAAGATATTTAGTAAACACTCTATAAGTATATAGGGCAAGGTTCAAATATAACATATGTACTATTCCACCAGTGTCGTTTGTCTAAGTATATGCAGTGTTCAACATAACATATGTACTATTCCACCTAGTGTTGTTGTCTAACACCAACTTATTATAAGGCAACCTCAAATTGAGTCTGCTCATTGAAGGAGCTTAGTCTATTTTCAGACCCAAACAAATATTTCACTCCCTCTCTAACAATATCAATAACAGAATCAATTTCCTTCAAACCATCCCTCACCAACAAGTTTATTATATGAGCACAACATCTAACATGGAATAATCCTATCATCAAATAATGTATAATCTTATCACTGATCCCAAACACATAGATCAGAACTTCTTTGCCACGTACCCATTGTGAGGTGGAGGTACATTGACAAAAAAAAGAACTCTTTTTTGTAAAGACCAATTTCTATCCACATAATGACAAGTAATGACCATATAACCAATTCTTTGAACACCAGACCACCAGCAATCTGTTGTCAAACTTACTCTATTAACCTTACTCAAAATGTTTATAAATCTATTTTTCTCCAATTCATAAACAGCAAAACACCACCGATCTTTTGTAATAAGGAGTGTATGCCCTAAGAAACTCATTAAATACTTTTTATGTTCAATGCTAAATGGGCAATTTTAATCATATGAGCAAATTAATCTTTTCACTTCTCTCAAAACTAAAAATGAATGTATTCACTGAACTATCACCATCAGAAAGAATTACACCATGCAACTGAGTTTGGATAGTGGACTTACTATTATCTTCATTGACTTTCTTAGGAAACAACTTCGCACGGTGTTTACATGATTCTCTCAAGTGTCTGACCAAGTGAGAAGTTGTGCCTCTTTTTTGTACAGAGAGAAGTTTACTGCAGTGTATGCATTTATTCATTTTTTTTCCAGTTGGCAAGATCACTTCTTTAAAATGCTCCCAAGCTAATGACCCTTTTCTAGGATCAAGAGTGCTCGGCGCATCCTCTATCGTAATCCACCACAGATTCCAACTCAACCACCTCCTTTGGAGCCACTGTGAGAGTTCCCTCCTTACTTCGTAGTCCGATTGATTTGTTGGAAATCAATGAGAATTGATTCCTTTATTGTGCCCATGACAATTGTGTATCAATTCATTTAATGGGTTTGCTAAATGTGATTATCGAAACTTGTGTTCACCTTAGTAATGATATATTACTAGTGTGGGTTCTCATGATAATTTAAGGGTGAGCGACATTAGATTTTACTATTAATCGTTATAATAATAGTAATTGGTCAATTATTATACAACTTATTATTATCCGAAAATGAAGGTCGCTAACAATATTGCCAATGATATTTGAATATTTCATGAATGAACGAGACTTGTATATTGAGAAATATATTTCAATATTTATATATTTGTCAAATATATATGTTGATGAACAACGTTAAACTTGCAAGTTTAATCAATTAAGTAATTGAGATCGATGAATAACTTGGATAAGTTATTCGACAATGACTGCTAGTATTTTTAATTGAATTGTTAAGTTAATTAAAATAGAACAACTTCAATTAGTAACTCTCATTACTTAATTAGAGGCTCATAACGGTCTAATTGCTAACGAAGTTAAACTGATTTCTTAACGAGTTGCTTAACGAGTGGAATTTTGGGACTTGGTATTTAAGAGGGATTAGGTTTTTCATGACATTAGAATCACAAAAAACCTCCACCTCTCCCTCTCTAAGTGTGCCGCCTCCTTGGTGAATTAGAAGATTTTCTCCACCCCTTATTTATCATCAAACTCTAGCAAGTTCAAGTTTCGTCTGTTTCAGCGTGCAATCTAGAGGAAATCTTTTCGTGTTGAACAAGCATCGAGCAGATCTTCGCGGGCTTTCACGGTAATCGCGGGGATTTGGGTTCAATTCGCTTCCGTTGAAATGTAAGAATTCTCGTATTCATACATTTGTATTTTATGTTTAGATTAATTTATATTATTTTGAGAATCCGGGATGTATGAATTGGTGTTTATCACGAATAAATTCATACTAGATTCTAACAGTGGCCTCAGAGTCTACTCAAGTTTAATGTATTTTATCTAGTTTGATTGTGTGTTGACATAGTTGTTAGTTAATTTTAATTATTATTTGTATATTCAATTGATGAATATATAATATGAAAAAAAATCAACCCATTTTTATATATGTTTCACATGGTCGAATCATTTCTTCATGTATTGATGATTTTGATGATTTGAAGTTTATTTAATTGTTTCATGAATTGAAAGGGATTAAAATTGATTAATTGCATTTTTAATTTGAGGAGAATCATTTTCGATTTTACAAAGGAGGTTTAGGAAATTTCGTAAGATTATGAAATTAAATCAGCAGCCTGACCCTATGTTCATGCCGCTTTTTTTCGTAATTGCTTGAATTTTTTTAAGTACTCCAAAAAAATTAGTTCAATTTCTGGATTGTTTTGGGTTTAATCGAAAAACTAGAAGTGTTTTTGATGAAATTCCACTTGGACGTGTTCAATAATGATATTGTTGATGTTCAAGAAAAATTCCTGCACTTTTTGAATTTTTAGAGCCTCCAAATCGCTTTACAAAACTTGCAATTAATTCGAAAACCGAAAACCGAAATGAATTATTGGGACCGTCACCGAATCTTGGCGAATCGCCTCGGTTTGTCCGTGCCGAATTGCAATGCTCGCCACTGACGTAGCTCATCGCCGTACGCACCGGCCGGGCGCGTGTCGCTAGGGTGGCCGGAGGCCGGGCGGTTTTGGTCAAGCAGTTCGCCGCTCGCTTTAGAAAACCTAAATGTATTTTGCGAAATGGGTAAATGGACATGGACAGTTAAGTATGGCCTGGGATAACGCCGGAAGTTCTATTAAGGACCGATCAACTATTTCGAACCGCTCGTCCGTTCGCCGAACCCGGATTTTATCGCTTATGCTTTCACGCTTGCATGTGCGAATCGGTACCCACGAGCCAAACTATTTCGAGTCGAATAATGCGAATCGAACCGAACTTTCTGTTCACTCACGTGCCTACATGTATGTACCTATCCCTTCAATTCTCCAATGCAAACTATCCAAGGCTACAAATTTGTTGGTTTCTTGGTGACTGGTGTATGTATTGTTGGTGTTTCTAACGTATAAATAATATTATAATAACATATGGATACGAATTTCATGATTACTATCATTGTATAAATAATAATTAAATAGACAAAAAATATATCTACCGTTTCCTTCGGGAATAATCGTACCCAACGGAATATGATAAAGAATTTAATGAAAGCATCCAAAAATAGAATGTCTCTAAGAATTGTTCAATACCTCAACAAACAAGTCTCCTCCGGAGTTTTACTGTAACTCCTTAAACTGTAATGAAAAGCACTCGAAAAACTAACGGATTTTTCTACCTACTAGACGACTGAAATGAGGGAGAGAGTTTTTGCCTTCACAAAAAAGTAACATCAAAAAAGTAAATGAAAATAATTCATCCAAATGTCCTTTATTTAGGAAGTTTAAAACATTCTAGAATGCCTAACCCTTAAGGCGTGAAACATTTCGAATGTCTTAAGGATAAACCCCATAAAATAGGGAAGGAAGGTTCTGGAACCTCCCTTCTCCTTCCTCGATCCACAAGACCTAGAGGGACGGTGAAGCCTGCAGCCTTCCTTCACGGTTCGCGCCCATCGCATGCCAGATTCCAATTTCGAATTACCCCATTATTTTCATACAGTTGCATTTTAATCCAGAAAGTTTATAATCGCATTATAACTTGATTTCGTTGTATGTGTGTTGTTGGTGTTTTATAATCGAATCTAACTAGTTGTAAACTAATCGGATGCGAATCCCAGATACTACGGATTATACAAAAATAATAAATACCAATTACAAGTGTGTACCTTTCTTCTGGAATAATATTATAGCAGCGAAAAATGTCGGAAAACATGTGAGCTCCAATACCCAAAATAGAGTATCTACAAGAAAATTCATGCTACCAGAAATTAACTCTCGCCATGCTTTTACTAGAACAATTAAAGCGAAACGAAATAATAAGTGGAAGAGAAAATATTTCTCCAAAGGGGAGGAGGCGAGAAGCCGAGATGAGAGAATTCTCAACTTCAAAAAGTTAGAAAAATTGGAGTAATGAATTATGAAGAGTTGAAGCTCTTTATATATGAAAATTTAATGAGAGTTTTAAGGAGAATAAATATCTCAAATAAATTATATTCCTATATAACTCAACCACCTAATCAAATGAGAGTTCTTAGGAGAATAAAACTATCTTTTATTCTCATCCAAAACTCTATCATAATCTATTCAAAAAGAATGTTCTAGAACCTTCTCCATTCCCATTCACACGCGCACACCTCTGATGTCCCGGGACTCGATTTTTCATCCCGATCGTTTCCTTCGTGTTTCACTTTAAACGCCGGAAGTTATAATATTTATTATTAGTATATTACTTTGTAGGTGACTCTTATGAATGGATCGACAATAGCAATATATTAGATAATATTAACCGATTATTAAGTGAATATATAGATTATGAGGGACCCTAGTAAGTCATCATAACCCCTAATGTCGATACCGATAAATTCTAAATATTAATTGTCTAAGAATTAATATATATTGAACCTATAGTCTTGAATGTATAAATCGATTGATCAATCAAATTGCTCAATGCACATTTTATGAGATCTAATATCTCTTAGTTCCAACACTCACACTTGCTCTTGGACGATTTATGATCTAGTATCAACAATTTTTTCGATACGCGATTTTCAGTAGCCAAGCTATGGTAAAATATGTTACCAAACTTTGCACTGTGAGTTGTTCGGTAATAGACAAGTTAATGTGATATCCACTTCATAATGTAGTACTAAAACCAATCTTTAACTCTCTAAGAACCTTAAATCTACCAAAAATATTAGGTCAGTATGAACTCTATTGTACCCAGATTTCCATTTATACTCTCAGTATATTCAATATATGTCGTTATGATCCTCCTATTAAGGTAGGACGCTTGATAATGTCAAAGTACATTACCCAGCATCTATGAAATCCCCTGGCCACTCAAGTCTAAAAATTGCAATTCAACATAAGCTCAGGAGAATCTTCGGGAACACGTATATTCTATCATCCAAGTTGTCACGCGGTCATGGACAAATAATTGAGTGTAACATGACCCATCTCTTTGGTGTTTGTGCCAAGGAAAAATGAAGATCGATGAAGATGTGGAAGTAGAAAATGAATATCGATAGAAGATGAGGTTTGGCTGTGGAAGTGTGAGATGGTTCAAGATTGAATGTTGGAAATTAATATGCAATTTGTTCATAATATCAAATCATATACAAATGCAATCAAGATTGAATAAATGTATGGCAACGAATTACAACAAAATACATATATACATAAGGGCAAACGAGTACTTATGATCAAGAAATTTAGAAAATATCCAACTTAATTCACGGCTTCCTTTGAATTCCTAGAAATGAGCATCGAAAATACAATGCTCCAATTAACCAGCCACTAAGATCGCTTGAATTTTTGATCGACCTGCTTAGAATCGCATTTGAAAGCAATTGGATAACAAAATGAGTCAAAACTTGACTCAAAATGCTGTAGAGGGAGGAGGGCGTATGCTCTCTTGTAGGGATGAAAATGAAAAACTTGTGTTTTTCATTTCATTTTTTCCTTTTATATAGTCCTTTTTAGTTTCGCTCTAATAGTTAATTGCTTGATAAATAACTAACTCGTTAAGCCGTTAATCAACTTATTACTAAACGAGGCAATCTCTAACAAGTTAATAATAAGCTTCCCTCGTTAAACTATCAATTGAAATAACAATTTAATTGATTCGTTTTGTCCACTTGTATTTTATATTATCAATGTAAAACTCTCGATTGGGTATCTGATTTCAATCAACTCCCAATTTAATAATCTCGATTTAATCTTACATGGAATATAATGCAACGTCATCAGATGCAGACCTTTCTGCATCGATATTAGCCGTATAATAATATAATTGACCATTATGATTATTATATCGATTATGCATGAGATCTAGCACCGCATAACCACTTCCATATTATCGTGAGTTCCATTTTAGTAATTTATAATTACTATTATTGAACACTTAGTTTGAGTAATCTCATTTAACTAAGACTAGTAGATGAATTGTTACAACAACATTTAACGGGCATACTATAGAAATCAAAATACTCGATTTCCAACACTCCCACTTGCCCTTGGACGACATTTACAATTCTTTTATTCGTGATCTCTAGTCACAAAGTTAACCATAAAAAGTGTGTCATGAAACACCGACGACTTTCTTTACTGAAATAATCGCATCAGTAATTATGACGTCCCATAAACCAATCGGCCTCAAACTCATCGAGAGGCCCGAGATCTTCCTTTGTATATCAAGGATGATAAATCCCTTTATAATATATCAACACCTATTGCTATACTCACCGAAGTCACCCAACTTATGCCGCGTTATAATCCCCCCGCTTGCGACGCTGACATAGTCAAAGCACACAACCATATAACATAAGTAGTTATATACGGCATCTAAGAATTGTTAAACTTAACAGCTTCTAAGCAAACATCGTGAGACATATACATATCTTCATGATTTTGCAAAGGTTAATCCAAATTCTCCGCCATTCAAATCGATAGGCTCATAAGATTTCCATCGGGGATGATCCAATAAAATTGATCATAAATCAATCACTATGCTGGTCATCAAATGCTAGTTGCCCCAAAACCATCAACATCCGACCAGGGAAATGACTATCTCATGTTTCTAGACTTGAAGAGTTGCCAACGCTTACAGGTTGCCTCTCTAGAAACTATAGACTTGCCTTGGGATTTATTATTTCGACCAACTGTGAAATAATAAATGACTATATGAATGAATTACGCATTCATATAATGTAGTTGACAATTAGATTGTAAACAAGAATTACTTTGTTCAATCAATTGCTCAACTTATTCTAGAAAGTAAATGAACTTGCTCCCACTGAACCTTGCATCGTTCAGTTTCTTCTTCAATCTCGTGAAATCAAACCTTGATTTAATCACAGAAGAATATATCAACTCCGAGATGGTTGCTCAAGTCCACACGTGGAACTTGCTGCATTAAACTCTTAGGTCTTTAAGACATGTAAAAGTCGAAGCGGTAATGATCATAATCATATCATAACCTAGAATACTACTTGTAAGTAGATTCTTACATCCATCCGCCGGGTCTCTCAACCAAGGAATCGATGTCTAAGACTATCCTCAGAGAAGTCACACATAGCTATGTGCAAAAAATGGGTTTTAAGCCTTGCCACAAGCTTTACTTGAAACCGTGAACATTACCATCGTGGTCCAGCTTCTCTCAAATACCCACTGCTGTTGTAACAAGGACAAACCCGTTTTTGGTATTTCTAAGGACTATCACAAAATTTTGTGGCGCTTAGCCACTTCGGTTACTATCAAGGTGTTTACAACACAACTAGCGTTTGTTAAAATACATCTATTTTATTAAATGCATATTCTTTAATAACATTATCAATGTTGACTGCAATGTTATAATATCGAGTCCAAGCTACTTTAGTTTACTTCCTCCTAGTATACTAGACTAAAATTTCACTCAATAAATTACTTGGCTAATAGTATTCCAATAACTTCTCCATGACACTATTCTCACATTCAGCTCTAATAGAGAGTTGCATTGTCAATGAAAGAACTGGCCTATCATAGAATTCTAATCTATTACGCATTTTATTCAATTTCAAGCTTCACGACTCAATCAAAGAATTTAATCTATTATAGCTTAACAAGCAAAATGTCATCTAAGCTTATATTTCATGATCATATAGCATATATCACATATATAATCAAGCCATGGACGCATAAGATCAATTCAAGATCATACCTTTCAAGGTTGTATGATTCTTTAGCACTCAAACATGTAAACATTCATGTAGTTGCGCCTCCCACTAACCTTTGAGAACTCAAAGTTCATCTTCACTTGACCTCTTCTGATTTCAATCAAAATATCAAGATGAAGACTTAACTCCATTATACTTCAAGTTTGCAAATCGGACACCGAGCAATATAATCATTTTCCTTCTTGTTCTCATTTGAGATGTGAACTTCCAATAACAATGTCAAGTATGCATCATCACTGATCATTACTTAGAACACTTTTGATCACTATTTCTTAAACGCACGTGTTGCAACACGTAAGTAATAGGAAAATTTAGCCAGACATGTGCATAACAGAGTTTAGTTATATACTTGGTAAAACTAAATTTTTAACTAAATTTTTAATTATTCAACTTTTAATTCATTCAAATTTTTAACCAAATTTTAATTCATTCAACTTTTTTAATTCATTCAAATTTTAACCAAATTTTAATTCATTCAAATTTTTAACCAAATTTTTAATTCATTTAACCAAAAAAAGACTTGAAATAGACATGCATAGTCAATAGAGCGAGTTATATACACGCTGGTAACGTAATACATTCAACTCGTAAAACCAAATTTTTAATTGGCCATATGTTCATTTGATAGAATTACGTTTCTTACTTCCGATGAATCATCATCTGTATAAGAGAGGAGTTATATACTCGACTCCTGCGGTATTCCACCTCCTACTTTACTGCATGACCTTAAGTCATTCGGGCCGGAGTATGACTTATTCATAACATCACGCCTCTTCGCATTGGGGACGCTAACAACGACGAATCACAATAAATACACGATATAATCGAGGTTCTAACATCGCATCGGGTGTTCCCTAAGGAGCCACTTGAATGCATTTTAAGTCATATATTTAATTCACTCTTTATACTATAACGAAGATACCATATAAATACAACAAATTTTAATTTATAGTAGATGGATTTAAATATCGCTAGTTCCTTCCGCTATGTACATGATGACATAATCTCAACATTCTCGACTGTTAAATTATGTCTACTTCAAATGTATTATTAACATTAACTTATCTATTCAGACGCTTTCAAAGTTTGGTTATTAAACATAACTCTTGAGTTGTCTCAGAAAGCAGCATGAATAAATTTAAAGTAGGTGCAACAACTTTCAATATATGAATTTATTTCATTCATTGTGTTTCAACTACATTAGACACACAATCCTTACTCAGACACCCAACTAGTGGACTTATTTAAAGTAGAATGAATATTACGCTATATACAAATTGAAAGATTTCATCCATTGTGTTTTAGCTTCATTAAACACAATTCTTACTTACGATCTTAGCAAGTACGCTTTTTAAGATCGAATGATGTCTCATTCTTTGATTGCTTTGTGTTGATAATACTTAATTTAGAACTAGGTCAGTATTTATATGATCCTCCCATACTCTTATCAATTCTCGTGTATCATTCAACGACTTTATATCCTCGACTAACTCAGACGCGATCATACAAACTAAACTAAGATTAACGAACCTCCCACTAAGTCTAGTAAGAGTTGACTCCGTTCATCTTGCAAGATTGAACTCAGGTCTTGTTAAAGTCATTTGCCATAAGTATCACTCAATTGTTATTCAAAATATCATGTATAGGTTCAAAGAAAACAGTTTGAAGTTTCAACCATTCATGGATGATTTAAACTGTGTGCTCTTATAATGTAGTCACCTATAATTACATAAGAGCTCAATTATCTTTCTTTATGCCTTGTATCCTGGCCACTACTATACTTTTGGCTCAGAACGATGATCAAAATCATGCGAGTCAAAAATAGTGTCTTAAGACACCGGCAGCTTTCATATGACAATTCCGACAATAAATCATTTGAGATATGAGGTTTTCTCAAACCTCTCTTTCTATTTCTCAAGTGTTATTAAATATCTTCTTTCTCGGTGCTTGATAGTTTGATATGATGAATGCATCATTAACTTCAAACTATAAACCTTTTATGCACTCAACTTTACAAGTGGTGTGCAAATTATAGGCAATATTGCTTATCTGGTTATACAAACCACAAGCTTATGTTTCATAACAATTCATGAACAAAGTCCATCTTGTTGGTGAAACTAAATACCAATGACATGTCTTGAAATGTAGATACATAACATTCAAGGTCATCCAATAGTTTTCTCAATTGTGTTATAAAAGAGATTAGATCAATTATTTAAGACTTCAGATGGTGGCTAATAGACAATATGATATATTTGTCTTCATAGCGCCATCACCTTTAATTGAGATCAAAATCACTCATCTCTCAATTATATCACGTGACGCCGTTCACTAACTCGAAGTTCACCATACGATTAAATCAAGTATCGAATAATCGGTATTCGCTATTGTCTTTATTAGCACGTAACCATATTCAATGGCTTAAGGAAAATGCTAACATTTATAACACTATATTACCACAAGTTTATTGATTTCTCGTAACTTGTTTTATTTCACATAATAAAGTTATGCTTTGATTTGCCCAATTAATGGTGAATAAACAGTAATTTTAGTGTGTCAATCATAAAGAGAAATATGCAATTATAAATACAAGCAGCTTCAAAAGCAATCAAATATATTACAAATAAATTATAAGTATTATACCCGTACTTCAAATCTCACAAAAACGCATAGATTCAAGATTCATCGCGGGTTGGAATCCAAATGGCAACACCGCATATGATTAATCCCAAAGACAATGTAGAAATAACTAATCAATTGTAGAAGAAAAAGGAGGAAAAGGGGAGTATGTGTGGGTTTCAACTTTCGAAGAAGAAGAATGGAAAAAAGGAGGGGGAGGGTGGGTTTCCGTGAAGTTAAGAAAGCGAGGAGGAAGTGTGGTTGGGGTTGTCACATAAGAAGGGGGGGAGGGGAGGGGGTGCCGTTCGAGACTTAGAAAAATGAAGGATTTGGAGGTTGTATTATGCAACCGGATATATATTAAGTTATCGTCAGATCCTAACTGTCTCTGACCAAATTAAATAATCGGACCGTCCGTTAACATACCTGGCGGATTAATGGCCGGTTCCCAAGTGTGTTCACATTTATTCGGCCAATAACATACTAGCTGTTACTACTTTCAAATAATTTTTTGCCCCTTCATTTTCAATTTTTCTCACACCTATGACCTACCCCCTTTAATTCTCTTGATTACAAGAATAAATATGTATGCATCATTTTAATTGTGTAACTAAAACTTTTTACCCTTGCTTAAATTTTTTGTTGTAATGTGCAATAGGTTAAAGGGAGCTATTTTGATAGCACCAGCTATTAGTTCATGGTGGCCACTTCTCCCTGAGGACTTGGTTAAAGAAGCGTTTGAGAAAAAGGAGCCTTGGATGCAATGGAATTTCTTAATTGGACATTATGCCCCCTGGCTTTTGTATTGGTGGAATACTCAAAACACTCGAGCCTTGTTTCCTCCAAGTAAACCAAATACTACTTCAGAATCTTTAAATGGTCTTTCCAATTCTATCCCTGAAGACAATATGGAGATATAGACGGGGTACATTTAAGGCTTAAGAGGTGGTAGTTCAAAATATATACTAGTTTTTTTTTTTGACAAAAATATTGTGTATGATAAATATTATACTCTCTCCCTAAAAGATTGTCAAATTTGATTTTTCATAATCAAAAATTATCAAACTTTACAATCTTGACATCCAAAACTTTGATTTGAATCAAAATAGTAAAGTATGTTGAAAATATTACATATGGATATATTCTTACCAAACAAATATATAACAAACATTAAAATTTATTTGACTTCAAAATTAAAAATAGCCATTATTAAAATTCAAAACATGACAATCTTTTAGGTATATAAGAAGTAATTAACATAAACTAAAATTCATATCTATAAGCATCCATTCACCAGAACAACAAGAGACCAAACAACCAATTAATGTTATGAGTCTTATGTATAATTTCTTGCACAATCATTTTGTCAAACACCTCATGGGCCAATTTATTTAAATACATAGGAATAATGGTAGTACATTTGATATTTAGCTTGTTTATATATATATTTCATCATAAGTACGGATCATTTGATATATTTTGTGTAACACTCTTCGTTATTCTCTATTTAGATCATTAGACATATTTTACTTTTATTGTTAGATTAATTTATAAAAAATAATAAATAAGACACATATCATGATAATAAATTGTAATATAAAATAGCATACAAAATGAAATAAATAATCTAATACGGACTAGTGTATTTCACCAATTGTTTGATTGTTTGACTAGCGAAAATGTCAAACGACCTTAGGTTCACTCGAACGTCGGTACTTACTTCCATTATCATGCACTATGTATCAATTATAAAATGGAAACAAATAATCTTATAATTCTTCTAGGCGGATAGTCTAAAACTCATGATATCTTAATTTTTTTAATAACAAAAAAGAGTTATTAGTTGGGAATTACTCACTATGATTGGATGGAATATTCACTTCCTCTTTTGTTATATGATCAACGAGTATATGAATCAGTTGTTCTTGATTATATGGTTGGATTTGGAGAATGGGAATTTGAACCTCTTTAACTTGAAAATCCATTCCCTGGAATTGATGGTGCTGTTCAATTATGGCAAGGGGGAGCAGATGAAGCAGTGTCTGTGGTCCTTCAAAGATATATGGTTGATAGACTTCCATGGATTCAGTATCATGGAAGATGGTGTCAAATATCAAATTTTCATGTCCTTGGTCATGATCCAGAGCTTCATTAGCTCACAGATTCTTGCCTCGAGCCTTATTCAAAAAAAGATTTCAGTGCTCAATTCCTCGATAAATTATACAAAATCTACTTTCAGACACCCCACCATGCGACTTTCGCGATACATGCCTCGCCAGACCCACTACAGACCTTCAGCGCTGCCAGCTCTTTTCCACTTCACTTCGTGGATCAACAGCTACGTGACTCCGTAATACCCGACCCAAAGTGTGTGTGTGTGATATGTTTGATACGACTATCAAGTACTACTCATACCACCAAGATGCATATTCTTTCGAAGGTCATTTTATAAGAACTCCATTGTTGCCGTGTTTCAATCTGGGTAATTCTGCAGTGATGTATGACCAATCGGTAGTTTCTCATTGAGCACGTGGAGCGAGGACAAACGTGGCCGGAAAGACCCGTGGTGGTTTGTGAGGCCAAATTCATCGATTGGTGACTCGTGATATACAAAAGTTGGGATTTACCACTCCAACTCGAGGCGCATTTAATTTATATGGTCGCCATGCGCAATATCCGATGAAGACGGTGGTTCATGAAATTATACATACTTCATCGCTTCTGCCCACCCACTATGTGAGACTTTCAGTGCTACTCAACAGATTTCAAGATTCACTTCGTGGAAATTATATGTGGTCTCCGTGCAATATCCATAACAATGAAGACGGTGGTTTATGCAAGAAACTTCGCAGGTGCTATTGCCGCTTTTTGTTTTTAGGTTTCCATTTACTTAGGTTATAATTCTAATTAATGTCCGATATCAGATGAATTATAACTTATAGTTAGATAAAAAATATCCTTGGTCAAGAACAAAAGAGTCACTAAATCATCACTTCAAGTAATGCTCTATATATATATAATGACGGGCGACAAAGTAATGCTTTTACACGGTGGGATCTAACTACAAAGACGTATACTATAGAAACACATAGCAGCATGCGATACTTGCAATACCATGCATCCAAAAGAAATGTATCAGTATATCTTATCAAGTGTAAGTAAATCAGATCTGCATCTAACTCATCCCGAAATTCAGATGAACCAAAGGCATACTCTGGTGCAATAGTCAACAATACAACTCCACCCTACAGTCCTGTACTCAAACAAAGATTTTGAAGAATTTAATTGCAACTACTCAGCTAACTATAGAAAGAAAGAAAAAAATTACAAAAACATGACGCATGCAAAAAAATCACCTAGCATTAAGAAACAAGTTAATGAACAACTGTTTGCATTGCCTCATAAATCCATATGCCAAATCTCCCTTTCATTCCTTCCGTCTTGGGCGGATGAACCATACCATCAAGGTATGTCTTAAGAAAGTCAGTCCTGGAATACAGGACGGTAAAAGGAGAGACCATATATTAAGGAAAGAGAAGCCTGGGCGGATGAAATCCATACCATAAATGTTGCAATATCAATGCAAGCTACAAAAAACACTAAAAAACCAATCGGTAAGATCCAAAAAAACAATGAGGTTTTAATTTGACAACAACAGTAGATTAACTATGAAGTGGTGAGTAGAAAACAATGATGTCCAAAGATTAGGATACATTTTGTTTTCTTTCTAAATTGAACAAATATGCAAAGATGAGCATAATGAATATTACATAAAAGCGGAAATACCAATATTTCAATGAATAAATAACGATAAGACATAAATCTGAATATAATTATACTGAAAAACAGCTACAAAAACACTTACATAATCTTACAATTATTTCTCCATTACTACAAAATCAATCAATTAAAGTATGAATTCAATACAAATTTGATGAAGATCCAAACTTCGATTAAGTTGTTTGAAATGGGTCGAAAGTACAACAGAGAAAGGGATAATGAGGGGAGGCATAATATTGTTTTCCATTTCAAAATTTAAAGAACAAATGTCAATGCACAAAGTACAACAGCGTGAAGCGTGTGTGGTCGTAAGACTCCACGCTTTATATACTACCTTAGATTAGATTAGATTAGATATAATCTCGGCTTGGTTTATTTGTGTTTTATTTTTATATATGCTTAGAATTCCCAAGAATCCTTGTTATGACTATCAATGAAATGTATTATTGTATTTGATATATTACGTGCAATGTTTTCTTGTAATATGGAATCAAACCGAGCTAGGGAGTTGGCTCAGTGAGTTGTGGCCCCTAAGACCATCTCATGGCTCGATTCATTATTTATCGAGTTGCCATAAATACGAGCAACCACTTTTCGCTTGATTCGCCATATTTTCCGGGCAATTGACTTGTGTTACAATAGTGCGAATCATTCCACGGACTCGTTACTCACTATAGTTGCTTGAAGTTGTTATGTATCGCTTAGTAATGAGTCGCATTGTCCTAGTCCTTTGATCCGCTATCTCATTTCTCATAATGGAGTATTCCCTTGAGTCGTCAGACTCCTGAAGTGTATCGGTACAACCACGTATTACTCATGCCTAAGTTAGTAGCGATTCAAAAGATAGATAAGTACTAAGAAAGTAAATTTCGACACCTCAAGTAAGGGTACCAATATTTATAGACTTACTACAACGCTTAAATAGGCTTACGTTGGATGGCAAGTTGCCGACATAGCTCTTTGACAATCAGAGAAAGGACACACCGATACCGGTCCAAAGGTGCTAATGGGACTAGATTGCCAGTCCGCGACGGCTCACTAATTATATCTATGAATTTTGCCCATATCATTGTTTCTGCATAATATTGAACGTCCAAGCGGATGTTCGTATAGAGGTCGAACGTTAATAGTGGACGAGCAATTGATAATTATTAGTATCATAAGGCCTAACTCATTAGAAGGATATATAATGAATGTTGATTGTCCCCTTTATCTCCAAGATCTTTTATCTTGCAGTCTGCATATTCTTTTGTTACACAAGAAAAGTCCAGCAAAGATTCTATATTAGTGTTCAAGACACAAGACATCCTCCTTGTAGATTCAGATTCTGAAAATGAAGTGAAGCCTCCTTATATCCAAATGAGAGGATAACATTGAGAAGTCCATAATTAATTTCAACATCACAGGTTGCGTGCAATTTTCACCTCAGTTTAACTAGGAAATTTGACTCATCACTTAATAATTCAATCTCGACATAAATTTACCTTGTTTAGATTAACTTTTAAATGTTTCAAATCTTAAGATATATAAATGTCAAAGTGAGTGGTATTTGATATAATCTCTCATATCATTGATTCGATAATATGTTAGTATTTTATTAAAAGAAAAATAACTTCAAGTTAGTTAAATTGACATGAAGCCAAGTAGCCAACAATATGGGATTCTATATTGAGAACTAAAACAAGTATAAAAATGTAATCTTCTCTTAGATTCCCCGCCATGTAATAAATCTTTCTTAGAACTCAATAACAATCTTTGAATGTTCCATATGTATGAAACCATATTTTTGTTTTATTGAATTGTCCCAAAACTTAGGTTCTCCTTGTAATAATCACACTAAGATGTCTTTGAAATAATTGTTTGAAATGTTTCCTCATTGCAACCTCTCATGATTCAATTGCAAAAACAACTAAACAATAAACAACCTTGTTTTCTTTGCAAACCATCGATGACTGCTAAGCATATACTATAATTAACATCAACAGCTTACAAGACCATATTTTGTCATACAATGTTACTCTTTGATATGTCCAAAGTATCAACAAAGTCCCCTTTTTTGTCACTTAAAGAAAGAATGTTTTCTTGTTCATCTCTAGATATACTTCTATAAAACCAGATTTTCCCTCAATGATCTGTCAAATTTGCTAGCTACTGAGTACTAGAGTAGTGACGATGGCTTCACTCTCGTACCTAGCCTGTTCAACGATAAGGTGCTCAGCGACGAATAATGGAAGTGAACCGAATAAAATGGGGTTGAATAGCATCAAAGTGAATGGAACATCTAGCTTCGCAGCTGTTAATGGTGTAACAACCACATCTGTTGCTGCTGTTGAGAACGTATACGTTGCAAAGCCGCAGATTAGGCAAAATATTCCTACCCAGAAGCAGCTTGTTGATCCTTTTCGACAAGGGCTTATGATCTTGGATGGAGTTGGATATAGGCAGACAGTGGTTATTCGTTCTTATGAAGTTGGCCCTGATAAAACTGCCACAATTGAAAGCATCCTCAACTTGCTTCAGGTGATGATTTTATTCGATTTCCTTCTTGCCTTCGCCAGGACTGCGTGTGAATGTTTTATCTTCAATCCTGCAGAATTTTAAAGCCCTGTATAAATGCAGGAAACCGCGTTGAATCATGTTTGGATGTCAGGGCTTCTTGGAGATGGATTTGGTGCTACACATGGAATGATGAAAAATAACCTCATTTGGGTTGTTTCCAGGATGCAATTACTAGTTGACCATTATCCAATATGGTTAGTACTTCTCATCAATAATTTCAAATTTCATCTTCCAAAATCATTTTCTGTTAAAAAACCATAAAAAAAAATCCCAGGGGTGAGGTCATGGAAATAGACACATGGGTTGGAGCATCAGGGAAGAATGGAATGAGGAGGGATTGGCTATTGCGAAGCCAGGCCACCGGCCTTGTATTCGCTCGTGCAACCAGGTATTCTTCAATGTCTCTCAATTGATTTTTTTGATAAAATCCATTGCATTATGTTAATTAGTCAATCATGAATCAGCACATGGGTGATGATGAACAAACAAACAAGGCGTCTTTCCAAGATGCCTGATGAGGTGAAGGCGGAGCTATCCCCATGGTTCATCGACAAGGAAGCAATCCAATCAGAATCTTTGGAGAAGATAGAAAAACTTGACAATAGTGCCAAATATATGAACTCGGACTTGAAGGTAAGTTCAATTTGTCAAATTTCAGCAACTCAGACTGATGATAATATCAACAAATACTAACAGAATTCCCTGAAATTATTACTGGCAGCCAAAGCGAAGTGATTTGGACATGAACCAACATGTAAACAACGTTAAGTATGTTCGATGGATGGTTGAGGTAAAACAGAACTACTCTTCAATTTCTTGACATGTTCAACCATTAGAAAATTGTCACTAAAGCTCAAATTTGTATGTTTTCTTGATTTTTAGACAATTCCTGATAAATTCTTGGAGAATCACCAATTGGCTAGTATCATACTAGAATACAGAAGAGAATGTGGGAGTTCAGATCTTGTTCAATCTCTTTGCGAACCAAACGAAGGAGTTACAAAAATCGAACATCATGATAGTACTAAAATCAGTAGTCTGCTCAATGGATTTTCATTGGCACCAGGCGCTCCTGAAAGCCATGGCTTGTTGGAACTTTTGCATCCAGGGCCAGTTAGCTATACACATTTGCTCAAAATAAAAGGCCAGACGAAAAACGAAGAAATCGTCCGAGGAAGGACGACATGGAAGAGAAAGATTGTGTCCATTCCATTTCCAACAGACATTAATTGATACCCTTTAAAGGATCAAGCAAACCAATCCCAGAAGCACTTCAAATATAATAAGTTCTCGACATGGGGTTTACCTTCTCTCAAACATTTTGTACAAGGGGGGAGAGTGAATCATCAAATAAGTTAAGAATTGAGCAACTGCCCAACATCCAGATCATATAGACATACATTCTTGAATCTGGATTGATTCATAAATCAAAATGTACAATAAAGGGTAGCATGCATGAAGGTCTGTTGCAGTGTGTGTAATTATTGTTAGCTCTTGGTACAAATACTACAGGATTATTCTACATTTCAACTACTAGTAGGAATGAATTATGTAAAAAACTGTTTTGTGAAGCTTGTTATTTATATCCCTTCAAAATTATCATGTGAATAGTAAAATATATTAAAAATATTAAATCTTCGTACTCACTCTTTATCACATTTATAAAGTCGAGCATATTTGATTTTTATTTATTCGAATTATAAATTAAACAATTTATTTTACATCATATTTCGTCTAATATTTGGATCATTAATTATTATTAAATGAAGTCTAAATTGTCAAATGTTCACTATCTTAAAAACAACAAAAATAACATAAGTGACTTATAAATAAAATAGGAGGAAGTATAAAATTAGAAACTTAGGCAATGTTTCAAAGATGTTTAACGTAGTTTCCATTTAAAGAGATCGTCTATACAAAAGTGTTGAAACATACTTACCAAACTATTGTAGAAGGTATAAATATATATTTTGTCATCATAGTCTTAACCATATTTGTGTGAACTTTAATGGTATATTTGAATTGGATTGAATCCTAAAAAACTTGAAAATCAATTTAGATAGGGTGCCCATGTGTGTATAGTGTTGCCCGTATTGTTTTCTATCACAGTATAAATTATTGTTTTGAGTTTTTTTTGTTTTAGTTTGAGTATTCTATGCAGCAATTATTGTGAGTTTTTTAGCAACAACAGTATGAATTATCGTTTCTATAATGTTTCTGAAACATTTATTATTTTTGTTATTCCGAAACTATATCCGAAAACGAAACTTTGAACCATGGTCTAAACACAGAAGATGGATAAAATCAATAACAGTAGGTTGAACAACGACAACCTACACCATTTGGCATGGTAGTTTTCTTATTTTGGCATCTTACATCTTATCAATGGCGCCCCACCTGTCATCGATAGCCTGATTATTAGCCTTCAGAAGTAGTTCCTCATTAGGTTGATCCCTGCGATGATGATGATTATTATGCTTCTCGGTCTTTCCAATTCTATCGTTGTCATCAGACAGCCTTCCCCGTGATCTGCTCCTGTCACGCACATGTTCTCTTTTGCGTGTTGCTACACCATCACTGGAAGACTCTGAGCCGCTAGAATAAGATCGTCTATGATGCTTTGCATGCCTTCTCTTCCTGCTTCCAACATCATCACTAGAATAATCTGAATCATTTGCATTGGATAGTCTACGACGCTTATGATGCCTTCTCCGGTGCTTTTTTAAAGCCCCACTGCCATCAAAATCTGAAGCACTAGAATCTGAACTGGAATCATGATGATACCGTTTCCTATGAGTGTGTTTCTTTCTTCTCTTACCCTCTCCTAAATCACTATCATATTCATCACTGCTGTCATCACTGGAATCCAAAGAACGTGGTTTGGATTTCCTCTTAGATTTTTGCTCTTTCTTTTCATTATCCTCGGAACCAGAATGGCCATGTTTCCTGTGTTTTCTGAGGCCCTTTCTCGTTTTCTTTCTCCTATCCTCGTCACTGTCACCATAACTGTCAGACACAGATATGGATCTCCTCTTGCAGTTGGCAGCCTTAACCTTCCTCTGTTTGGCTTCAGCACCAGCTTCTGACTTGGCTGCAGCTTCAAGTTTCTGCTCCCATTTCAAAGGGGCCTCTTTCCGCTCTTGAATTTTCTTCTTCCTCTCCTCAACGAGCTGCATAAACTTCTTTGCGTCCATGTATATGTAAAAACAACTCAACTTCTGCATTTTGGTATGATGAAGATTGGGAGTACATCTCAAAAGAGAGAATGAAACAATGTTAGTTATTGTACTCTTTATATATCGATCTATCAAAATAAAAAATAACAAAACAACAATGAAAAACAGAAGCAACAATGAAATCATAAATGCTATGAACGAAAAATAATTTTTCAAAAAACTCTGAACCATCAACAGACATACATAACAGATTAGGCAAAAACTCAAGATGTTCTAAAAAATACTCCGTATTAAAGAAATCGCAGGAGGCTTGAAAAATTATGTACTACATCCTAGGAGCAAGATAGAACTAGAAGCCCTCTCATTCGCACCCCAATAAGTCATACCAAGGAAATCAATCACAAGTATATATATTCAATAATAACAGCTTTGTTTAACCAATTACGTCTGGTACGTACTAAGAAAAACAAAATTTGGCATATAGGACTCAGGTTCCTTACCTTGTAACAATACAAAAGAATGATTGCAGACACGGGTATATCCTACTTCACCCGCTAATACACGTAAAGAGTTCCGGGATAAATCTGCATAAAGAATTCAGAACTATTAAGCATGTATCACCATATTAAGCGAGCACATCACAAACATCTTTATTCAATTCAAAATTCTGCTTGATAGACTGTTATACAAACCCATCCTAATTCAATAACCACTTCCTTTATACATTATTACTTCTATAGGCAAAACATAAACAGTTAAAATGCAGCAGCTATATAACTAGCGCAAACAAATCTCGACATATAACATATTAATCCGCTAAATTAACATAGATCAAAATAAACAAATAAAAATCCAATCTTTAAATAAAATATAAACAAGAGAATTAAAGGGTTTCTTCAAAATTACACCCAATAATTAATCATAATTAACAAGCTTCTTCTTAAAGAATTATAAGTCACTATTCAGAACTAAAAAGAAAAACTACTAAAATTCAGTTTTTTATGTGGTATAATATACAAATAAAATAAACACATAATCACATAACTAGCTACCAAAAAGGTTAAAGAGTTTAACATGAATTAAAAGGAAAACCAATAAAGATCCAATCTTTAATCTAATAAAACCCAAAAGAATTAAAGGGTTTCTTCAAAATTATACATAAGCTCATAAAATTATCAAATCAAGAACTCATAATTAACCAATTGTTTCTTAAAGAATTATAAGTATGGCAACCCAATTATTTGAAAGCATATAAAGCCTTTTTCCCCAAATCCCAAACTAATTGTCACTATTAAAATAAAATATTATTACTAAAATTCAGCTTTTTATAGCTTTTTTTTTTAAATATGAAAATTAAATAAATATATACTCACATAATTAGCTAGCAAAAGTTTATTGAATTACCTGGTGAAGGTAGATGAAGAAAGGGAGAGATCTGGGGAACTTAGAACAACAAATAATTATGGAGTACTATATATAGGTGAATAAATTTTAATATCATCTATATCAAAGAATGTTATCGGTTCGGTGTTGAAACATATTTAATCGATTTGATTGGAAAAAAAATAAGTTTTAAGTGAAATTATTTAAGATAAAATGAAATAAGAAAGAATAATTTAGCATCATTCGTGTTTAAAAATAACTCACATTAATTATTTGCGTCCAAAAATACTCTTATTGCCGTCACTTTTGTTTAACAATATCTTATTTGGATCACTTAAAATTGACCTAAACCACTATGTTTGTTAAATTAAAAAGAATCATCTATTTTTTCTCATATACCGATATACGGAGTAATAAGGAGTATTTCGACCAAGCAAATAGAAACCATTGATCGCTTAGGTAAGTCTGGTTTTTGAATAAATAATAATGAATGATTTATTGCAGAATAATTTTGTAATATAGTACGAAGTACTAATATTCAATACATATAATGGAAGTGAGCATTATCACCATATGATTAATTTTTAATTAATTTGAGTATATGAAATTATATAATATTCAACACATATAATTGTGAACGCATGACCATATGGTCAATTCTTAATTAATTTGACTGATAATTGCAACCCGTTAATAATGTATGATTATAAGGATCCACTTTGGATTTTCTATTATTACAAGGCTTTTTGATAATAAGCGAATCTCTCTGGCTTTCGTCGATACTTTGTGGATATTGTCGTTGTGAAGGTTGTTGTGTTCGCTTCTACCTTAACCGTCTGGCAGTGCGGAAAGATTACGATACCTTCAGTCGCAGTCGAGAAACCAATAACACGCGTCGGACTGAAAGTGTGACCGTTTGGATCGATCCGCAAGCAATTTCAAACCCGATCGAAGTCGATATTTTGGATTTATGTGAAGTACTAAGCGTAAGGAAATGTAATAGCGAGCCAGAATTTTGAATTAAGGAATGAATATCTTTAGTGATGAGGTATTTATGGCGGAAATATACATGAATGTAAAACAGATGCATCTCTTTCGTTGGATTATGCAGCTTGTGAAACGTCTTGTCGTCAGAATTTCGTAGCGCTTCTCAGGGTGAGGCCAGATTTGCAAGAAAAGTGAGCCAAGATAATAGTATACATATGTAATTTGCTCGCCCGATGAATGGTTGAAGTGGAAGAATGATAAATTAGTCATTTGATAGTAGCAGGATTAGATTTGAATAATACTCTTTGCATAAATATCGAGTGCTAGAAGAATACCGCGGTTTTGACCTAAGACAACCAGATTTGGGCAAGTGATTCAATGGCAGTTAGCTTCAATCCCTTATGGAATAATAAACTGTCTTGTACACGTGTCCATACCTCGCGGTCGTGACCAGCGAATTTGGGTTAAAGGCCGCATAAAGATAACTTTATGACATTGTGTACTTTACTTTTTGTTTATCTACTTATTTGTTCGTATTCTTTCAAATTTCTCCTCGACAAATGTTCATCTTGACCATCTTAATATTCGCTTTCCGGCTTAACGGTCATTTCTACCCACAATGCCACACTTTCCCGGCGGTGTGTCTTCTCCGTTTACGCTTCTTAGGTGTTCTAAAGGTATGTGGTTAATTCTTCGAACTTGCTCAAACACATGCATTTTACGGTGTCCTTTTATTCTTTATCACCTTCCCGAGTATAAGTACAAGGGCTTGAGGTATTTTGTAAGCTCACGAGACTGAGATTACCCCTGCATGAGTATAGATGTGTCTCGAGGGGTGTGAAAATATGGCGATGAAGTCATTTGGAAATAAATATTTCCTGTGACCTTTTGTATTAGATCTCCCGAGATCACGGAAAGGATTTAGGAATTTTATTCAATTTTTTCATCTAGGGTTTGTGAATTTGTGAGAATTAAGTAAATTAGAGGGGTTAATTGATGTCTTCGTTAAATATTTTTGATGTGTTTTTGGGTATCGGTGCGGAATATTTGAAGGATAGTGAATTGATTTTAGGTAGGATTTAGGGTTGGCACATGAATAGTCATATGTTAATAATAATAGATGTTCTTGGAGCCACTTTCTTTCCCAGCGTTTATATTTTGGTGAGATTGCAACACTTTTGATTTTTGTTTAACCCATGCCTCTTGTCACGAGATATGATTGCGATCTGTCAAGGTCATCTTCCAATCCCATGGGCGGACTTCACTTTGTCACAGTAATAGATCCCAAAACCACTTGCCTTTTTTATAGACTTTATACAACTATTGAGTCTTGAAATTGCGTAGGCGACTTGAGCTTTTGCTCTCCCCGATGCTTGACCTTTTTTGCTAACGTGGCCTCGAGGAAGTGGCGGATAATATAGCAAGGGCCATTGCTTGAGGGAGAAGTCTACCGTTGAAGTGCTTTCTCATGTGACCATAGCGGTTAAGTAATCCGGAAACCGCCCAGCCCCGGCTTTCTTTGACTCCTCTTACATACCCACGCCACTTCGCTCACTGCTTAGAGGCCGGTGGTAAATCGCTGACCAGACATTATTAACACATGCTTGATCCTCAGCGTCTTTGCATTCCTCTTTTAATAATCCGCGATTTCTACCGTTCACTTTTTCTTTTTGAAGACTTAGAAAATTTTAGGGAATACTTCTCCATTCCTCTTTCGGTTGAGATACGACTTCCCGTGGAAGGGGATACGATTTTCGAACCGCGGGTCGTGCTTTCCCAGCCGAGAAGGTCCCTTTTCCAGCAGTTGGACATGATGTATATAAAATTGATGTCTTATGGTTGTAGGTTTCCTTTCTCCCTTTTTGTAAATAACATATTGTTGCTTGATAAGGCGACACTTTGACAAATTCGCCCTAGCGGGTGGTTAGAAATAACTATCTTCATGTTGTAGGGTGGTCAGCAAATCCTCAGTAGATTTATTTTTTAGGCGTAAATGCGTCTCCCTTTCGGGATGGCTTACTTCACTTTCCGGCCAAAGCGAGGAATTGGAACATTTTGCGGACCCAAGCTAGAGCAAGATCGCAGAAGACCGGTGGCATTCAAAATGGTGTTTCATAAAAGGTGGTATAGGCGAGAGAGAGCGTCCACAGGTATGAGAGTTCTTTTAGGGGATGACAAAGCGTCCCGTTGTACCCAAAGAAGATCTTTGCCGTGGTTAGATCCCAGTTGGAGACATTGAAGCAGGTGTTTGACAAACACATCTTCGTGACAGGTGTCACTAAATCAGCCCGAGGTTTGATTCAATCCAAAGAATACTGACCCCTACTTTGGTGCCTCCGTCTCTTAAATTCTCTTGTCGTAGCATGATTGTTGGTTACACTCTTTATTTAGTATTTTTAGCTTTTTTTTCTTTTTTAGGATTTTTATTAACACTTCTTATTTATACTTGAGATGGCGTTCTTAAAGGCGTCAGTGATGCATCTCGTACTTAAAGATGTTCCACTTTCTCTCCCTGAATGGCGGGCGAGGCGCCGGCCATTGTGAATCAAGGTGAGGAAGGTACCCTCTGAGGCTCGAGGCGCTCCTGAGGCAGAACCTTCCCGCCTGCTTGCCGCGACGTACGGCTTCCCTTGACACACGAGAAAGGGGTTTGGCACAGAAGAGCGGCTAAGAGTGTTCTCCCAGCAAAAAGCATCTTTGCTTTCCCGGCCGAAGCCCAGTTGACCGTGTGACCATTTCTAAGGATCTTCATTACCTGCTTCCTTTCCAGGTGCCTGAACGATTATTCGATCCACCGTCGCCCGTCTCCGTGCAAGAGATGCTGCTCCACCCGGGATTGCTTAACAAGGCGAGGCCAGTTCGGAGCTTAGGTTAGCTTGGGCTACTCGGCCAATTGGAGCACGCCGTACACTTTTCGGGCCGGTTGAAGAGATTACGCGCGGATCTTGCCCTGCGGAAGAAGCAAGGCGCCCTTTAGAGCGAGGCCGTTGGTATTGATGAAGCTCATTTATCCGTCCCCGAGGTTCAAGCTTCTATAGCTCGCTACCCGATAAAAGTAACTCTCTTTTCGTTTTTCTCTCTTTTGATTTAAGAATGGGGTTAACTTTGCCTGCTTGCTCCGTACGCGAGACCACGAGCGAGTCGTTCTTTGGCACAGTTGGATGCCCTTGACGGTGAGCGCTATGAGGAAAAACTGGCAGCCTCAGACTTTAGGTGCAGAAATTGTCAGGAAAGGCGAGGATGCTTAAGAGGGAAAATGAAAAGTTGAAGACACCATTGCGGCTCAAAAGGAGAAGAAAGAGGCCCGAGAGCAGTATATACAGAGGCGGAGCTTGAGCTGCTACACTCGCCATATACTCGTGTGGGCAGGGAATATGGGGCTAAGCTTGACCATTTAAAGAGCCGCTTTAGATGATGGCAGGCTTCTCGCGGCTTATCCGAGGCAATCCGTGACTACCAGTTTTAGGAGGACTTGGAGGGGAAGGCAGCAGGGCGAACTGCGCTTGTGCCCGTTTCGCAGGACTTATAAGGAGGTGAATCCCGTGATCGTGGATAACTATCGCGAATTCATCCAAGGTTATGACGAGGAATGGTTCGCCAACTGCAACCTTGACGCCCCTTTAACTCCTGAGGATGAGGGTGAAGAAGAGCCTTTCCCCGGCGACAATGCCCCGGCTTCTTGATCTTTTAATTAGATTATTTGTCTGTAACTTTATGATAACAATGTTACAACATTATCTCACATATGTTTTAACTTATCTTGTTCCTTTCATGAACTTCAATTTACATATTATTTCATGATTTTAATTTACGTATCCTTGATGAATTTCAATTTAAGTCGCAGCTTGCTCTTAAGATCTTGGCGTGTTATATCACGGCCGCCCTGAGTAAGCGGCTTAAGCGGCTCCTACGTAATTATCCACTTGCCCCGTGTATTTAGGTCTTCGGTCTTAGTCGAGCCATTGGCCACATTCAGGGCTTGATATTATATGCGGCCGCCTAGTAAAAGCGGCTTAGCAGTTTACCGGTTCGCGGTGTATACATAAGAGTTTTCCCTTTATTGGCTAATCGCTTTTATTAGCGATTAGTTGGGGCTCTTATTTAAGGACCGACGAGTGATCAATTCGTCTTTTTGGTCTAGAATTATACTTTGGATTAGCATGCCCGGCCACTGACCATAGTGTTTCATATAATTTTAACATATAACATAAGAGAATAGAACACATGGCACATTAATAGTTCAAAACCACAGGAAAGAATATTTTCGACTTTAAGAGTGATTCTGAATCCCTCTCGGGGTGTTACACATAATATCGACACTTAACTTTGAGCGTGCAGGAGTTCACAAGACTTAACGCGTATAAGTCTTGAGTTCATAAGTACTAGGTCCACATGACCCTGCTTTACCCGATATGGTCCCTACGTTTGGGGCTCGACATGCTTTGGTCTTTTAGGTTGGCTCGCATGCGCAACACATGATAAGTCTCACGAGCGAGGAATTGGCGGTTTTTAACTCTCGTTAGGCTCGAGCCATTAATTGTTTGTATTTGAGAGTCTTATAAAAGGCACTAAATACCGGCTAAATCCACAAAGTTGAGATGTGCTCCAGCGATGGTGGGTTCTTTCTCTTGCCCGAACCCGATTTGCCTATAAGTGGGCAAATGACCTGCGCTAGCGGGGCGATACGTCCCGTGGAGCCGGGCTAAAAAGGAGCCTCTCCGGTTGCTTGATTCGGCGTAGAAGCATGCTTGTCATCGCTTGAGTTGGTAATTACGATCAGTCTCCACTCGCTACGCTTTGTAATATGTTCTTTTTAATGCCTTTGAATATAATTCGGTTCATGACCTCCATTTCCCGTTGGCTTTGAGGGTAATAGACTAGAGCAAACCCGATGTTCTATCCCCGAACTTTTCACGAGAAATCCTCCAAGACTTGTCCACCGAATTGGGGACCGTTGTCGAATAAAGAATCCACGGGAATGCGAAACCGAGGAAGTAAGTATATTTCTCACATAAGAAATTGCACGCTTAACCGCTCTAGTTTTTCTTAGGAGCGCGGCCTCCCGCCCCATTCTTGAAGTAGTCGGCAGCTTCTGATAGTATACTCGGCTCCTCCGCTTGGCCCAGGTAAGCTTTCCCTTGCAAATGATTCCTACGTAAGCGAAGGGAATGGGACTTCTTACGGGGTAAAGATTTGGTCAGGAAATTGGGGGAGGCATTCCCCGTCTGGCATCCTTGACTTCTTGTCTGGCGGTGACATCTTTAACAGCGTGGGCCAATAAAACCGGCTTCGTGTGGTTTTGATTGCTAGTGACTGTGCTCCCAAATGGAAACTTCCTTGTCCCGCCGTGTATACCGGCCCGACCGCGGGGGAATATTCTCAGAGTAAGACACGCGCACATTAATAGTGGCTTTATCCGAGGAATTTTATGTATAAGCTCACTGATGCAGTGATACTTGAGGCTTGACTTTGGATATTTGGATTTCGAAACTTTGTCTCGAGGTAGTTTACCGTCCCATTTTAAGATCTGATATTATAGGCGCCACAATCCTGTTGGAGGACATTATCCTACTGCGCCTTTCCCTCTTGATATGCGGAGTTGTCAGGACTTTCGGCTTATATAGCTTGAGGCGATTCGTTGTAATAAGGGGTGGCGAGCTTTGGATAGATGCTCACTTTTTTAGATTTCTCCGTTCGAGGGAATACGTTCAAATAAAATTCTTTTTTGGATTCTTGGGATATACAATACTGACTGTTAAGAATCTAGTATGAATTTAATCGTGATAAACACGATTCATACATCCCAGTTCTCAAAATAATGTAAAAATTGAAATACAAACGTAAAATATGAATGTATGAATCACGAGAATTCTTACATTCTGTGAGCGGATTGAACCCGGAATTCCCCACGTAGTGCCTCGGCGTGAAAGCCACCAGATCCTCTCGATACTTGTTCGGCTTACCGGCGAGATGTCCTACAGATTGCGCAGCGCGAGAGGGAATCGAGGCAGGAAAGCGAGCTTTGCTGGGAGATTTTTGTGATGAAATGTGAATTGGAAGATGAAATCTTCCGGTCTCTATAGAGAGGAGGAAGGCGGCTATTTCTTTTGAGGGGGTGGAGGTTTTGTGATTCTTGTAATGGCGAAAGCCTAATCCCTGCTTTAAATGCCAAGTCCCGAAATGCCGCTCGTTAAGCGACTCGTTAAGAAATGAGTTTCAACTTTCGTTAACTTAATTAGACAGGTTATGAACTTCTAATTAAATAATGAGTTACTAGTGAGTTGTTCTATTTTAATTAACTTAACAAGTCAGTAAAATACTAGCAGTCGTATCGAATAACTTATCGAGTTATTAAATCCGATGCCAATTGCTTAGTGATTAAACTTACGAAGTTTAACCAATTGATGTTCATCAGCAATATATATTTGAAAAATATATAAATATTAGAAAATACATTTCTCGATATACAAGTCTCGTTTAATTTCATTCATGAAATATTGATAGAATATCGTTGTATGTGTGTGTGACACTTACAGGCTTAGATAATAGTAAGTTGTATAATAATAATAATTGACCAATTACTATTATTATAACGATTAATGAGTAAGATCTAGCAATAAACCATAACCCCTTAAATTATCATGAGAACCAGCGCTAGTAATATACCGTTACTAAGGTGAACACTAAGTTCCGGTAATCACGTTTAACCAACCCGGTAAATGAATTTGATCTATATGTGATTGTCGCGGCGGGCACAATAAAAGGGAATCAATTCGTTGATTTCCCAATAGCGGCCTTGGGTGATATTTCCTGAGCCGTTCTTCGCCCCGTAACTCAAGTTTAATTTGGTCTATCACGACTTTGGTCAGCTTTTAACCGGCGACTCTTACATCCCCATGTATCCCAACCAATCTCGGCCGAGAATCATTGCCTGGCTCGAGGCACCATTATTTGTGGCGGAAAGCTAAACCCATGAGGCATACTCCATGGTTTCTGTTGTGGTCGTAATCCAACACTCTAGCGCCCGCTCTTACGTCATTCTGAGCACATCTGAATAAGATCCCATTCGGAGTTTAGCTTGAGTCGGCCCTCTGTTGTTTAGTCCTTGAATGATTTGTGGGATTCGGACGGTACACTGATTATAGATCCACCAATACTTGTGTCGGATCTTTAGTTCTGAAGTACATATGATATTTTAAACTCGCTTAATTCAATGGCCCGTGTTGTCATTTGCCAGAATAAGGTGGGAAATTTGGTTACTTTGCTTAACTTTGAGTTGGTCGATTCTTACTTGAGCAGTGGGACTCAGTAAGCTTTTCGAAACTCACAGTAGAGATTATCACTGAAGGCCGCGCCTTGTCAATCATGGGTATCTTTATTCGGCGTCTCTGGCGAGGTTATGGTACGACATAATATATGAGTCTACGAACCCGGTACACCTCTCTTTTGACAGCTGTGACCGCCGTCGAGGGAGATGGCCAAATATAGTTGCAATTGTTCCTTTGGCTCGAGATTCGCGACAACGATTGGGGAGAACCCCAAATATCTTTTAGCTCTTGAAAGCCACTGCAATCCACCGTCCATTGTAAATTTTTTCTTTTGACATTCGCCTTAAGTTCGGAAGAAGGGTAAATTTCTTTCCACGGCAGATATGAAAGCGATTTAAAGCACTTGAACATCAGTCAATTTAACGCCTCCTTATAACTATTAGCGGTTTAAGATTTCCCAAAGAGTGCTTCAATTTTTTATCGAGATTAGGCTCAATTCCTGGGGCGTGATCATATATCGAGAAATTTTCTAAGACCATAGCTTTCTCGGGTTCGCTTTAGTCTACTTGACTGGTCGGCCCCAAAGGAGGTTTCTTTAAAGATTGATAGGTGTTGGTACATGATCTTGACCTGACACTTATCATCCATATATATTTCCATATTTAGATCGATGCCTTGCAAGAATTTCATTTACAAATCCAGTAAGAAGTGGCCCCGTATTTTTTTAATCCGAATGGCATAACCCTTGACGATTATAGCCCGTATTCGGTTATAAAAGCAATTTTCTTCATCTTACGGTGCCATGTGGATCTGGTACCCCGAGGAAAGCATCCATGAAGTCCACAGGCTTACGTGGTCGAAACATTTCAGATCAGCAGAAAACTTCTAATCTGACGTGGATTAAAATCCGCTTTGGACATGCTTTATTTAGATTGATAAAATCCGTACATATTCGCCATTTGCCATTATGTTACTTGACTAGTAAAGCATCGCTTCCTCACGATGGCGATATTCTTTCATCGTTCATGATCTTTTTTTTGTTTTAAATTTGGGGGCGTTTGGAGTTTGGGTCGATGTACAACATATAAAAGAGCAACCATGGATCTATTCAGCGTGTCACCGAGGTCCCCCAGACACATCTCCGAACTCCCTTATTAACGCTGATCCATTATCTTTGATGTTCGACCCGATTTGAGCAGTCTGTACCCGATCTAAAGGCGCGATCGGATAAGCCTTGTTGTTGGAGAATGTCTTTGCATAAATACTCGGGATTGTGGATGTGATTATGCGGCAAAAATCCCACAAGTATTTGTCGGATCGCCGGTTCCATTGAACTAGATAAATTGTGGTAGGATGAAACCTTCTTTGTAAGGAACCGCGTCAATAGGTGAAACATTTATTTTTGTTTTGCGTTAACTGCTTTTTGGGTAATAGTTGGCATGAATGCTTTAAATACGTCTCCTTGATGTCACCGCCCGACTCTTGTTTATCAGTTTGAGTGTAGATTTGGATCAGCTTTGAGTTGCATGCGCTGCGTGGGTGCTTTCTGGTAGCGTAAGGCGCCTCGTGGATTATCTGAGTTCTCCGTGGAACTTCGCTACTCTACCGGCCCATTTGTTACCGTATGCATTATGATGTGTATAAGCGAGGAGCGGCGCATCGTTCTTTCTCGCTCTTTATGGAGTTCTCATTTACCCGTCTTTGTATCTACGACCTCGATATCTTCAAGATATTGATTAAGCAGTGTTGGTTAAATGGGTTGTTTTGTTCGATTCGTAGATCGACTTCGTGAAACAGTGACCATTTGTGTTTACCGGCTTCTTGTTGCGATCCTTTCGGACGGCCAATTGATAATTGCGACCCGTTAATAATGTATGATTACAAAGAGATCGGCTGGACTTTCTAATGCAGGGACTTTTGATAATAGCAGGACTTCTCTGACTTTACGTCCAATTTTGTGGATATTGTCGCTTGAAGGTTGTTGTGTTCGCTTCTGCAACCCCGTCGGCGGGTGCGAGAAGGTACGTCTGTCAAATCCTGCGGTCGAATATCTTCTGCCGTCGGACTGAAAGTGTGACCGCGTGGAATCCTGAAACGCTCCGGCGATCGAGTCGTATTTTGGATTTATGTGAAATTACTAGCTGTAAGGAAATGTACTAGCAAATAGAATTGGAATTAAAGGAAGGAATATCTTAGTGATAAGGGTATTTATAATAGAAATCTTTATGAATGTAAAGCCCAATACGCTCTCTGCTTTCCAATAAGATTAATATTAAACTGTCAGCATCTTGTGTCTACAGGTGTGGCGCCTCCAGGGTGGGCCGTTTACGAAAGTGAGTTAAATAATAGTATATATATCATTGGCGATGTAAATTATAAATACATCAATGGCCCTGGCCAATACATAGATTAGGTCCACTTAACTGATAATCTGAGAAATTATTCAGGGGGCATTCTGGCCGTCCCGCGTGGTAGGTCAGCCGGAATTTGACAACTTGCCATACGACTTGTTTAACACCATCGAATAATATTCAATTTTGACAGGCCGACGAAGTTGTTATTGAGGGTCTCAGGTATTTTATACTTCCGTATCCAACTTTATGCGCTTTCCACAAAATATTTTTTGAATTTCAAAAAATTCATAATATTTAATACGATTAATGAAAAAGGTTGTAAAAACTTCGATTTGTTTTATTGTCGAATGATACAAATGCAGTACTACATTTATAGATCTCGAAATTAAAAATAGTTGTATATTTTTTTGGAGCACAGTATTGTCTGAAAAAAGCGATTTAAAAAGAGTGAAAAAAATAAAGCCAACCAACCGCGGTTGCCAAGTGGCCATTTGCTAGGCGTGAAAATAAATGAGGCTTTTATTTTATTTAGGGTGGGGCCACATTTTGGGTGCCAAAATTTTTACTCTCGAATCAAATTTTGATCACGTCACGTGATGTTAAATTTGACAAATTGATCTTTTTAATATATAAAATGATCTCGCTTTTGACAATCTGTTGATCGCTTTGTCTCACTTGGTATTATGAAATTTAGCCATTTTCTTTTTACTTCACTGCCTAGGATTTTCAATATAATTTATCCATTCTCTGTATCTTTGCAGAAAATTTTCTTTTTGTATTTACAATGCTCTACTTAAAGTCAACTGAAAGGTGTTTTTGAAGTGCTGAGACTTAAGTGGCAAGTTGTGATGCTTTGAATGCAATGGTCAATTTAGTTGGTAGAAACTATGAAGGAAAGGTTTACAGTGTAGAGTAGGGTTAGATAATCCGCTTCCTACTATGTAAGAATGAAGTAGGAACAATATCTATTATTACCCCTGTGATCACAAAAAAATTATTTTCAAATTGGCCCAAAAAAAAAATACAAACACTATTTATTACTTCACAATAAATAAAGAACGTAAGTAATGTAATAACTATTTTAATTTCTTTCATAATATCCAAAAAGGAGATTCCATTAAGTCCACAAATCTCACAAACCAAGGCACACACCAGTGGTGTCTCTCTTCACTCCCAAAATAGTTCTACTGGGACCATTATAACATTTTTCCAGAGTACAAAAGTATTTGCACCACAATTTCAAAGAATCTCCTAAATAGCTGGTTCCAAATTCTAGACATTATATTCACCTGTATAACTACGCTATCATATCTGCCCTTCTCTCCTTTCAAGTAATGTACATGTATACTCGGTGGTATGTGATCCCCAAGGTTTCTCATGGCTTATGTAGTGCACGTAGTGGAGTGGCGGCATTTCGCGTCAGCTTCAGAGACATCCCATTCACAAGCAGTTGCTTAACTTGATCCACACGGACCGATCTGAACTTGTAAGACTGAGAATCACAACAGAATGTCAGATAAACCAGAATTGCTGAAATACACAGAAACAAGGAGGATTTAGCTCTTGCAAAGTTGTAAGCAACTTCTGCATCACAATGCCACCTCACCGGACCAACACAAGGTAATTTTTCACGAGCAATTTCTTAGAAACAGAAAGGGCGTGCTCAATAAGAAAAGTCAAGCAGCAGTAACTACGAACATAGACATAGCAACCAGATTTTGTCATATGGTACAAGTTGTAGACATTACCTTTCCCTTCCAGGAAAAGTCTACTCGACGATAATGAGGATCCAGTACCATGACCTGATCATCCTGTAAGATGTGTTTGGAATCATCACCCTGAAAGTTTTACCATCGGAATGATATCAGGAAATAAAGTACAAGAAGACAGCTTAATGATAAAAAGTTTATATCAACAGTAAACTGTAAGCGATCCACATGTATCATGAGTCATGTTCAAGTTCATAAAAATCTGATGAAACAGAGATATCCATCTCGTATTTAAGGTTAGAGGAAGTAGATTTTATGGAGGTGCTTAACTCTCCCTGTAACTTAAGCTTGCAGACAGTTGTACTATAGACCCCCTTCTGTGCTTGCTGTTACATGGAGAGCCAAAGAGGCTCTTTCTTCGTGGTTTAAGGCTTCAAGTTGGCTTAAACAATCTTACTAATGACAAACAAAGAGTGCATCACAATTAGAATATGAAACAGAAAAATGTATGTTCCTTTCATTAGAGAAAACAAATCAACTTAAAATTACAAAAGACATCCATTTTCCTTGTATGTCATATCAGAAGGAAATGAAGAGATTATGAAACAGATGACCTTGAAGCATAAACTTACCATATCAATGACTGTCCCATAAACTGTTAGAACATAGCATATCTGATTCGGATCACACAAAATATAATACCTATGGAAAAAAGAAAGCATTAGAATGTTGATTTTAGTAAAATTTAAGACGGTCAAGTTAGCTATACACATATCTCTACTCTCAATCTAGGCATGTGACCTTTAAGGACCACTACAAATGTTCTTATGGGAGGAAAAGTGTGAATGCACATAAGCAGCAGTCGTAGTATCTAACGTGTTATGAGTTGTGAACTGTGACACTATTTTGAACCATGGTATCTTTAAAATACATCAGACATTGAATCACGAGAACAAGGAACAAATGACTCACTCTGGGGTCGCAGATTCATGCAGAACGCGATTTAAAACTTTTCCTATAATTGCTACAGCTCTGTTATCACCTTCTTGCAGAGTATCTATAGAGGAGTTTCTGTAGGAAGGATTCACTGAATTTACAGAATTCATTTCAGAATTTCAGCCCCCAACTCCTTTAAACCATATATATGAACTACAAATCAATACTGACCTTGAACAGTATTGATTGATGCTGCTATTGATGCAAGCCGTTTAGAATTAGCATATACCTGTTTCGAGAAATGTATAAAAGAAATGGGAGAAGATTCCGAATTGAATGCTTAATTTTAAAGGTACTGAACAAAAATCAATAATTACCTATATCAATAACATTGAATATAATTAAATAAGGATTTTTGGAAGCCCATATAAACTAAATTTGTGTCTTCAATCTAATGTTCTTCATAACACAAATGACCGCCAATGGGTAAGATGGAACCATAAGGTGTGTAAATATTACAAACTTGGAACTATCACAAATGCAGTTTTATTACAATTAATAATATGTGATGTATGCCAACAAACTTTCACTAATTTAAGTATATCACATAACTATTGTGGTTTCAGTAAATGATGGAATGCACTTTTTATGTTAGTTTGATAAAACAATTAACCTTAAGAGGTGTTCAAGAAAAGTGATTCAAAGTATAACTCTTACATGTAGTAAGCGATCAACACCATCAACAAGTTTAACTATCCTTTCAACCTCTGCAGCAGCGCTGAGACCAGGATCTTTCAATGCAGCTGCTTGGAACCCACTGAGGGCTCTTTCGTAGTTCTCCAAATATTTGTGAGTCTAAACACATAAATAAGTCAAAAAATTAAGCAAGCTGAATAACTAAGTCTACATACAGGATATTTCAAATCTCATTTGTTAGCTAAAAAGAAGCACGAAGTCCTAGCTTAATTCACACAAGGTTACTTATAAGCTCCTTGGAAAAGCACAGAAAATCACTCTCTCAAACTACAACAATATAAATGAAAATAGAAGAAAAATACAAATGCCACTCATAATATTTGGAAACGAACACAGCAACAAATCTTCTTTTAAATGAAGTAACAAAAGGTAGAATAATAGCGTGCACATCTCATCCACCAATAAGTTAAATAATATTTTTAAAAGGCTCGTCTGAATATTAGGCTCAAACCTTCCATAGAGAATGACATGGATACATAAATTCAGAAAGAAACCAGTGTATATGTTAATATGTCTAACTAAAGAGATTAAAATTTGAGGGATTAACATACAGTTGCCGAGTTGAAATATAAGTCTGGGTTGGACTGCATCCTCTCATCTCTCTCCTGATATAAATCATAAGCCAGATGCAGTTTCACAACAATTCAGTAACTACATGATCAGGTAGAATAAAGATCGGCAGATAAAAAATAAACCAAAAGCAAGAATCAGAAATACAGTGACAGCCAACATACAGCATTTTGGTACGCCTTCATGGCTTGCAACAGGGGACTGAGGTTCAGTCTCAAAGTCATAAAGAAAGATGTGAGGAATGCATTTCCTAGGTTATCTGAAAACATCACGAGAAGACATGTTGAGAAAAGAATCTCGAAACATGAATAAGCTACTAGAGTATTATTAAGTTCTACCTGCACTATTACAGGTTAAATTACAGTGTCAAATATCTTAAATTAGACCATATTAAGAAAGGTAAATAGAGATACTACATGCACCAGAGAACCCCATCCCGATCCAAAAGTAGGTAATTTACGGAATAAGTAATAATGACAGCCAAAACGAGGTGGGATGTAAAATCTACTCATGGGAGGTTAGATAAACATCTTCCAGAGCAGAAGTTGAGGTATCACATTTACATTTATGAAATAACATGTCCAAAGAGACACCATCAATCGATATCTTTCAACCACAAGATATAAGAGAGCCTTACACCAAGAGTAGCCATCTTTCACGTCTAAAGATACAGCTTCTCTTGCATGCTTGATGCTTTCTTCAACATATTCAATTGATTCCACATCTGGAAAAGAACGAGCAATTAATAGTCAAGATCAGATTGATCAGACCACACACAAAAGGAAAGGCTGCTAGACTCTAAACATCCAAGTCCAATTTCTATTCTTCTCATCATATGAAGGGCGGGCGAATTCACAATAAATGAAAAGCTTCCTACGGCTGAGTAATAGATGAAACTAGTGTTGTGTGACAACAAAATAGATGATTCATACCATCAAATTTTAGGCCAACGTAATGTGATATCCTCATGCTTATATGGGAGACTCTGATGGTCCACTCTACTCTATAACTTCAGACAGTGACCAAATCTTACACTCTTACAACGACAAGTACCACCATGGTACCATAGTAGTGTTTTATTTTTTGATGTTCAATGCTTTCAGTTGGAGAGGACCAAATGAAATAGTTGAAAGTAACTAATTAAAATAGCAAGCACGCTCAATAGCTAGTAAACTTTCACGATCATGTGTGGTAGATGATATGACAAGTTGATATGTCTTTTTGATACATTATAGGAACTAATTTCCATCCTATCTTTATTCTTAAGATCACTAGACATACAAGAAAATGAAACAGAAACCCTTGCCTTGTGAAACTTTTCTCTCGAGCATGGACAACAGACAAAGTATCTTCTTATGTGGACCCTGGATAAACGACATAAACCAGATAATGAGTAAAGGACAATTACTACATATAGCAAATTACAAACTAAATAGAGAGGGAAAATCATAAGACCTTTTTTAATGCCAGCTTCAAGCAATTCATCGCAGTTACCAGTTCCCCCTTTTTCCATATGCAATTCCCTAAGCTTAACCATGCATCTGCTAGAGAGGGATTCAACTTAACCTAAACAATTACTTGTGAATTAGCTTAAAAATTACATAAATAAATATATGAAATATGCATATATAGAAATGGAAAATAACATTTTCATCATTTAATTAGTTTGACTCACAGCTTTAGTGAGATGCTCCTCTGCTTCCTTGTTGTACTCTGGTGAAGCATCAAGTATCTTTCCTCTCAAATACTCATATGTAGCTCGCTGCATTGGCAATTTTCTATTCTCTACAAGATTCAAAAGAACAATAAATCAAAATGTCTCATCCATTTGCAGTACAATAATTTGGAGTAATAAATACTCGGTATAATGAAATTGGACAATCTTTTTGGGACACATATAGAATCAACTACTCCGTAGTTAATAGTAACATACCCAAAAGGGCACTTTCAATAATTTCCAATAACACCATATACATAATTTCCAATATAATATATATAATGAAACCGGACAATCTTTTTGGGACATAGTTAATAGTAAAAATGCCAACTGGACACTTCCAAGTTCCAATAACACCATATACATAATTTCCAGTATAATATATATAATGAAACTGGACAATCTTTTTGGGACACAAGGAAGAATCAACTAGTTAATAGTAAAAAAATCAACTGGGTACTTTCAATAATTTCCAATAACACCGTATACACAATTTCCAATCATAATATATATAATCAAACTGGACAACATTTTGAGACATAGGTAGTATTAACTAGTTAATAGTAAAACCCCAAATGGGCACTTCCAATAATTTCCAGTAACATCATATACATAATTTCCAATAACACCATATACATAATGTCCAATAACACCATATACATAATGTCCAATATTATAACGAAACTGGGCAATCTTATTGGGACATATACACAAACCCAACTGGGCACTTTCAATAATTTCCAATAACACCATATACATAATTTCCAAGTAACAAACCCAAATGGGCACTTTGAATAATTTCCAATCATAATATTTATAATGAAACTGGACAATCTTTTTGGGACATAGACACATAGTTCATAGTAACATATCCAAATGGGCACTTTAAATAATTTCCAATAACACCATATACTTTACATAATTTAAATTATACTGTAATATATATAATGAAAGTGGACAATCATTTTGGGACAAAATTATAAATATACCAGTGGGGATGGAATCGAGGAGGGTGAGAGCTGAGGAGGAGAGTTGGCGCATTTTAGTGAATTTGTCCAGTGGGTTTAGGGGGAAGAATGTGTCACGCACATTGTACAACTCATCTGTTGTACGGTACGCTTCAAAGAATATACCCTCTTCTTCTACTGGAACTGTTTCCCAACTCATTCTTAACAGAGACGACAACACAGAGACAGAGAGAGAGAGAAATGAACTACTAGAGAGAGAGAGATGAACTGCTAGGAGTTCTGGAGAGTTTAGGTTATTTAAAAAAACATGTCTTCAGCAACACGAGGGTGGTAAATGGGTAGTGTGGTCATTACATTATTATTTAACCAACCTAATCTACGAATATTATTTTCACAGGAGTAAGACAGAATCATTTCAGACGAATTTAGGTTATTTTTATTTTATACACAACCGCTACTCATCACGCGCAGTTGAGTAGACCACGGACTCCGAGCGCATTAACCTTAACATAATCCCTTAATAAAATAATTTTCATCTAAACAATCATCTATTTTAAAACGGAAAAAGTATAAGACTATGATTTGTTGCTCGCTTTTTCCTCTTAGGAGATATCTGATAGTAACAAGTAGATTGAGTTTTCCGGTTGGGTTGGATATTCTAAGCCTACTCCTGAGTATACTTGTTCATTCCTTCTTAAGGCACTAGTTCCTCAATCCAACAGCTTACAACATGCAAATTGGCTGTCGATTCGACTCAAGAAAGATTGATAGTGACCGAACTCATTTACCTTTCGTCACTAGCTCAAATACTCCTCCAACTCAGGTTTTTTTTTCGATAAATTTGATTTGAGACTCGATTTAATGTAATTTGAGCCGAACTAAAACATAATATCTATATAAATTCAAGCTAAATTCAAATCTTTACTTATTTTATCATAAAAATGTTGAATTATTTTTTCGAACTATGAACGTCTGAATTGTAAATCTTTACGTTATTCGAATAGAACTTAAATTTTTTTTTAGTTCGTTCAAAACTTGAAAATAACCGAACGTTCAAATCATATTGATTGAGACGAATTGAATAAGTCTCCAACAATTTCTTTTGGGAGCTGCTAAACGTCGGTCTCAAATTTGCTAAATGCCGGTCTCAAAAAATTGATTAGACTATATTATGCCTCCTTTTTAAAAATGAATCAATCATATTTACTTCTTTGTATTTACTTTTTCATTTTCACAACCCAATATCTACTAGTATATTTCTAATTATAACAATTAACATCACAAAACTTGTATTATCACTCAACTTTATACAAAATAAGATCTCATCTCATTTTTTTTAATGAAATATTGTAGTAAATTTTCAGACTGAAGTTTATAAATCAATTCTCCAAATACACTTAATAAGAAGAATCTGATAGAAATTATATTGTAAACTTCATACCTTTTCCTACTTGTATTGTAGTACATCACGATAGATTAAGTAGGAATCAAATTGTAATTTGCATTTTCATCTGCAATGCTGAATGTAAATACAAAAACCCGCAAATAAAATCATGAAAATTCCATATCATTAACTTGTCTCGCCTCCGTCTTTTGCTCAAGATGGAGATAATTTGTCAGTTCGATTGGATTTTAGTTGTCTGGGCCTACAAGGACTCATGATCATTATTGTGTGAAACATTTTTGAAGAAACTAATTTCGCCCTTGTTTGAAATTGTTCTTCAAGAGGGTTAATTGTGATAAATAATTTGAAATAAAATGGACGAGATTTTATTTTGTGTAATGTTACGTATAATACAAGATTAGATGTTAATCATATAATTAGAAATATAGTAGATATTGATCAGAAAACAAATAAATAAATAAAAGAAGTAAATATGATTGATTCATATTTAAAAAGAGCAGATAATAATTTAATCAATAAAAAAATTAAATCGAAGCATTTAATAAATTCGACATTCATTATCCACGTTTCTTTTTCCACCTCTGCTACAAATAATTGTTTAAAGAATAACTTACTTGGATTAAGGTTTCGGAGGATCCAAGTTCCATTAATTTCCACGGACATGAGCATGACCATAAGGGACAAGGTAAAACCCAATTCATTTATTTTATTTTATTTTTATCTGAGTAAAACCCAATTCATACATTGTCTATCATCAATCAAAATGAATTAATCATGAGCTAGTTAAGTTATCTAGAAATCCAAACCTACTAATAATGAGATGTAACTTGATTTGGATGAGTTAAGTTCTCATAAGAAACAATAATTAAATGTAATCTCTTGACCAACAAGCGTGAAGTATTTAAAGACATTGAAGAAATGGTCTTATAAATTTGATAACGTTGCTTTTTAGTAATAATATTGCAAATATTTGGTTATAGTCAATTAGTCATAGTAACGAAGCTTTCAATTCCTCCGTATTAGTTAACTATTACTCCTCCGTTACTTTTATTCGCTCTTTTTGGGCTTTAATTTTTGCTTTCAAAATATTTGGTTCTTCTAACATGTAAATTTATATTTCAATAATGCATTTTTAACAATTTTTATTATTAAATTATGGCTTTTACAAAAAGCGCCTGCATTATTGCTTTTTAGCTGGTTTTACGCGCCTGCATATTTTTAGCCATTTTCAAGACACCCATGAACTTAACTGCGCCTCGTACTTTTTAGCCGCTCATACAAACCTCTCGACTTCTATACACCTAATTTTCATTAGCGAATTACTATATTACCCTTTAAAATACATCAGCCACAATAAAACGATTATTTTCATTCCTAATACTAAAGTATAGGGAAGCTGAAATGACTATTTTGCCTCTCCCCTATTTGCAAGTATAAGAAGCAGAAGTTTCACACAAGAAAATTATCATTTCACTAAAAACAGACAGACGCCCCCACCCCCACCCGCCTCCACCCCACCCCCATCCCCTACACAGCCTCCACTCCCACCGCCATCCCTACCCTCATGCCCCCACGCCTCTGCCTTTTCTTCCCCACCTCCGCCTCCACCCCACGCTTCCTAAGCTTAATGTAGATATTCTCTTCTCCTCCAAGTACGTTTCTCCCTAATCTCGGCCTATACTATATACTATTTCCATTTCACTTTTTCTCTCAAATTCCACATTTCTCATCTCTTGACTATTTTTATAAACAAATTCTCCAATTTTAATTAATTTTGACTTTTTTGCAATGGTGAAAATTCAAACAGCTCATGGACTTTACGCTTCCCTTGAAGCACGCCATCGGAGGAGACATCCGCTTACCTTTCACCACCACAATGATAAGAAGTTCTCAAGTCAATGCTAATGCCGGGAGATATTTACAAGGAGCGTACTTGAATCATGGAAACGGGAGATTGACGAAGCATCTCCATATTTTCAAGAAAACACAAAAAAATGTCGCCTTTTACCTTAGAATGTACAAAAAATCCCAAAAAGATGTCCCCTTATACCTTAAAAATTACTATAAAAAATCAAATGATGTCGTGATTTTATCAAGAATGCATAAATTTCCCAAAAAAATGTCACCTTTTAGCTTATAACGCATTTGAGAAGCACGGGACAAATAAATCAGGACAAGGCGGTAAAGCTTACATCATCGTATCCGAACGAGAGATTCGCTGCGGTGTTTCCTCAGAATTGGGAAGTACTACGGATAAAGCGAGTGTGCAGGGACTGTGGGTAGGGCAAGCGGAGGCAGTAGTAAGCAAGTACATTTATATTTTAATTTAAATGATAATTGGCTCTTAATCAAACTTCTTAACTACTATACTCTCAGAATGGGGAAAAGTAAAATAGCTATTTCACACCCTATACTTTAGTGTTGGGGTGGACAAAATAATCATTTTATCATTATCCAATGTGTATTTTAAGTGGTAATATAGTACTCTACCAATGAAAATTAGGTGTACGGGAGTCAAAGCAGAGCAAGACACTAAAGTACAATGGGCCTCGATTGTCTGTGGGCGCCGCTTCAGACACTAAAAATAAGATAAGTACCACATGTATTAATTAAAACCATAAGATGTGGGCCTTTCTCGCTAAAAAGCCTTTAAATTATCAATCAACCAATTATATATTTCAATTAATTGCTATTTTACATTTTCAATATACTTTTCGATTATTTTTATTTTTCTTAATTTACGTGCAAATAACTAGTAAAGACAAGAAAAAGTGAACGAGAGAATAACCATTAATATCTTCGAATTGACTTATTATTTTTCATGACACTATCGAAAGCGCACTACAAATGTCAAAATGGAAATTCTTAATGCTTACTCTGGGCTGGCCTCTGGTTTAAGGCTGGTTATTGGCTTGACGTAATCGCCCTCAGATATAGCTTACAAATCGTATGGCAGATAAGACGGCCTGTAGACGGTAAATTAAAACTTTTAGAATTGAAAATATTTATAAAATAAAAATCATCAAGGGCTGGCTAGAAATGGCTTTTATTTTACTAACAATTCTTAAAAAGTAATATTAGTAAAATAAATAAAAAATGTAAGAAAGGCCGGTTTACGTCGAGTTTAAATTATGTAACCGCTAAAATTAAAATGCAAATTAATTATAATATTTAACGTTAATCTGACGCCAGTTATCCGTTATATATTCACCCCCAGCCACCCCCATTTTTTTTCCTTCGCCAACTCCGCCCCCTAACCCCGCCACCACCCACCTCTCTCCCCCACTAGTTCCGCCTCGCCCGCTCATCTCCTCCTCCACAATTTCTATTTCAAAGGTTGGTTTTTTTTTTTTGAATTGTATTGAATCGAATTAAATTGATACGTGATCAATGCTTAAATCATTGTTAGTTAGTTTAATTTTTTTATTTCGAATGGATTGTTTAATTAGTTATTTCGAATTATTGTAAATTAATTTCATTTTTTTTAATTACGAATTATTGTCTATTATTATTGTTAAATTAGTGTTTATAATGTGATATTGTTCAATGTGATTGAATCGAGGTTGAAATCTGTTAATTAGTTTGATATGTGATTGAATGTGTTTAAATTATTGTTAGTTAGTTTAATTGTTAGTTGTCATTGTTGCGTTGTTAATTAGTTTGATTAATGGCATTTATTGTTAATCAATTGAATCGTCATGGATTAATTGCATTAATTGTGATTAGTTTTTATTATTTGATATAGATTAGTTGAATTTAATTGTTGGATTAATTGTGATTGTCATAAGTGTTAATTAGTTTGAATTGTCATATTGCTAATTAGTTTCGATTAGTTGAATTGAAAGTTGTCATGATTAATCAGGATTAGTTTTCTCATGGCCATCGACATAGATAATATCAATGTGATTAGTTTGAATTATAATTAGTCAGGATTAGTTTGGATTAGTTATCGTGTTGTCATTGTTATTGCTAATTGAATTGAATTATGATTATCATAATGTTAATTAGCTCAATTAGTTTGGAAATTAGCTGTGGATTGATAGTTGTGGATTTTAGTTTGATATGGAACGTGATTGTTAGTTTGGATTAGTTGTGATTGTTAGTTTGGATTGTTAGTTTCGGGACACAAGTGAGTGTTAGTTTGGATTAGTTTGGATTGGGATTGAATTGTTAGTTAATTGTACGAATTGCTAATTAGTTTCATGTTTTGGCCGTAAGTGTGATGACTGCGGTGGTGTTTCCGTGAAGATGGTGGACGACAAAGGCAAAGGTAGAAGGCCATGAGAACCAGCTTCACAATCCTAAGAGAGGAAACTCGTATATCTCGATTCGCGACAAGATCCGATTTACTCCAGCACAGATAGACAGAGTAGACTCCCCGCTACCCACGACCGCGTATGAGGCGGAGCAGAGGCTGGTCACTTGTCGCCAGCCACAAAGCGGGCTCAGATGCCAGCGGTCACATGCCCGCCGCATAAGCCCCATTCGCTTCCGACGCGCGGCGAGGACGTATGACGACGGCGATGATTAATTTCTTGATGCCGGGACAAGTAACGGCGACGGTGACCGTACCGAGGCCTGGGTGACTGGTGCCGGTGGACGGTGATTATCTTCGCGTATCGGGACCTTCGCTTGCCGGAGCTCGCTTCGGCAGGCGACGCATCGGTTTACCCATCGCCAACGGCAGTACTCAAGTTAATATATTTTTAGTTGATTTAAATTTGCAGATGTTTTATTTATGTTATCTTATTTTTATTTTTTATTGTCGATTATGTGGAAAGTAAGTACCTGGGATTGAGCGCAGATACATTGTATCGACATTCATTCTCGCCGAACTACAAAAGACACATCTCAAAGAACGATATGTAAAACAAGGAGTCGGTTATCGTGTTATATACTCTATTCAATTTGTTTACATTGAAAATGAATTTGTCAATGTGTTAATTAAATTTGTACCACCTTAAATTTTTTTTATTAGGGGAGGTACAAGTTTGAGAATGGAGAGGGAAATTTCGCAAGTCGAAAGCAGCCTATTCCATGCCGGTAATGCTAAGAAGTTCGAGAAACTACGATCAAGGCGGGCAAGGGCCGCGATCAAGGCGGCACCTGACAGTGACCCTACTCGGTTGTTGGAGAGTCCCAGGCCGAGATGGTGCAGCCGAAAGGGCGGAAGTAATTCTAATCATTGATGACTCCCCGAGCGGTAAGAGAATAGCCGAGCAAAATAGTCAATCACGGAGCTTGCGAGGTCGATCGTAGGGTCGATGTCCTCCAATCACACGTGGGGAATAGTGGTACGCACTCGGACGCACGAGGAGGTAATTCACTTTTATTGAATGTTGTTAATTCAATTTTGTAGAACTTATAAATGATGTTTTATTTTTATTTTGTTTCGGTAAGAAGACTGGAAACATCCTTCGCTGGCTGAGGCTTTATGAACCAATCCTCAAAGGGTTGAGACTAAAGAACCCTAAAGCATCCGGCAGGCCAAAGCTATGGGTAAGTTGGTTTGTTTTTACCGTTTTAAAATTGAAGTTTGTTTGTAGTTTATTTATCGCCAATAATCGGCTTTTAATATCATAGAGGAGTACAAAGAGGCTACGCCGTCAGCCAGTGGTCCGATTTCGACATGTGGATCCGCCATGGCCCGACTTGGCCGAGTCTCCCCCTCGTGAAGGCGTGGCTCATGGGCGGGAGAGTTCGATCTAAGACTACATCGAGGTCGCGGCATCGGGTCGTCACGCTACAGCGTAAGAACATTCACCGCCACCATCACCACTCACCACCACCGTCCGTTGTGAACACCACGTGGTAGCACCGACCCATCATGTGATCAATCGCATCTGCACGGTCTACCGAACGCATTTGCGTATGTCCCAACAATCCGGTACGCTCTACCTCCGATCTCGGCTAACAGTTTTCCCCACTGAGCCGCCAGTGAATCGGCCTGTAGTGTACTACAAATGATCGGGTCAAGGGCCCAAATGGAGAGGGATGGCCGGTATCCCAAGACACTACTCCTCGACGTCACCGAGACTCACTGCCTGCAGGAGGCTCCCCAATGTTGCCCCTGACTATCCCTTGTGACCCGCATGACCCTCCCTGCAGCTCCATCACCCTCCCTGTGCCCTGCACGACCCTCCCCAAGACCCTCTCTCAGACGCATACTACTAGCTTAGGCTACGGTTAATAATTATATCGATACATATATTATTTCTATTAAGTTACTTGGCAGTACTAGATATAGTTTTATTGTTTGGCTGCTTTTTAAAGATAGTTGATAATTTTATTGGTAGTCATACTTCGTACATCGATAGTTTATATTTTTATCGGGTACATCGATATTTCAATTGTTTTATTATTCAAGATGTTTTAAGTTGATTACGCAAATATATTGTGTGTTTGTACCCGCTTGATTACGTGATTCGCTCTCATGTTGCGGTTGTGTTGGGCGAAATGTTCAGATTTGCAGCGCGTCAGCGCCAAAAGTCGGGTTTTTTCCTGCAAATGCATGCATAATGTTTGCCGGGATATTGTCAACCGACGCTATCCTGCTGCTAATTTAATGGAGAAAAGCCTAATAATGCATATTGATTCATATATTCTACATATGCTAGCGTGATGGCACTGTGATCTATTATATTTACACATATTGAGTCGGTCATCATGGAATACAGTTTGAAATTTCAAAATTGTGATCCATCTTGAAATTAAGCTTTTTGGAGGCTTATTACAAATTATTATATTAATATTATATTTGAATAATCACCGTAACGATTGATATAGTATTGATTTATTTTGTACTACTTATCAAGAACATTACATTAACTAATGTTAAAAGAGATATGCAATGGCTCATGGGTTTCAGGAACATTGTGTATCAGGAGTGTAATCACTGAGCTTAAATCATCTTTTCCGTAGAGGTCAGGTCTCACAGGACGATAACAACGCATTATCGGTCAAGTGTTATCTGTTCAACGATATCATATTATCGATTTAATTTCCATTTAACATGATAGAACACAACAATACTAATGTGTATTTAGATAATCAGTTGGAGCTTAAATCATTCTTATGTAGTCAACGATGCAATTATTATAATGTAAAATACAATACGATTGGCAAATATATGTGATGTTAATAAGTTGGTATGTATGGCCGGGCCCGACGCCAACCCGACGCTAATGTGATATGTTATTTATAATTCAATAATAACGGCCCGATATCAGAAATAGAAAACCCTTCATCCCACATTCCTATTCGAACCAATACACTCATTTCTTTCCAATTTCGACATCCAAAAGGTAATTTTGTTATCTCAACTTAGTTTTTCGACTAACAACGTCACATTGTTGTTTTAATTGTTATTCCTTTGCTTAATTAGTCATAATGCACGAGTAGTGCGATACGCCGTGGGTATAAATTTTAATGTTGTGTAAAATGTCGGAGGATCGTTTGGATGTATACAAATCAAGCATCGACCGGATGGACAATTGAAAAATTCATATTTGTTAAATTTGATTGCTTATGGATGTCACAAAACTATTATTCCGAAAATAATTTTATGGGATGTAGCCGCAGAGCGCTCAAACATTGCCGCACAAGAGGATTGATGTTGAGTTCCATTTGATTTCTAACCTGCTCTGTTTACCATTACTAAACTTGGGTGTATCGCTGCCAGAATATTTCCGTTGAACGTGTTCAGCGATCAACAAGCCGGGACGCCTTACGTATCTTCAAAACGACAAGCATGACAACAAAAATGACGCTCTTACGATCCTCGTAACAACGCTTATGAAGAAGACGAGGACGAGGTGGAGATCTAAATCGCATAAGCACATGGTTGCAGACAATTCAACTTACGTGACGGCGAAATTCGTGTGTGAACTCTACCGAACAACAAAGTTGGTGATTTAAAATGTATTTATAGGTAGTCCGCTCAGGATTTCAGAATAAAGTTCGAGGAAAGAAAAGTTATGGACAACGAAGCTTATAGCCGGAAGGTTTTGATATACTTACCAGTCTGCCACATAACGGTTGTATATGTCGAAGTAGTTAAATTTCACATTTATTATGGCACCATCTAACTCAAAATGCATTTATTTGATGGATGACGATCCAGTGGACGGGCGCAATGCTGAAGCACTTTCAATGTGATTAAGATTCTAATTTTCGCATCGAGTCGGTGAAATGTTCTGTAGATTGATTGTGTTCTGATGGTTTCAAATTCTTTTGGCAGTGCTCGACGCTAATTTCTTCTGGCCAAATGACACCGTATAATTCTGGTACCACCGGATTGCGTACTTCTAAGGAGCCATACTTCGTTTTATCCCTAATTATACCTCGGGCCAAATAATCCTCGGGGAGAGATATTTCAAGTGCTTTCTTCGCACTTCTCGATCGATGAGTCATTACCAGGAATACTGCATTGGTGACATTCGAGTATATAATGATGTAATTTCAACATGAGAGTTGCTTTGATGTGACGCATTAGCGATTTTCTCTATACGGATGTTATCCGACGGAGTAATACGGCTGTAAGTTAGCATGTCCATACTGCATGAGAATACTAGGTCAAGCTTCGTCTGGCAGGTATAGGTCGGAAGATTGGTTGCTCGATCAAGCCACCGCCCTTTCCTACCTCGCTAGCTACACGGGTTTAGAGGGATGCATATGCATTTCGAGAAATCAAACGCGTCGCATTAATAACAACAAGAGACTTCATGGCATTGAATTATACGACAAGTTACTTTGTTAGATCCGATGTCTTTAGGAAAAACAAACAAGCAACAACATGTGACAATCGGGGTATATTCTCCGAGTCGAAGCTATCGTCGACCTAACAAAATAAGACACAATATCGATTTCATGCACACGTAGAAAACAATGTCGAAAAATGCATTACATACGGCAATGGATGCTGAGAACTAAGGACAACGAACAAGTGATCGACAAAGTGGCGACTATCGCTGTAAAATTCTATTACTTATTACGGGTATATGGTGAGGTAAGTAGTATCAAATCAAGAGCGATCATACTTTAAAAACCATCGATCAAAAGAAGTAGAAATGGTTGTCCTGCTTACGCCATTCGATGGATATGCTTCAAACATTACTGCTGACGCGCAGGAATGTGAACTTTACCGGCTGGAAAGTCACGACATGCATATTATTGTGCGTAAATTACTCAGACTCCGCCACGCCCCGACGATGATTTATAATGCCGGAAACCATTAAGGTGAGCGGTGCTTTTTCTTCGTGATATTTCAGCCAAGAACTTTAATGTGGAACATGGGCAAAGCAGTCAGCGTAACATTGCCGAGATACTCATAAAGCATTTATAGATTATTTCCACTGCATTTCGGCTGGATGGAGCACCTACTAATAAATTTGCCATATGAAGCTTTCATGGAGGTCCTGCATAATATAGACGGATGTACCCTTTTGAGTCGTGAGTATTTCACTTTATTTCACTATAATATTATATGCTTAATCATATAACTAATATATATTACAAATATTTGTAGTTTTTTAGGAGGGTCAAGAAATGGTCAGACAAAGGCACGTATTGAAGTGAGTCAATATGTGAGCATATTCGTCAAAGAGGTTTCGAACTGCTCTATGCACTTCGAGGAAGAATGTAAACTAACTTAAATCGGCCTAGAGGCAATTTGTACGCATCAAATACCGAAAGACTCAACACGCTTGTCATTGTTTCGTTTATCCACGCATGCTTAGGGAGAAATATGGATTGATGGAGAATGAAGAAATATACCACAACTCATGCGATATTCTCGGCAACACACCTAACATCTCCGCAGTTGTATTTAAAATTTAAATTGATTACTTGGTACACGATATAGTCAAGTAACTAAACAAATAACGCTCTCTCCCAGTACTCACCATGAATACCTCGACGAGTCGATCCTCGAAGCTCCACGCATGAACACGTAAATCGAGACGTGACCAAAAATTTCAAAGTAATGGTTTCAAGCGCCATTGCAGATGATACGATTGACCAAAATGCCTCTATACAATTTCACAGCTCATTCCAAAGAATCAAAAGGTACAAAGGCTACTACATCAACGTGGGTACTACTGAGACGATGGTGGCTATTTACCGGAGCGTAACTATTTCGAAAGAACACCAAGAAACGGAAGATCATCGAATGTATTAGAGAAAATTAAATTTCTATAATTTTTTTTATGTAATAATCGATAATTATGTATTAAACTACGTATTGAAATGCAAATTTATGTGTGTTGTTGTATTTGTGTTTGTTGTGCATCGATATTGAGTTCTGTGAATGCGACACATCTTCGTTTCTATTCTCATACTTACATAAACAGTGGGGGTTTTGTTTTGTAAAATCATAAATTTTTTAACCGCAGGTCATCATATTGCCGGATGTCGACGGGTCAAGGCCGGGAAGTTTGCAGAAATTTCCTGATTTAAAGTCGAGTCGAGTCGGGCATTACGCCGCCAAAATTTCATATTCCCACTCCCCGCTTTTATTGGTGAAATTCAAATTATATGAAAATTGGCGCTAAGCCATTGGCTGGTCAAGGCTTCTGGGCAAGATGTAATTGGTAACTGGGCTTCTTAAATATCACACATACATATCTAATTCATTTCATTAATTTTTTCAGGTATTATTTATGTCTTTCTCTCATTTTAATTCATTCCAATTATTTCTCATCTCTACCATAATCATTTGTATAATTTCTAACTTTGTTTTAATTTAATTGCAGGTCACTAAAGAGGTAATTTTGTCTATAATATTGTATTATTACTAACTTTGTTTAATTTCATTTTTTAGGTGACTTCATCTTGTTCTTCAATTTTAAATTAATTAGATTCTAATATTTTATATTTCTTAGTTGTGTTATTTGTGTTTCTTGTGTTTGTTTGTGTTTCTCTCTTTGTGTTTGTAAGTATTGTGTTTGTTTATTGTATGAATTGAAAGTCGTGTTATTTGTGTTTTTTGTGTTTTTTTGATATTTGTAATATTTGGATATTTTTGCTGCGACAGATTGTAATCGAATATTAAGATTGCATGGATCGGGAATATATGATCGCATCCCGGATGCCGCAATACATTTCAAAGATTCCGATGGTTTTTTTTCCACCGAACCTGTAACTGTGATTCGGTTGGGCCACGGCCTGGGCCGGCTTCGCTGCTCAAATAAATAAGTCAACAACTAGCTCTGACGAGCCTCCGGATAAATAAAAATTTTGTTACTAACCTCGGTTAGCGCCGGTAATTTTGGTGACAGTCAAATTAAATAAAAAAGAAATTAAATAAACTTTGAAATTTGGCTTGCAAGATCTAAAAATTAAATAAAAGAAGGCCACAAGATCGGATAAATTAAATCAAAATAAATTAATTAAATGTCGGAGCCGGGTCAAGGCCGCGCTGAGTCGGTAAAGCCCGTACTAAATCGGGCTTATTCAAGGCCGGGTTTTGCATCGGAATGAAATTAGCGCCGAAAATATGTAGCCTAAGCTTCGATTCTAACCCGACGCTACGGTTATGTTGGATAAGCCGGGTTGACGCCGGATTTCCCGACCGTAGCACGATTTCCAAGAGTGTAATTTATCACACTTATGAGCTACTACATAGACATTATTATTATACTAATAAGGCTAAAATAATATAAGATGTTGCATCATGATCGAGCCACATCATAACAACTCTTCAATGATAAAGGTATATGAACTCATGTTGTGTATGAAGAAGATATATGAAGCATATTAGAATAATATAATCGATTGGATTAGGGATGGTGGAACCAGCTAAACTAATGAAAGTTATTGTGATGTCAAACAAGATAATATTGAAGGTTAGCTACTCAATTAGTGCATGCCAAGTCCTGAAAAAAGTTAGCCAACCAATCACAAATGTTTCTTTCTGAGTGGGAGGGAATATATATTATGTGTGCCATTATGATATTTGCATGTGGCTAGATACATACATAGTCCTCATTTTGGCCCTAATGTCATTATATATGTGCAATTATTATTGATCAATTGGCTACAAATATTTCCACTCCTCATGAAAAATGAACGAACTTAATGTGTCATCATCGTGTTGCTACTTCTAGTTGGCTAGTTGCTAACACAAGGAAAATCTATTACTCCCTCATATTTTTAATATAAGTTGCTTATATTATTTTTATTTATTCAAATTATAAATCACTTAACTTATTTTACACCATATTTTATTTAATATATCTTTAATTAATAAAATCAAATATTAATGAATGATAAGTTATAAAAATAAAATAAAGAAATATTTGAATGATTAATTATTATTAATGTTTTAAAATTGTCAAATATTTACTATCATAAAATAGAGAAAATAACATAAATAACTTATATTAAAAATAGAAGAGAGTACTATATTATTACCAAAAACTTACTCACTATATTCTTGCATTAGTTAAGGGCTCAAGGCCCTCACATAAAATGAGGGGGGTGATGGGAGGCAAATAATGTTGAAACATTTTGAAAAATCTTGAAACATTTTAAGAAGGCAGGGAGTAATATTCAGTAAACGTCAAATATTTTCATACATTTGAAGTGTTAAAACACATGGCATAAGTCCTATTTTATGGTACAATGTTTTCCAATTTATTGAGCTCCAAGGAGTTGCACATCACTTATGAGTTCCTATACCTTAATCCCACATATTGTGAGAATCACGAAAATCTAAAATTTAGACACTAAAAATTCACAATGTCTAATATCCGCAAGTAACTCACTTAATATAAAACACTACATACAACATGAGTTAGAACTTTAACATGAATTCTTGGATCAATCTCCCTGTAAAAATTTTAATTTTTTTTGTAATGGGGTTCCACAACCATTATTCGCCAACACGTATTTAATGTACTCCCGAACTACGATAATAGTACGTTGTCCGCAAATTACTAGAAATCCTGATTGATCATACCACAATAGTGAAATGGTAGCACACTTCATGTCTCAAAAAGCATCTATCCTAAAAACCAATCGGGTGTTAAATCGAGTCGTCTTGTATCTATATAAATGATACACTCTCTCCTTATTTTTCAACGCGTTATTAAGAATAAATCTCAACACTCTTCACGCAAAGATGTTGCTCGACTTTCATAACAATAACCTCAGACAAGTATAAGCGAACGATACCCCTAATCAATTGATAATTCCTCGATTAACTCTATACTAAAAGATCCCAAAGACTGCTTTTACACTCTTTAGCATACAAACCACGCCACTCTCACAAAATTTTGATTCGGGCAAATGGCTCCGCAGATCACCACGTTTTCATAAAATTCGCAATTGATCACCTGGGGCCTACTTGCATCAAGCAATCAATGTAAGCCTTTATGTATGTTGTTTCGATAATCAAGCGTGACTTTCGTGGGTCGAAATGTAAGATTTCTACACTTTTCACATTTTAAAACATATTTTATCTTTCACGATTTGTGTGTCTCTTTTCCTCTTTCACTTTCATTTTTCAATATTCAATCCAAAGTCACCCCTTTTTATCTTTTTACTCTCTAAAAACTCACAAGTTCAAATCTTTTTATTGTTTAATGTTATCTAAAAAAAAGCATACAAATCACATCACCAACAAAATTTTGATTTTTTATTTTGACATAGGTCGGTAGAGATGCATAGTGCATGCAACCTTGGAGGCTTCGAAATCAATAAGCTACTCCACATTCGACACGTACCAAATTCCATTCACCACTATGCTACTCCACATTTGATTGTGTTCTTTACATTAAAAAATGATTAATATACAATCAAAAACCAAATCCTTTATATACAAAATTGTACTAAATCCACATTTCAACATCAATTGAATCAATGAATAAATAAATGAAAATTAATGAATCTATATTTAAGACAAACCTTGAATTTGAATTATGATTATGTTTGCACTCAATCTCTTTCTTCATTGTAATAAAATTATACACATTTTGTCTTAGCTTAAAGATATTCTGATCCCATTCTTATAAGTTTGTATTTTCTTGTATTCATTTACTTTCTCAATATTCTTAGTTAAAAGGAACATTTTTTTATCATATTGGTATGTATCATTTTGACAAAAATAATCAATCTTGAAAATGTTTTTTAATTGAAGTTTAAGAATTTTTGCATAAAAAGGAATGCTTTTTGTCATCTGGGTATGTCTCAATTTGAGAGAAAACAAATCTTTTATTGTTTTTTAATTTAGCACTTTTTTGCGTTAATTTTTGTCTATGTTGCATTAAAAGGAACACATTTTTCATCTGTGTATGTCTCTTTTTGAGAAAAAGACTAAATTGTTAATGTTTTTTTTGAAATTTATCACTTTTTGCATCCATTGTTGTTTATGTTGCATAAAAGGGATATTTTCTGTCATCTGGGTATGTCTCATTTTGAGAAAAATTCAATCTTTTAATGTTGTTTAGCTTAACTTTTGTTCATACATGTTTCTGTTCTTGTGAGTTGGGTTTTTGCAGTTGGTCCTGTTATGTTTTTTCAGCAGAATTAAGGGATGGAAATTTGAGCCTAGGGTGATTTATTGTTGATCTTAGGTTACTAGGCAAGCTAGTAAAAGGAGCTTCATTTTGGGTCCTTTTGTTTTGCTTGTGGATTGTCTGGTGTATCCATGTTTTGGGAGAATGTGTTGAAGTGTTTTGGACTTGTAATATTAGGCATAATTTCTTTTACTTTGTGTGTGTGTGTTGGGGGGGTACTTGAGTGGGTGAACCATGAGTGATCATCCTTAACAAATGATAATTCTCCCTCAATTGACATAAAAGTTGCATGGATAGTCTTTCCATTCCCCTACTGCTTGCATACCAATCCAATGTAGCCTTAGTCACCCGAAATAATAAATTTAATAATAAAAGATTCAAGAGTGTCAGATTCTTTAAATGTGTAAATATTGCAGTTTTCGCTGTCAAGTTATGCTGTTTAGTTATAGGTTATGTTTCTCCTAATCTACAACTCATTTTCAATGCGTGTTTTGTTATCAGGAGTTTAATTGAAGGTTGGTTGCTCGTTTAAGACTGTTGAGACTTAGTGTCGCTCAACACCGTGACTTCTTTAGTTTAGAATCCAGAAATGGGAGATCATTTTGTTTTGTTGGTAGATCGGTTGCTCACTGAATCAACCTTGGAAGCAGCAATCGAAAGCAGAAATCTATTAAAAGAGTTAGCAATGCCAGCTAATGATGCAATGACCACTTGTAGTTCTGAAGCGATATCATCTCCAAGGAAACTGGCGGAGTGCAGAATATGTCAAGATGAGGATTTCGACTCAAATATGGAGACTCCTTGCTCATGTTGTGGAAGCTTAAAGGTTGATGTTATATGAAATGTCAATTTTCTTATATCTATTGTAAATAATTTTTTTCCTGTAGTTACTCAATTAATAGACCTTTAAGCTTCGGTTATTAATAGTTCTGCCTTTTTTACTAGTTCGGATATTAAGTATTTATGTTTCTAACACAAGTTCTGGTATTTGTAGATCCATCTTGACTTAAAAAACAAGAGATAATTTCCAAAGAGCTTTCAAAACTAGGAAATATTTATATATTTTTTTGTTTAATCTGTTATTTAAAATGCTTGATTACGTGTGATATCTTATAAGTGCAACGATCTCTTTAACATGTTTTCCTTGTACCAAGTGATATCTTATAAGCTCAACGATCTCTTTAACATGTTTTCCTTGTAATAAATGACTGTGTTGTTAACATGTTCGGCTGTTCTCGTCTAATCTTCTTCACTTATTTTAACTTTGGGTATTTGGAATTCTTATGTGTGTGTTTATTTGTTGAGTGCAGTATGCTCATAGAAGATGTGTCCAGAAGTGGTGTAATGAGAAGGGAGACACAGTCTGTGAAATCTGCCACCAGGTTGCATCTCTTTTCATCTCACACTGGTCTATCATCGTCAAGTTGATTAAGGTGTAACCTGCTTCTTAGCTATCATACTTACATTATTATGCTCGTCTCTACAGCAATTTAGACCTGACTATACAGCACCACCTCCGATATTCCGATTGGGAGGTATACCTGTGAACCTGAGGTACCTTTTGTGATCTTAATACCAATAGTTCTTAAATTTTGGAAAAACAAGTTAAAAAGTGTTAAAATAATAATTGGAGTAAACTTATAAGTCTGTTATATGTGGAATTAATCCATCAGACCATGTCTTTTGTGGCTCCATCTTTAAAGAAACCCTAAAGAATCTCAGCATCTATGGAAGTCAAATTTGTCGAGAGAAACTGGAAAATAATAATAAAAGGAGTAATAAATAAGGAACAAATGATCAATTAACTTTCTGATTGAAATCTTTAGTGATACTCATAGTTCGTTATAATAAAGGTCTGCTGTTCTTACCAGGGGTAATTGGGGAATTGTTAGAAGGGACTTGAACAATCCTCGTCTCATATCAATGCTTTCTACTGATCGCAATTATATCGATCATGAATATGCAGTTTCTACATCAAGAAGTGTGATTTGCTGTCGTACTATCGTCATGATTGTAAATGCTCTCTTTCTCTCTCTCTCTCACTCTGCATCATCTGGAATGATTTTGCATGCCTGTCTTGTTACAAGAGTCTAACTAATGTAGATAACATAATTTTCTTTAGATGGCCTTTAGTTTGTAATTTTGCAAATAGATACATGCCCTCCGTAAGACCATAACAGAACAAGATACGATCTTTCAGGGTCAGTTTTTCTAAGTTGGGTTCCCAGTTACTATCCAGAAGATCTGTGGTATAGTCAAATATCAGGAGGTATGCTAAGATAAAAGAGTTTGTGATAATGAAGGTAGGTGCAGTATTATCTTTTTTGGATATAGAACGCCGGGCACATTATTATCTAAAGAGGAATAAGTTGATTCTTCTTAGCTGAAATTTTATGAACGACAAAGTCCTCACCTTTTAAGACAACTTGTAAAATGTATCATTTATAAAAGGAAAAAGAAAGAAGAACAAAGGCATCTGGCATATGTTCAAGAGATTACTTGTTAGTAATTTTCAAATGATGTGCTGATAACTTTTTTATGGGTGTATTTTGCAGTTCATGGTTCTTCTTGTCTGGCGGCACAGCTTGCCTGTCATTGTTAATCGTGCAGGACACTATTCCTTCTCGTTCTTAATGGTAAGGTATCAGATCACTAGAAATAAAGGTTCTTCATTACATGCATTGACGTCTGACATTCCTCATGATTTTTTCCCCCGTATGTTTAGTTGTCACTTCTTCGAATTTCTTGGATTATTTTGCCAATCTTCATGATAGTAAAAGCAGTATCTGCTCTACTGCATCATCGACAACAACAGGTGAGAAATCAATTATAACAGGAAATTGAATTTCATGCCCAGCCTATTACATTCTCTCCATCTAACGCAATCCTAAGTTCTCAGATATAATTCTCCTTCCATTTGCAGGCAAGTTTATCTATATCCCCACCTGATGAAGAAACTGGCTCCCTGATAGAACCTAACCAGTCTGGTCTTGTTAATGTCCAATCAAGTGGTCCTGTGTTAGTGCAAGTATAATAGCACTCAAAGCTATAAATTCCAGAAGGCTCTCGGTTTGTTTATATCACAATCTATAATTCAGCCAGTTATATATGGTAGATTTGTGATAAATATCGATGAATGCGGGCAACAGTTAACTTTGTTGTGGCGATAGAATCACGCTTTTCAGTTGTAAACAGTAACACGCGCACCTGCATATTTTCTTCTTTCATGCTTAGATGTTTAAGAATGGCATTGTGCTGTTTCTGGAAAGCTTTTGTACAGTCTACTTGTAACTTGCTCTATGTATGATTATTCTGATATACTCCCAAGCTATATTACAAACAGTTTAAAGTTCTTGAATCATCTTGCTGATTTGCATTTGTTTAATCTTGTTTACCATCTGAAGCTAAAATTCATGAACGCATTTGCAATAACTTGTCGATGGATTCGTTTCGATTACATAGCCAGTTCCAGATTTCCCCTTGGTGCAAAAATGGCGGAAAACAAATATCATAACACTTAAAAATGTAACATATGATCTAAAAACCAACACATCGGTATTATGGATAGGATAATAGAATACATACATAGGTCTCGCCTTAAGCAACTAGAAATGGTGGGGTGCCGCGATTTTTTTAAAACCATAAAAGTAATGGTACTTCTATTATTAGAACGACGACAATGTTTAAATGGTGAATTAGGGGGGGGGGTGGGGGGTGTTTGGCATGGGAGAACAAGTCGACATTGAAACATATGGTGACTAGACTAATCAAGCTCTAGCCAATGGAGCAAGGGCTATGTTGTTTAGGCATTCGAGGTTCGGTTGATGTAGTTAAAACCGGAGCTAAATCTCCTTTTAGATTCGGATCGAATTACATTTACTCCATAGATAAAGTACACTTTCAATGTTATTCTTGTTTTATCATGAGAGATTTGAATTTTCGTTCCAACCAGTCGAACCTTGATTTTTTTGTTTTGTTGACTTCAGGCAGGCGCTGATAATTATATTAAATGCGGCAGTATGTTCGATATGGTTGTTCGTTTACAGAACACAATAGCGTTTAATGAGATGTTAGAAGAAGGCTCTCAGAGAAAGTGTGCCATGCCCATGGGCTTCACTTGGAACTTACAACTTTTTCCATTAGGGGAAGCAGATCTGGTGTAAACAATGTTATGTACAAAATATACAAACTCGGCCCACTAGCATAGCCCATTAGGGGTTGCTCTTCTCATAACAGGCTCAATTAAACAGCAACATTAACCCCAACATTTAATTAGTAAATTCTATCCACCATAATCATAATATAACTTTCTACTTAATGCACTCGCTCACCAGCTCGTACCACGGCACATGCGTCAAAACTCATATTACCATCATCGCCATTCAAAATGCATGGCAATCACGGCCAATTATTTATTTGCTTTTGATTGATCTCTTTAATTTCATTTAATTTCGATTTGAATTAATTATTCAATCTTGATTTAGTCGTAGGATTGGTTGTGATTTTAATTGATTTTATTATGAGTCTTTAAGTTTCAATTGTAGAGTTTGAAGTATTAATTTGGGTTTTAATTATAAAGGAAATATTTGTTCGTGGCGGTCGAGTAGATAGAATGAAGGATTGAGTATTTTGCGATAAATTTTCTTTGTTTAAGTATTTGAAGTAAAAAGCTAACGCATCTCTATGAAATTGGTTGAATAATTGTTTTTACTATTATGTATGAGTACATGTATACTCCTATTTGTATCCACTAAGAGTAATATTATTTTTATGCATTATTAGATAGTTCAGTTTGTGACATGAAAATAAAGCTGATCCATAGCTCAATTGGAAGAGCTCTCAAATGATTATTTTGAGAAGATGGTGGTTCGATTCCACTTGGGTCCTTATTGTTGGATATATGTTGAACATTTGAGTAAATTTGAGTTATAGATTTGCAGGCAAAATTAGTTATATGGCATTTAGAGATTTATTTTAAGCAGCCAGTTCTTCGAGGAATTAGGTTGAAATTCAGAATTCGATGAGTTTATATTAGTATGTTGTTGGAACATTAACATTTATAGTAAACTGGTTCGTATTTTGACAACATTTTAGGTTCTATTGTATATTATTTACCTTTCACTACTGTATTGTTGGAGTGAATTATAAAAAATGATGCGAAAATTAACCATGAAGACACGTACAAGATAACCGTGAAGACACGTTCTACTCAATAGCGGAAGAAATAGTTTTCAAACAGTTAAACCCGTTTCACGTGAGCAATCTTGATTATTTGGCTACTTTTTAAGCAGACATGGTATAACATCTGACAAAACAGCTAATGAAAGGCAAAACGGGGCTAAACTAAATAAATAAACTAACTCACACAAATCATCATTGAACTAAGTCGCGACAAACACTAGAAATCAAGCGTTATTATCGATCCCCAAGTCATCATTATAAATACCCGACCATTTTCATTTGAGTGAGAATTGGTTGAATTTGGTAAAGAGGTGTGCGAGTCTTGACTTAATTTAGCTCCTTGAATCTGAAAGAGCGAGGAATTTGAGAGTGAGCCTCATATAGAAAAATTATTAGAAATGCAACCAAAGCGACAAGAAATTCCCAAAATGCGACAAAATCAAACAAAAAATTGTCCATAAATGCGGTAGTGCAGCGTGATAGAAACGCTGTGCTGCCCATATTTCGTTTAAACCATAGATGAACTCCTCGCTTTGACCTAACGTAAATCTCAAACAAATACTTTGAAATAACTTGCAAATACAACTCAAATCTAGTTTAACTCTGCAAGCGTAACCAAATCCTGAAACACATCTGATTAGACAATAAATTGTAACCATCCTTTGATTCGTTGGATGCGCAAATAATATTTCAAATAAAAAAACTTTGAGTAGTCCGATCATGAGATACCATAATATGAGTTCAAATATACTTTCTCAATATCAAAATATATTTGCACTCAACCTATAATTCATTATTAAAATTTTATTATTACCTGAATAGATGTTCTAGAGTACTGGCATGTACTCTGTAAATGTACAATTGAACTAAAATTCTGTTTTAAAGTATATGAACTAAAATGGATATGTATGGAGTATATATGTACTCTAAATACATTCTGACATTATGAATATAAAGATTTATAGAAAGTATATATATACGGAAATATTAATATTGTTTAGGAGATAAGCTTATGTGCTCTAAATACATATATACACATTATCTAAGAATTTTATAAAGTATACATATATTCAAATGTGTGTGATTGGAGTACATATGTACTCTCAATATATTTAAACACATTTACTTTCTAGAGTTAAGTATTTTCAAAATACATATGTATTTAATGTCAAAGTGTATTTGAGTATATATGTACACATATCTCACTTATACGTACACTTAACATGATGAGTATTCATCTATTGAAATATGTATGTTTTGAGTACACATGTACTCCATATTAAAGTGCATTAGAGTACACACGTATCCTCTACACATATATACACAGATTTCAAATCTGTATACTTGAGGCATAATGTTTGTGTACTCAATTCTGTATATTTTTAATGCGTATGTCTTTCGAAAATATTAACCATACCACTTGATTATTTGCTGTAGAGTATAATAACTCAAATGTGTGTACTCAGATGTGTTTACTAACAATCTAAAATTACTGATATTGTGACCGCCCAATTGGGCTACTGAGTTAGGTGTCGTGGCTTGAATGTCGAGTCACCTGGCAGTGGATCCTGATAGCGAAATGACTTCGTTTAACATGATGATAAAATAATACAACTCGTCAATTGGGTGAGCCCAACAACCTTGTAGCCACTAAAAATAATATCTGAAATACAACGTCAACAACGGGTTTTACAACATATAATTGTATATACAACAAAACTCAAAGAAAATAAAACTATATTTGTGGGAGATGTGAGTCCCCATTCGCCATCTTCGCACGGGTGCGTAAAATTTCTTCGACAAGCATCTCGGTCGTCGCCAGCCAACCTAGGCGTAAAGGCGCCCATGAGGAATAAGTCGGCTAAGCTAGTGAATAAAATATCGAAGTAATCCGCGTGGCATCTGGCGCAAGGATAACTTCGAGTTCATTACCTATCCCAACAACTATACACCCATGAGTATTATATATATTTTCTATGCTACTCTCGACATGATAAATCTTTTCTTAATGGCTTTCCAAGTAACAGATAAACCCGCTTCATCGACCCTTACTCATGATCTGACTTAATCAGAAATATCTAATATACAACTCAACACACAACTTATTTCGGCATTACAACTCGATGTTCATAACTTAGGGATACCCGCCCCATACATACAATCTGCTTCATGATTAACTATCTGTAGTTAGCGCCAAAATTGTTACTCGATCATAGTCCATAACGCCTATTTGTTATCGGAATATTTATAATAGGAATCTCACATTGTTTATCTTTAATAACCCATGACGTATGTCTTAAATCAAGATAACTAGCGTGGAATTACTCCCCCAAATTCCTCGTTTGATATATTGAACTTATTCCATAATGAGTATCGGCATTAAGAGTGATTGGATCGCCAAACATATGCAACGCATTTAGATCTAATTTTCCACCATATATAAAATATGTCGTATAGATGGCATCGCTTTCGGTTTATAATGTTCTTGTACTCTTGTTGCCGTTCAGAAGCGTCAGCCGTAATCAGCCTGTTTTAACCTTGAAGAATGCAACGATGAATCTTGCGGCCTGCCTTCAGTTGATAGCGACCTCTACGTAATCAATGCGATATCCATAAGCGATTAAATGAGTCATAAAGCGTATAAATGAATGCTTAAAAGCGTATCCTGACACCAAAAGTCTAAACAACATATAAATACAACCAAATAGACTCAGCCTTGGCGACCAAGCAACATTTCTGACTTCTTCACAATACTTGAAATTTCAGTCATTTCAGTATTTCAGCAGTACAATGATGTAGTATCAACTCGACAACTCAACAATGAGTGTCGACTCGACAATAGTATCGAAGCCGACAACTCAGCAAGAGTGTCGGCTATTGACCACCTGACTTCAGTATAAGTCAGAGTTCTACAGTAATGCGCATATAAATCAACCTGATCTGCGGAGAAACTTATACGTCGGCGTAAATATCACCGGTCGTAGCTTGGTCTGCGAAGCAATCACGAATGCGTTACTAAGTGCGAGGCAACTTCGCTTAAATCGTCTTAGGAGCAGACGAATCTGGGACAAATCGACTCGGCAGGCGACGCTCCGGCTCAGCAAACAACGTGGCTTCATCTCTGGCTTCTTCTAATCGACTATTGCCATACAAAACATATCACATTTACATTGAGACCACCGGCCTTGAATAGCGAGGAAATAACAACTTTCATCCAAAACACCAAAAAATCACTACATTCTGAGGCCCAAATCTGACCCCCAGTAGCCTTTTGTCAGTATATATATAGCAAACACATACAAATGTCATCTCGTATAGTGAATACTTGATGAACATATCCTCAGAGACAACCAACAGAGTACAACGACATATACTTATACATGCGATAAAGTAAAACTCCAGTAGAGATTAATCTTTGTAGGTGAAGCTAAATAAAACTCCTTGTCCTTGGCGTGGATACTTACTAATGTCCCAACTAAAACGTTATAAATTACTACTTGTAATAATATACAATTATACACATATATAATCTCGTACCGATACCCACGAAATAATACGACAAAAGTTCCCCAGCAAACTTATTTCGCTTAAGTTATGACACTCTATTAATGATCGAGGTTCGATTACTAGTTGAAAGGTCACGCGTTAGATGTAAACAATTAATCATCACGTTTCTAATCATCTTTAATCTAGTCGATGCATTTATCCAACACAAACTTCGTAATATCAGAACATTTCCTAATCACCTGAAATCTAGCTTACCCCTAAAACTGATCTAAATAAAGTCAATGCCTTCTCCGTTTAAACACCATTTAGAAAAACTCTCTGAGTCAACTATATTCCTGACATTTTTCCAACCCCCATAATCGATAATTATCAAGCGTTATCGTAATATAAGCTTATAGCGAATTACATAACGTAATAAGCGTAAGGCTGAAAGTCAACTCAAATTCTCAAAAAAGTCAACTTGTCTAACTCAATCTCGAAAAGATTTGAGCTTTCTTACCTCAGCGTAGAGAATGTCTCGGGAATGCCAGGAAAATTTTAGGGCCGAAAGCTCGCCCGAATGAGGAGAAAATTGAAAAAAGCAAAATCGAAATGATGGAGCCCAATTTAAGTAGTCACAGAAAGAAAGAGGAAGAAGATGATAATGATGATGATGATGAAAAGGTTAAGATAAAAGTATAAAAATCTGAGGTCCATAGCAAAATATCTCGAAACTTTGCTATTTGTGATTCGGTTTCGGTTTAGTTTAAATGCCGGTTTAACAATATGGCTAACATAAATTTAACTTAACCCAATAATATAAATCACCATTCGATTACAACTTTAAAATACTTGTCAAAATGTCTTTATAGGCCGATTCGTTGTATGTCCCGACTATTCAACTTGAGTGATTTCTCCTCGAAATATTCAGCTGGTAGTATACTTGTTCGTAATATTGATGCAGACGAGTTGATACGACAAATGTATCCTAGTTGCAAGTTCATTATTCAAGGTAGAACTCATATATTTAGAGTACTTTTGTACTTAAATTTGTTTACCAAGTATAAATACGTACTCCATATAAAATATGAATACTTCAAATAATAATAACATGATTAAATCATTATTAACATGTATTTATTGATTTAAAATTAAATGACGATAGTAGAAACCACCCCCAGTTTATCTATCGGTACAAACTTGGAGCCTAAATTTACAATTAAATCACATCCAGATGTTTCAAAATCAAAAAATTAACATGCATTTATTAATTTGAAGTCTAAAACAATTATAAATCCCAAATTTGTACAACCTTTTCAATTTCAAAAACCTAAAATCATATAAAATAAGATTAGAATAATAATATATTCAAATCGACATAAAATCCTTGTCAATTACCTGATCATATTTGATTTTGGTTATAAATTCATCAATTCTTTGGAAATTAAAATTAATTCTCAATAAAATTTGAAGTGTAATTTTTTTATTTTACCACCCAAGCTTCTTGAATTTGATCTGATATCAAGTTCGGATTTTTTTTCTGGTTCTAATTTGATTATGCGGGATTGTAGAGGCTATGAATTAATCCCAGTGTGAAGTTAGAATCGAGAGTTAATCAGAGAGAAATTGAGAGTGAAATTAGAGAGAGAGTGAGAGAATGAAAGTGTGTTTTAGTCTATAGTGTGTGTAAATATAATTGTGAATTTTTTGTCTGAATTTTTATTTAATTAATGAGGTGTGTTGATGAAGTGGCGTATTTACACTTAGGTTTATGCCGATTTGTATTTGCACCTATAGTGCCGCCATTAAATTAATATCTTAAGTTCAATGAAAATTTTCTGCATCATCACAATTTCATATGATTAAATCAGCATGATAACACAATGGTTTCATGCATTAACAACAAACAGGAAAGGTGCTATTGATCTACAACAAATGCTGAAGCCCGGAGCTCAAAGAATGGTGCTTCGCCCCATTCTCAGCTCGGCTGACATATATATATATTTCTCTCATCTATCAAGACAATGTAACTAAACTTCATTCACTGGAGTTGTACCCTTTGACGAATGGTCTCCAGTACTGCACGGTTTTCCATGACAACTTCCTTTTATTCTCGAACTAAACTTAGCAAACACTTCCTCCCTTTGGGGGCGGTTCGCATAGAACATCCACAGGGCTAAGCTGAGCATAACTCCAACAGAAATGAGGAGCAGTCCAGCATTCACTGCCCGGAGATGGTGGTTCAAAGGGGGACAATGGTTTGAAGTAATGTTTCGGAAAGTATCTCGAACAAAATCACAGTTTTGGAGACTTAGTAAAGGGGGTGCATAATGCTCAAGTGCATAGCTAACATTGACCGCGGCTGCCAATTGATCGTACATATCTGGAGTCAACCTTCCAACACTGGTGCACAACCCAGAATCCGAAACTGTGCAAGTATAGTTCTGCCAGACCTGAACAGGAAATATTTTGTTTGTTAACAGATCGCTACATGAAAGGAAAGAGTACTTCGATCTGAAAAACACAATAGAAGTCCATTTCAATAACAGAAGTGATTACCTTAGATGCATTGGCGATTGTAACATCTTGATCTGAGCACGGTTGATTTTGCATCTGAGAATTATATGGATAACAAAGTGTAGGCAAGATTGGCCCGGACTGGTTGTAATAAGTTGGTTTAGCCTGAGGAGAGGGATTTGAATTGGCAAAAGTGTATATAAATCCATTGGCAATAGTTACAACACCATTGATGACTTCTTTACTCTTATATAGTGTCCGATTCGTTGTTCTCTCGTCCACACATGGAAGGATGTTGCTTAGAGCTGTCTCAGCCTGGGGATTCTCTACCCACTCTCCCATAGCAACACAGGTATCGGCAATTGCACTGAAATACAACATTATAAGCAATTGATTTAAATTTCGGATTTATCAATCTTAATATAAACCGGTGATGCTTCAGACAAGGTCCACTCCTTATAATACGTATATAAATTGTAAGTATTGACTAAATTGTAATATGAATACATAACGATAGATGTATTATATTGCACATGCACTCTTGCTCTCTAGCAGGAAACCCAAAAAGAAACAATTCGGGTTACATTTGAATGGAAGGATCTTACTTGTTGAGGATGACAAAAACACCACAAAGAATGAAGGTAACCGCCACAAGTAACCATCCACTAATGATGAATCTGCATCAGCATCACATATTGAAGATAAAAGATAAGTCGAAATTTTTAGTGGTGGTCACAAGAAAACAAACAGTTGGTTGATTTTGTCTTCTCCCACACAGGGAAACGAGACGTTGAATCCGAGAGGTCAATACTACAACTTGAAAGACAAACTTACATGTAAATTGCATGTTGGTGGCCAAAGATCGACAAGACTGCAAAGAAATACACTAGTCATCAGTATTTGAGAAATGTGGCACTAAGGTCGCCTTTATATAAGTAGTAAATAATGCATACCGAGACCCAGAAGCGAAACTAACAGCATCACTGTTGCAACAACGATTAATGCTGATCGCCTACAAAATATTGAAAGCCATAAGCATTAAAGCATCCAAGACCTAGAACAATTTATATCGATGACATAGAGGTAATTCAACATACACAGTATTAAATACTCTTCGTATTTTGCGTGAGTTGTCGTATGTTTTATCTTGAACAGTACTAGCAGCAGCATTTAAATCCATGTTTAATCGGTCAATATCGGCACTGGTGTCTGGCGGAAGAAAAAATTGAGCCACTTTGATATCTTTTGCAAGTGACATATACTCCGTCACATTCCGAAGCATCTGTACTGTGTAGTCAGACTGGTTGACAACATAATTCAAGGTATCCACTGCTTCACCATGAAATTTATCCTGTCCGACAGAAAGAACAATACACCCAGTGCTGGCAAAATTAAGAATTAAAAGGTATTAACCAGTGAGTGGAAGAAAAATAGCCCTTAGCATTACATCAATAAAATTGAAAGCATCAAATCAGACAAGGATAGCACAGGAAATAAAGGAAATGTACAGAAACATAGACAACAGTAGCAGTAATACAATTGCAATTTAAAGTTTAGAATTAAGGTCATTACGCTGCAAGACATGTGAAGACAATGAGCAGTATTAGACAAATCCTCAGAGAATAACGTGATTCCTGGCCTTCGATGTTTATTTTCCATCCACAGCAGTGATAGACTATAAAAGCCGAACCAAAAGAAAGAAGCCATACCGCAGCTAATATAAAACCAAAGGCACCTGTAAATCCAACAGACTGCAGAAATTGCAGATAAACAACTAGAAGGGTAAGATTATTCAGAGACTTAAACCATCAATAACATTTTAGCGGAGGTGCAATATAGACGAGCATGTTAAATTAACTCAGTTAAATGAATTATCTAAATCCTGTTCATGCAAGGTTGCAATGCTATGGTCTTATATCATTGCAAATCACACGACCTCAAACTATCCGCCACTACTTCATTGCTCAAAATATTAACTTGCTTAAAATTTTCCTATATCTAACCAGACGGGATCAATAATATGGCATAACATCTAAAGATGCAATTTTTCTAAAACAACGCCTTTCATGGATTCACTTTATTTCCATTTTAATATTTTTATTCACTTTGCTCCACTGAGTCCATGGTGTATTTTGTGACTTCCACCCTTTGCATATCTGTCTAATTGTGTAATTGGTTGTTTAATTGATTGGCATATCTTCTCCGTTTCATGAAATAATATTTGATTTCTTTTATACAACAAAAGAAGTCAAGATTCCTTCGTGAAAATGTGTTTGATCTCATTCACACAGTTAATAAATACCAGAACTTCAAGTCAATAGTTGTAAAAATCTGGAAAAGGATTAAGATTTAGATTCTGGCTTGGAATACTTTCTAAATATATACGGAGTATAAGAAATTCAAATGCGAATACAAATTAACATATAAATCTACAATTGGTTGGTACTTGATTCTCTAGTTCAGCAACTATACATCTAGCACAGGGGTGGAGCTCTTTGAGGGCCAAATGAGTCTCGGCAGCTAGATTTAAAATTTTATCTTTAATTTTTTTGAAAAATGTGACATATTATATTAAAATTTTGTAAATCTACATTATTTGGCCTCGATTTAAAATACCGATTTTTAACATATATGGTATTTCTGTGAGTGGTTTAGATTTTGATCTACTAGCAACAAGATATCATAATTTACAATAAATCTCACTGCAACAAGAGAATGGAATGCAAAAATAAGAATTACCACTCATGAATCTATATGGTTACTTCTTAAACAGTGAGTTCTTTTCTATTCATCGGAGCCTCTACTTTATGTTATTGGGACTCTTTGGCTCTAGGCCTCTACCCATGAATTACCTAATAGTAGGTCTCTCACAATGAGATCTACCTATGTAGTAACGGTATTTAATTATAAAGTTACTGCGATTTCAATCAAACGATTTTATCTTCTAAAGAACTCTCGAGATAAAGACTTACAGCAAAGTAATGCTTATTGGCAATATCCCATCCACCTCTGTATTTGTGAAAGCCAGAAAGAATATCTGGCCTCTTGGTCCTATCCTCAGCCAGAACAAGTGTGCTAGCTGCCCCACCATTGTATGGTCCTGGTGCTTCTGCAGTAGCACTTTGGACCGTATCCTTCCATGATTCAACCAAATCATGTTGCCCTGCAAGGTTTCAGTGTGAACAAAAAAGAAGATCAAATCTTGGCAATAATTACCCATTACTAGATGCCATTGATCACAAAAACATAAAAATCAAATTACATTCACCAATCTCAGAGAACATAAAACTGTGGAATGATAAAACTAATACTGAGTATCAAACAGTTTGTACAGTTCAAAGCCTTATCTTACAATCTGTCAAAAAAATTAAAAAATTTAGAATAATTCTTGAATGTCAATTAAAATACTTACCTATTTGACTAATTCACTACAAAAAAACAAAATCCTTCTATATTAAGAAAGATCATACCATCTAATTCCACTTAATATACAATTACCAACTTGCCAAAAATAAAAATCCATTTCAAGAATGCATTTTTTCACATAAAAACAACAAAATCAAGTACCCATTAGTCCAAAAACCATCAAATTACTAATATCCAAATCAAGAACCAATCTTTTCAATCACAATCTTATAAAAAAACTAACAACTACTGAAAACAAATGAATTTGGAGCTGAAGATCAAGAAACCAACCTAAAATGGACCCCAAAGGATTCAGTTGTGAAGCAGCAAACAGACCAAACTAATAAGGTAAAGCATACAATAAGTGTACACTATTATACAAGATGAAGAACCCCTTCTTCATCATTTTGCACTTAGCCTAATAATCATTTTGTTCTTTTGCTCATTTCACAATACTGATCAAATATTCAGTGCATATATATATATATGACTTATTACACTATAGGATAAAGTACACAAAGAGACAGTGTGACTAGCAAAGTAAAAGGGCACTAAGATCTTCTCATATGGCATTTATAATTTTTTATGTGACAAGAAAATAGCTCTATCAAATAATTGTATACTATACACATATGTTATTTTTTTGATAGATAATATAAGTTTTATAAAGTCGTTGAGTTTATATTGTGGTCCTAATTTAAATTAAGAAAAATTAAGATTTGTATGTTTTTCGAAAATAAAAATAATTATTAAAATATCTAATAAATAATCTTTAAATGAAAAAAGTATCAAAACTATAAATATATATAATTATTAATATATGATATGCTTAATAATTTTATTGTTGCATATAGTTTGTTTTGTATTAATATGAATATAATAAAAGTCACATGGAGAGAAAGAGGCGGGTGTGAATAAATGTGAATAAAGAAGAACAAATTAAGTAAAGGAGGCGGAGATAAATCAACATCAGTGCTGGATTGCCTTTTATTTTGTCTATTTCAGCATCTTCTTTAATGGAAGTAGTTGATTTCATACTAAGAAAACTACTAAATTTATGATGTTTAATTTTGATAAGATGATGATAGATATATTTTTTTTTAAATTATTTTTTTATAAACAAAATGACACATGATACAATTAACGCAGTGTAACAGACTATTTATTCCTGTTTAACTCTCTTCATTAAAGAATTGACATTATTAGAGAGGTTTGGGTGATTGAAAGAACTTTGTATTATATTGGATCTGTTAGTAGGATAGCTTTGATTTGGTTTGTTTTGGTTTATGTTGTGTAAGATTTGATGTTAGATATATCAAAATGTAATATTTCAACTTAACTATTAATGTGATAATTTGGATTCAAGCATTTAGGTCGGAACCAAGAATGAATTATTCATCATGAAAGGTCTTGTTTTTTGTTATACTCCGTATATCCTGTAATCTGAAAGAAAGAATTTTATTATTTATGATAGGGATACGAAAATAAAATCATTTGTGGGGAAAATTCGCCGATTAATATGGGTTTTATCGAATCGAAGAGGATCGATTGTCACGTATGAGTCCACTAAGCGTTCTTGACAGGTTGTGAGATGTAATGCGAACTGCTTGAAACGATCTTGATAGAAGCTTGACTTAAGCAGTTGAACTGAGCTTGACTTGAGGCAGTTTGAACTTAGGCTGATTTGATTTGGATTTGGATAAGCCTGCAGTGGATGCTTGTAAATTAAATTAGGCAGGGGCGATGCAGACATGGATATGGTTCAGAGGCGGGGAGCATGGCGTATTTAAGGTGTTGGTATGGGCGTCTTGGAGTGCTTAGAGCGTCTCGTTACATCTTGAAACGTTGGGTTACCTGGCGTTTGCGGTAGGACTTTGCTTTAAGAACTTCTTGGTGGGACTTTGGATTTATACTTTGGGAGAGTCTTCTACGCACAGGTGAGGCATGGCAAACTTGAGAGGTCGAGCTTTGCCTTTGTGTGGGAACGTGTGATATAATCACTGATTCTGGATAGAACTTGGCTTTAAGGCGTATGGAGTGGTAATGGCTTGAGTGTTGAGCGGCGTTGCTCACTTATTTGTACTCTGGCGGCCTTGTGGCGTGTTCTTATAAAATGAGACAAGGATATGAGCCAGATGGGTGCCCGAGACGGCGCCGACTTGGGCAGTTTAAGCTTTGAAGTAAGCGTTCTTGAAACTTTTTCTTCTGGCCGGCCCAGTGTTCTTGTAGTGATGATCGATATGAAGGTGGAGCTTTCTGACCTTATTGGTGATCCATTAGATAAGAGCTGACAGAACTTGTTTCATACGCAAATCCCAGCTAGGAATTTGAGCATTCCAGTGTATTCTATGCTCACAGGGATTAAATTAGATCAAACACAAGAGATTTTTAGATGTTAAATTACGAAAGTTATAACTGAATAATCAAGGGGGCTATTTAGCTTATTAAAGATATTAGGCGTTCTTGAGGAAACTTTCGTCGGTGCAAATGCGTATTTTGCTTGAACTTGAAGAATTCACTAGCGTTTGTGCGGTAATCTTGATTCAGGGCCTTTGTTTTGACCACTTGCGGGTGTTTTCCCGGCCGCTTGGCGTGGTGTTTTCTTTGAGGCACAAAAGATTTAAGCTTGAAATCTGAGTTTCTGCGTATTTTCTCATGGGTTTTGAATGTAAATAAGATGTATTTGTGGATTTTTGTGATGAGGTACTGACGAATAGGGGAGGTTATATAGGCTTCTATTAGCCAATCTTTTATACAGTTAGTGGTTTGATTTCGAATTGGATCGCGATCTTGTGAATTGAATTTTTAGGCCAGATCACATGCCAAGTCGGTTTTAGGAATTACTTGGTGTCAAAATATAGAAAATGGGCGCCCTTTTTATGAAAGAATGTTAAGGTTAACTTTACAGGTGAAATATATTTTCATATTATTGGGGCCTTAGATCTTGATTTTGAACCACATGCTTGTCCCAAGGTTGATTTCGAGCCACATAACTTTTGTAGTCTTCGTTTTGAGCCAATAGCTTACAGATGCCGTTTTTGGTACGTTTTGGTCTTAATTTTAGTAATTGTGACTTCGAATGTGCTTTATAGCCGATTTTAATCAATAGAGTGGGGTTTTCGAGCCCTAATTTTAATTGACATTTAATCATGAGGGTTATTTTCGGGAACCTATTCGAGTTAGATTAGGGTTAATTAATGTAAAACCTTATTTTGACAGATTAACTCAAGGGGCGATTTAGGGAGCAACATTCGGGTGAGAGTTTGACTTGAATGTAGGGTTTAATCGAGAACCCTATTCGGCCAACATGTGTCTTTTAATGGCTTCGACTTTAATTAATTTGATTAATTCGTCTTGTCAATTTAATTATTATTTTGATAAATTTTAGATATGCATATGCAATTAAAGTTGTAAATTTTATTAATTTCAAATATTGAAAAATAAAATTAACGTCCTTTTTTTATTCAATTCTTAAGATGTTTAAGTTCTTTCCATCCTTTATTTTGCAACAGATAATAACTCAACGGATTTCCTTAATAATAGCGGAAATGGAATCAATTTTGAATTTATACTCATTTTAAAATGTTTGTTAGATCATCCATATAACGTTACCCAAACAAAAAAAATTAAAAACTTAAAAATATGTTTCTTTAGCCATTATTTAATACTGACTTTCAATAAGAACCAAAAGCCTATTTTATACTTCTATACGTAGTTAACCTTTGCTACAAAGCGGGCTGTTATCTTTGGCGAAAACCAATAATCTTTATTTAATCGGCATCGATTGTAGTGTCGAATAGTGTTGATAATATCTTGAGGTTTGTTTGGTGATTATTTATTGTGTGGCGTCGATGCGATGTCGGTTTGGCGTCAGGATATTTTTCGTTAGGTAGAAAAATAATGGAGAAAATCGGTTAATTCTCGACTCCGAGCCGGCGCCTATTTAATATATAAAAAATCGACTTTTTCATATTTTTAACGTTATTTTAAAGTACCCCGCCCTCTTGACAAACCTTAAATACAATAGCCTTGTGGCACTTGGCCCCCCTCGGCCAGCCTTTACAATCTCGTGATACAGGTTTGGTTTTTTAACTTTTTTTAACTGTATTTGTTTATTGTCTTAATTAGTTGTTGTATATTTGTTATTTGTTATTACTCGTACTTGTTGTATATTTTATTGTTTGTTGTTATATGTTTAATTATAGTTAATTCGTTTAATTGTTTAAATATAATTTTCAAATAATTATAATTTTAATTAATTTAATTGGATTATTATAAATTCAAATTCGTTCTTTAATTATTTTAATTAAATTTTATTTAATTTATTCATTTAATTTGTTAATTTGTTTAGTTATAAGTTTAGTTAGTTTTAATTCGGTTTATTAAGTTTATAATTATTCTTTTTGTTCAGTTTTATTAGTTAAGTTAGATTGTGTTTAATTGAGATTAGTAGAGTTGTGTTTAGTTGAATTGGAGTAGTGATTCGTTTAATTGGATTGTTGTTGATGGGTTGAATTGAATTGAGTTTGAATTATATTTGATATGAATTAAATTTGAGTTTTGAATTGAGTTTGATTAAATCAAATTAGGTTAGATGAATTAGGTTTGAATTAGATTTGAGTTTGAATTAGATTTGGAGTTTGAATTAGATCGAATTGAGTTTGAATTATATCGAATTGGATTTGGATTTGGATTTGATTTGAATTGAATTGAGTTGAATGATGTTGTTTTAATTTTAATTGAGTTTGAACTTTGAAAGGTTTTTATATTACCGTGGGGTAAGACTCGGACGAAGAAGAATCGTGAATTATGAGGCGGTAGGGGGCGGTTGTCGAAGAAGTAGGGTAGTCATCAGGACGCTTGTTATAGAGAACGGTATAAAGCCCGACTCCTCGACATCGCGTCCAGGGACAATATATGCGAACACGTCTTCGACTCTGCTTGATCGGAGTCGCGGCGTCCGTCACAGAATGCTCGGCCTTGCGTCGAGAGTAATCAACATCGGTCGTCGCGTCACGGAAGTAAGTATAGAACTACGTCGGCGATTTAGGATTCAGTGGCGGGATATTCGATCTGTAACATCGGATATAGTCAGAAGGAATAGCGGTCAGTGCACCCAACCCAGATAGGCGGAATGCTCTCTGCAGGTATTTCGAGGAAAGGAAGGTCATTCGACCCATATATGAAGGAAAGTAAGTCGTTTATTTATTGGGTTTGTTTATTAATATTTATATTTATCATTTGTAGCTAATCATTTGTTGTTTTTATTTGCCTTCTTTGGTCATGGGTAGAAAAAGATTCTTAGGCGAAATAAAAGAGAATCAAAAGATTTGATGCAGACCATTCTAATGTGGACGGGTTTTTAAGGATGATATATGAAGATTTTAGTAAGTATGGTGTTATAAAAAGTTGTGTGCTTTTGAATTGTGAATTTTTGAATAGCAATTTTGTATTTATTTGAGGATTCAGTATGGCAAATTCGAGGAGAGGGCATTAAACGCAATGATCAGGAGTTTAGAGAACTAGAAGAAGTGGTGTGACGCCCTGTTAGCAAAGGGAAAATTTGGTCGTCTCAGGGATCGTTGTGTAGATGATATGCAGCTTTTCTCCTTGGGGCGTCGTTACCGATTGGATCAGGGATCAGTGTGAGAAACTCTTTGGTTCCGAAGGATGAGTAGAGGCGATAACGCATAATAGGCGAGCCGCGCCAGCTCACATAAAGTCGGATGAGCAGATACGTTTCTCGGGAGTAAGGGCTTATAAGCGGGTGCATGATAAAATGGTTGGATTTAATTGTTTTTATATGGTGAATTTTATTTTTAGCATTATTAACTATGTATTTAATTGTGTTTAAAGAGAAGAGGACTGGGAAGCGTGATTAGCATAAATATTTATTGGTTTTAACAGAAGAAGGAATGAAAGCAGCCAGACGAACTGACGGGGACCTGACACGAGGCTGGGCAGGCTTATGTAAGTTTCTATTACATATGCATTAAATTTAATTTTAACTATAAGTAATTGTAATTGTTATGTTTACATAACTAGCGGAGAATCTGACCAGCATTCATGAGAAATGCGGAGGCGTAGGCGCATTGGAGAAAATTACGCAGCTTGTTCGTAAATAAATAAACAAAATGCAACCAAGATCGAATAAATGTATAATAGCAATTCTGAAAACATATATATAATGTAATTAAATACACGTATGAATCTGAAGTATACAACTGTTCGGCGGATGGTAGCATTTCTTCTACTTAAATTTCTCCGTATAATCCTCAGCGCCTCAGTGAAATGCCTCAGTTAGTCCATGTATAACGACCCAGCCCAATTGGCGCCACAGTTAAGGTCGTATTGGCCTTATCTGTGAGTGAGTTGATGGATGTGACATAAAAGACTTCGTTTAACATTAATAATAATAATATGACTTTTTTGTCGAAGTAGGTGGTGAGTAACAATCTGTCGCTAGAGCGATATCTTATGAAACTTACATGGCTTAAAAATGTATCTGATACACAAAATCTCCACGATACAACATATTCTGGGCCTCTCGATATACACAGAGTTTGAATGCTGAAAACATAACAAGGAGGAAAGAATTTGAGGATCTTACATCTTGAAATTTTGATAGATGCCAACTCTGATCTTGATCATGACTGTCGATGCGAACTGACTGGGCATAAGCATGGCCATAGAATGGGAATTCGGTATTAAGTTAGTGAATCTAAATGCCTTGAGACTTGATAAATTATTGGCCTTATATATATAACATATGCATATCGATTAACAGACATGATGAATATGATCATTGCGTAGAATCCTCTTTATGCGATGTTGCATAATCTTTATGCAATGAGTTTATAATCATAAATAACATATTTAAGGAAAACATGCCGACACACAAGATAGTAGAAATTCGTCAAATGAGGAATCGGCAAAAGCAAATAGTAAATAGACGAGGAATCCGCTCCGAATAATACACATACGAGATCACTCCAAGTAATATACATATGAGGAATCCGCTTTCCAAATAATACAACGTATAGAATCCTTTCGAATAATCGAGATGAGGCCTCGCGTTGCTCGTCCGATGTTTCGCCCCGCCGATGTGCATATCGCTTTGAAACCTCCAGAATCATGGTACCCAATATCTGTGCCCAGCGGCCTCCCCGTCGAGTCGCGCGACTCATGAATAACACCGCAAGCAATCAGCTCTGTCTGTAGCCTTATGACGCTTTGACCTTGTGAATCTGTAATGTGCGTGTGTACCAATCTCGTAGCATGAATCATATTACTTAACTATCCGTGATATAAATCATAATCACTAATATAATGATATGAATCATAATCTGATTATCTCGTAATATAACTCATGTCATAATTATCTATAATATCGATAAATCTCGATTATTTGAACATGAATCATAAATCCTGATTCAAGCATAATATCAATCGTAGTCATCAATCTAATATTAGAATAATCCCAGGCAACACATGTAAAATATATAACATATTATATATGAAAGGTCCCATTCGTGAGATTTATCTTTACTTTCGAGCCCAAAGCGATAATCTTTAACTCTGGCGATCATAAATGCTGAGTCGGGCTCCAAATCTTATTGAAAGTTATACGTTATAGCAACGTTTAGAGTAGAATCTTGCTCTCTTAATCTATTTAGCCGCAGAGTATTATCTGCGTCTACTTTGACTCAATTTATTTTAGTAATAAATATATCCCCCAAGTGTAGTATGCATACAAAGAGTTCAGCTTAACTGCATTCAATTTGGAAAGCAATGGCTCATTAGATTAATTGGCTTTGTGTCCAGTAATAACCGTAGTCCGTTTCCGATCAATCAATGATGTTCATTGGTAATTAACCCGTTATAGCTTGACCTTTGGTTCCAAACCCGATTCTTACTCAAACTGGGAACCTAACCAGCCATCCTCTACTGTGAACCTCAGAAACATCCAAATTATATAAAAGCAACTATATTAAAGTTCCATAAATGGTACAATTTAAAGCAGAAAAGTCAACCGATCAGTATTACATTTCGACCCTAAAATCAAAATTATAATCATTTCTGCAGCTCATATTTCAAGCTTAGAGAATATACATAACATTTCAACCTTTAAAAACTCGATTCCTCGAAAAGTCAATAAAGTGGCTTTATCAATTTCACATTTCAACCTCCAAAATCGATTGTCATAACCTACCTGCAATATTGTAATCTAAGCACAGGCGATCCATATGTATCATTTGAAGTCCAAATCATGGTCAACAAAAATCAATAAAGTCAACTCTTAAAACTCAAGAAATATCTCAAAAGATTTGATCTTCTTTACTAGATATGATGAGGATGATGAGGAGAAGCAAATCGACACTTTGTCCTTGATTTTTAATGATCGATGAGAGAAATGGAAGAAGCTTATTCCGGAAGAGTGAAATTTACCGACGAGCTTGAAGGAATAGAGGGAGAATGGATGCGGATGGAGATAGTGGTGGTGGTAGTAGGGATATTAATTAGGAAAAATTAAAATTAAAAGTTGGTTTGATTTAAATTTACCCTTCCGTCTTTTAAATCTCAGTAAATCGATTCAGATATAATTTTCCGTAGCGTAAACTCTTCTTTCATATAATACTAATCTCGATACGTGATTTTATTCCGAAATTATTATACTATATTGGTCCATAAAAACCGAAATATCTATTAATAGATTTGTTGAATTCTCAAGCTCACTGGCTTGAAATTTTCGTTCACCCAAATACTCACGAGAAACTTATATACTATCGACATAATATTGGTAAGGAGCGGGTTATTTCCGCAGCATGAAGCGGTTGGTCATGCGATTGGGCTTGTTAGAATCTGGCTTGGTGGGCAAGGTGAGTGAAAACTTTGACTGAAACCCAACGGAGAGGAGGCGACTTGAAAATCTAATGGGGAAGGATGAAATGAAATTCTTAACTTTTTCATTTCGTCTTTTTCTATATGAACTCTCTTGTATTTACATTGCTCGATTGTAAAACTCGATTTAACAATCTCGATTTAATCCGTATGAATATAACTTCAGCGTCGTTGTGTGTGACCTTACAGGCTCAAATAATATTAAGCGGGTATAACAATTGACCATTATGATTATTATATCTGACATAAAAATGGATCTATGATGTGGCTTAATATGATATTATCGTGAGTTCCATTTAGTAATTTAATTACTATTTATTGTAGTAATCTCGTTAACTAAAACTAGTAAATGAATTATTCACAATGATTATCATGACAGACATAATTATAGAAATCAAAATCTACAGTTAATAACAAAACAACGGCGGATTTAGCACGTTCCTTTGTCGGCGCGATCTCTGGTCGTAGAGGCAACCGCAAGTGTCATGAGCACACCACGACTTTCTTTACTCATTGGCCAGATAGGTACTATGATCCAGCAAACAAATTCCCGGTCTAATACTACGTTAGAGGCACAAGTCTATGTATATCGGGATGGATAAATCCATATAATATGTCAACACATTATTTATCTTTACCGTGTCGCTGACGTATGTCGTTATAATCCCATTTTAAAATGACGTTTGAAAATAGTTAAAGCCTTGCCTTCGTATAACATGAAAGTAGTTATATGCAGCAGTGCAGGTATTAAACTAACGATTCTAGCAAATATCGAGACACGGTCTCATATCTTCTATGATTTTCAGCGGTCAATCCAATTCGCCAGTTATCTGGCCCGATAAGCCTATAAGATTGTCAAGCTTATGACTCTTACGATAAAAGTTGATCATCGTCCATTTTGTATTGGTCGTAATTCTTGCCGCCCCAGACAGTCGACATCTAGAAATTATGTGATAAGCCCGTAAGATTGACAAGGTGAATAACTACCTTATATTTATACTTAGAGAGATTCTCTTTGTCGATCTTCAGTTGTCCTCTAGAAATTGTATGAGGTAGCCCCGAGGGGACTTCATTTTCACTTTCGGCAGGAAAAAAGCAGGTTATATGTGAATTAAGACATATAAACACATAGACATAGTGAACAAACAAATTAATATATAAAGAGTCTTTAATATTTGGTGTGTTAATGAATAGATCACGTTAGGCTGCAGCTAAATCGACACCAGCGTGGCGTTTCTCTGGGACGATGTTCTTGATGTCTTTGCTGAAACGTGGTTGAGAGTAAAGGGATAGACGCGATAGCCTATAATTCTGGAACTACTCTGTTGCTCCAATAGTCAGTTTGAAGCTAAGCGTTGGTGTGGTAAACTACCTTATTATTCGTCTACCGTATACGAAGGAAGTAAATGTGATTCTTTTAGTTTTACAAGATGCCGCCCCGACTCTACGATCCACTTTGAGCACCTCACAGATTCAGCTTGGTATTCAGTATGATTAGTGTCTAATATGTCCAGTCGTATCACGCTACATGATTGTGCGTGATGGACCCCCCTGTCACGAGAAGCATAACGTAAATCCTTGTCTTGTCCATCTGACATTAATGGTGGAATTGTGACACAGCAGGTTGAACTCCATGTAAATTGGGAGATGACTTTGCCTTGGAATCGTTCCTTTGAACACTGCTTTGCTAGCGATCTGAGTGTTAAAGTTGATAAATTAGGTTAATTTCGATCTCGATGATTCAGGAAATGTGTGCAGCTTTATTTGAGTCCTTACGTTGAGAAGCGTCTTACATGACCAATACTTGGCCCGAGTTCATTAATTCTACTTTTGCTTCCGATGATTAAATGATTATTATTAAATCGACATATAAGACTATGAATGTCATATGTATAGCTCAGTCATCTTCTTGTTTATACAAGATTCTTATTAATCTTTGATGAATCAAAAAACTTTGAATGCCTTATCGAGGCGAAGGTTCAATTCTGAGGATGTTTGCTTGGACAATGAATGAACCTTTATAGCTTACTGAGCACTTTCTTAGTCCTTGAGACATGTAAAGCACGGAGATTGTACCGTAGCCTTTCTTACAGATTTTAGTTTCAGAAAGCGATTCTTTCACGTCCATTGCGTGTTTAAACAGTGGAATATTGATAGTTTAGATTTATTTAGATAGATACAAGTCTTGAAACCTTAAGTTTCCTCAGAACGCTTCTTATTACCGACATATAACACTTAATTCCTTCGTTTTGGACCTTAAGCCAATCAAGTCTTAGTCTTTAGTTTGTCTTGGCATGCATTGATGATAAATGCTTTATGCGTTTAGTTTGAAATAACTCAAACTTATGCATGTTGTTCGCCATGGCCGAGAGAACCCATGGGAGGGACTTTAGGATAAAGTCTCTGACGGTCTTTTCAAACAGACGAAGACATTGATTCGTTCAGCGAGCTGTCATTTTTAATGACATGTGGGCTCGCTTGACTGTCATTTCAACTTGTTGTCAATGAGGAAATTACAAACGGTGTCATATCTACCGTTTACAGCTTCCTTTTGAATCTTCGTGATGCGGTCGTATGCTTTTCGCTTACCGTCTTGAGTTTAGAGCAGCGGGTTCATGTTAGCTAGCGCCAGGCATTCTGGCGATGAGCAACTTTGAGCACTTATTAGTGGCGGCGTCATTTGGTCTGGACTGGACCACAGTGTTCACTTGGCGAAACGATCATAGTTGAGACTAGTGATAAAGTTGAGTTATTGAGCTTACTTGACTTCTCAGTGCATTGAAGCGGTTACAGGTGGATTTAAAGGCGGTCATTTCAATTCTGATAATAATTATGTAAATGGTGGTTTAGCAATCTATCATGTAAGCACAAAACAAATTGTAAAGTAATACGATACTCAAAATCTCACAAAATGTATTTATCTGGAAGACCTACTATATTGGAATTTCAAGCAGCCAATGGCTACATTTGAAAAACTAGCAAGCAGTGACTAACTAATCAATTATGTACGACGCAAATCTTGTATTGCCGTACTCTGAGGATGCTACTTAGTGTATCGCAATACATAACGTTAATTGGAAATATTTTAGTTAATCGACCAATTCGCCAACTATTACTTGGAATGATCATCGAAGCCCTTGACGTTAGTGAAATAAACATGATCGTTACATCTTTCGTCGCGATACGGTCACTGCCATGACGGTCGTGCCGGTGATCGGTGATAAGTTCAACGACTTTAGAAATTGGTTTGATGCAGTGCTTAAATTTTATGGTAGAGACTGTATTATTTGATTAATTATTTAACATGTTATATAAGCGTACCGAAGTAATATACGAGATCATGAAAAATAAAATAAATATCTGCGTTTAGGAGATATATGATGTGACACTAAAAAAATACAAATAATAAATCTATTACAACTTGTCAAATTGCAATCTTGTATTATTGATTTTGAAACTTCAGGAGGCGACATGGTGGAATGCATGTGATACCTCCTTTGATTTATACATTTATTCTTAACCCAACTAAAACTGACACGTATGCTTAATAGTTAACATAAAATAAATAAAATAAAATATTTCAGCAATTAAGTAATACAACAGATAAACAGTTTAGATTTTATTTCAAAAATATCTGGCCCAAATTAATCGATATATCACTCTTTAGTTTCCATTCTGACATATAATAAAATTGAAACACATAAACTATGAATTTAATATATTAAATGGTATGAATTAAATGACTCATGAATGTCATTTAAGTGAATTTAATGCTATTAAGTATGAAATAAATACGTCATTAATACATGTAAATATCTGGCAATATCTGATAAATACTCGTCAGTTATAATAAAATCTGATAAATACCCAATTATGAGGTTAGAGATAAATACTTTCTGATAAGTTCAAATTTCAAATACATGATTAACAATATAGATACTTTTCATTTTGATTATACAAATAAAAATCCAATCCATAAATATATAATTTAAATGTGAAAGAAAAATTAATTCCAAAATTAATTCTCATAATTAAATCCGCAAATATATATATATATATATATTATTAAAATACATTAATAAACCTTCTGTAGCACGCTGCAGCACCGCGTATATATATATTATATATATGGTAATGTTCGATAGTTATTCTGATAACAATTTCGTTTATACAATAAAACAATTATTATAATAATCATTTCATATCATATAATAAGATAAAACTAGCAAGTTTTTATCTAAACATATTTATATTTAACTAGGCATCGTTCTTATGATTATATCTACAATAAATCACGTTTATAAGGATAAATAATGAAATGGATTAATAGATTAAACTTATTATCACTAAAATTAATAATTATATTTATCATAGTAATAAATGATAATAAATACACAAAAAACAAATTAATAATTTTAAAAGCGGATTAGGATTTTATAGCAATGAAATCAGATGGTAACTCTTGACAGACGGTAGTCTCCATGATCTCTGTCGGCAACGCGGACCCGTAAATTTGGTCAATCAATTCACATCGATGGTGGCGGGCATCCGCAGCCTGGGGCCAGCGCCTACGGAGAACCGCCCATGAGTCGCCTCAATTTCTAGGTTTTCGTTCGTTTCAAATGTTTGGAAACTTGATTTGAAGGCTTTAAACATATCCAAAAAGTGCGAAATTTTAACGGACATTCCTAGCGTTTCTTGAACTTTTCAATTGGAATTTAGTAAAATATTTACCAAAACAGATTATACAATAATAAACATTCCAGAAATCACAAAATTATTTTGGGATGCCATAATCAAAAGTGAAATTTTAGAATACTTCTCGTCCATTTAGAATGGAAAAAAAATTGGTGGAAAATTTAGAATTTAAACGCCTCAAATCTAATAAAATATTTAGATTTTAATCAAAAGCATGTTAAAAAACTCTTCAATTCATGAAAATAATCTAATTCAAATCATTAAAATTAACAATATTATAAACTTGAAAGCGATTATAAAACACATGTTATTCATGAATCAATTTTTATAACATATATTCATGTCCAAAAGATATATAATATTAAAAATCGATATAAAATGTGTGTATATAAAATATATATAAATGTAATCAAAAATTGCTCTAACTTAAAATGCTCATAATGCCCCTTGTTGAAAAATTCTTGTGGCTGATTCATGTCAAATAAATAAATGCTAGCAAGATCGAATAAATGTATAATAATTCACGAAAAACATATATATAATGTAATTAATCGTATGAATATGAAATTACTAAATCATATGGATGTTGGCAGCTTTTCTTCCTCTAAAATTTCTCCGTGCCTAATCCTCGGCGCCTCGAGTGAAATGCTTCCAGGTTAGTCCTTTGAAGCGATTGGAGTTACGCCGTTGGACTTCTTCAGAATCTCTGACGGCGGACAGAATTTGAGTCAAAACTTGACTCAAACCCCAAGGAGAGAGGAGGGTGAGATTATTAAGGGAAGGATGAAAATGAAGTCTTAAGTTGCACATTTCATCTTTTTAAGTCCACTTTCTTTGTTTGATTCGAATAGACACGACTCAGTTTGATAAATAGTTCTTCGTTAAAGCGAATTAACAGACATTACTAAATGAGTAACTAAATTATGAGTTACTAATAAGATTCCTAGTTAAACCATAATTGAAATAAGCGGTTTAATTGATTCGGTTTTCATCCAATTGTATTTTACATTATAGTAAAATTCTCGATTAGATATCTAGATTGATGTCAATCATTGCTCAATTTAACAATCTCGATTTAATTCCATACATGGAATATAACTGGCACCATTGTATGTAGTAATAGCAGCCGGAAACTCCGGATAACATTGTAGGTATAATATAATTGACCGTTATGATTATTTATATCAGTTATCGTAGTCTAGCAATCGACCTCTTCCCCAATCTATCGTAGGTTAGTTTAATTTACAATTATTGTTATTCATTTTAGTTTGAGTAATCGTTTAACTAAAAGCCCAGTAAATGAATGGTTACAATAGTATCCTTGATAGACATAATTATAAATCAATCTACGATTTCCAGCCGGACCCGTTACGGGTTCCGTGGGGCAGATCTGACAAGTCTTAGGATGCTTGGGCAGTTATACCCTGTATTTGGCCCGTTGATGGATCTTTGGTCCATATGGCAGCGCTTGCCCTTGATTATAGGTATATCGTCGTATGTTGGCAGATCGGGCGAGAGCAAGGTCCTTGGTAAATGCAGCGGAGTACTTGATGTCGATATATGAAGGATCGTAGGCGCAGAGTCCCGGTACGACCAACTTATGGCGTATATGACTGTCGATATAAAGGAAAAGATCGTGGGATATTAGTAGGTTCGGCCAGGAGGCGGCCGGATCAGCCCGCCGGACTTCCCAGCAGCACCATGCCAGGCCTCTCGGCCTCGGCCGACTGGGAGGGCTGCTAAATCCTCCCATTCTAGATGCAAGCCCAATGGACCCCAGTCATTTGATCGACCTTATAGATATGTTGTTTATAGATATTTTATGTTATGTTTTATGAATATTTTATGTTTATGTTTGGATATTAGTTTAGTGGATATTAGATGTTATTGGATATTTTATGTTTATGTTTGAATATTAGTTGTTTTCGGATATTTTATATTTATGTTTATGGATGATTTTATGTTTATGATTGAATATTAGTTGTTTTCGAATATGATTTGTGTTGTTTATAGATATTGTTTATTTATATTTAAAACCAGTGGTATAAAACAATAGATTTTCATTTTGTGTTATGGTTTTGCAGACTTAGCGTCGGTTCAATGTAGTCTGGTGTCATTAATAAATCCACGTCGGTGAGGGTCATCGGTTTAGTTATCGGGTATTAAATAAAATGCTTTTTTAATGGTGTAGAGCAATATAATAAGTATTAAGTCTGATAATCATTGTATATATTAGTAATATTATAATAGAAATATTTATAAACATTGTTCACATAATTGTGAATGAACTATAACTAGACTATTTATATATAAACATTGCTCCTTGCAGTATTATCGACTTGAATGTTTTATGTTATAATGTCTATAATACTAACGATATAATGGTACTAAATAAACTAATACTTATTATGTGGAATAATTAGATTAAAAAAATTAATTTTATAGATATTAGGGTTTGGCGTCGGTGGGGTTAAGGGCTTCGAGTTTGGTAGTTTGATAAAGTATTTTAGAAAAGAAAACCGACCGAAATTATTGAGTGCAAGTTGTTTATATAAATCGAATAAATGGTCGAATAATACAGACCTTGAAAAAACCCTCCCCTCCACTATTCCCCACCGTGACTCAGAATCAAAGTATGTTTTGGGTATTGTTATATTCAATTATGTTTAATTTTGTTCGATTATTTAATTTTTTTTGTTTAATTGGTAATCATTGTTATTAATTCAATAATTCAATTATGATTAGCTATCATTCACAACAAAAGTAATTGGTTATCGATACTTTGTGATAATTAGAATTGGGCGGTCGCCCCAGACTTTAGTAATTATTAATTTTAAGTTAAGTAATTATTAATTATGTTATATTCAATTTTGTTCAATTATTATTTTATGTATTATACTTGATGATAAGTAGCGACTTCTACTATATATTTAAAGAGAAAGCCCAGACATCAATTTCGAAAGTCTTATCGATTGAAATGTTTAGAATTCATTTTGGGATGACCATGCATGCGGAGACGTTCAAGGGCGTCGAGTTGGTATTCGCCGATGGGTGGCGTGATTTTGCCACATATATAATAGCATGGTTTGACCGATCAAATGGTGTTCGAAGATTGATTTGGAATGTAGTCGCCCAGCGAAGTCGTGTTTGAAGAGTGATCTGATTTGATGAGGAGGTGATGAAAAACCACCCATCGTGCTTAGTCAATGTTGTTTTCTTTAGTTGTTTGAACAATGATAATTTGTGTTGTTGAGCGTTTAATGGGAATTTTATGTTTGAATAGAATGTTGAATGTTGTGTTTTAATATCGTGTTTGAATGAATGTGCAATGTTGTGTTGAACTATTGTGTTTTTAATATTGGTTTTAGTTTAGTCTGGTTACTGAAGCCCCAACATTTAAGTAGTTGGTTTCATATTTTGTTTTTCAGGTAGGCGTCGACAGTATTTAATGCATTTCTACGTTTTCAGATATAGACCTTATGCAGAGGTGAAAGAACTGAAAAATACACCCCGGCCCAAAAAAAAACTTCCTAAACAGGCCAGCTTCCTCTGAAGCTATCGTATTACTTTGTTGATTAGTCTAAACTACTCTGACATGAATTTTTCTTTCCGCGATTTAAATCTAGGGTTAAAGTTATGTTTCCTTTATTATTATTTTATATAATGTTTAATTGACTAGTATGTATCTAGGTGTGTTGGTCTCATACAATATTTTAATTGTATACAATATTTAATTGACTAATTTCTTTTTATTATTTGGTTTAATTTGATATATATTTAGGAAAAATGTTTGAAGGTCGTTATTGGATATTATCGTTATGGTCGGATATCTACAAGTTTAGAATTTTATTGAGTTCTGAGAAAATCATGACTTCTCTCAGAAGATTAGGTGGAATGATAAGGCGTCGTGTAAGAGATGTAAAAATGGCAAAGTGTGATATTAATCAGAGTGGAGGCATTTGATGTCTAATGGATTTGTGGAAAGATATCGCGTACGTGAGTACGTGGCGAAGATTATTATGTTCCCACTTGTGTTTCTGATGCCATGAACATCTTCTAATGTTGGATTGAGGAAAAAATATATGCATATGGTTGAATGATTTAACTTACATCATGGGAGACAAGATTTGAATTTAGAGGTGCTCTAATGAAGAAGCAGTCGGGACTAGAAAACCCAAATATTGCAACATCTTATGACTTGATAGAGTATGCATCCCAGCCAGATTATGGGAGACAGTTGTCACGGAGTTATCAATGACAACGAGAATTTAAACATGCGGGTTGCTTTGATGTGGGCCGATTAACTTGTTATGGGTTTTAGACACCACATTAGTAGATTAGCTTGTTCGTATTGTATGGAGCATACTAAAAGTTTTTTTGACTCCGGTGGTCGGAAATTTTCATGGTTTTGATTGCCACAGTCAGGGGTATAGGTTGAAAGCTGGGCAGTGCGAGAAGAGTATATTTTAGGATTTGAGTTATTGGTCTACAAACAAAATCGAGCCTTGTCGAGCAGTATCTGGAAAACCTGATGGTAAAAACGGATTACATTATAGTGGATGTTCAGGAAAAAGCAATGATAGGCAGGTGGGATTGATCCTTGAGACTCGTGTCAGACCCCAATGCATGCATAGATTCATGGGAGAAAGTGAAGCAAGGCTTTGTATCTGGCTAACAGCATATGATAGAAGACTTGGGGTTGGTTATACGTCTCAAATTACACGATGGATCTGACTTGAACATTTAGGATGAACGAAATGAACCAGTGATTTGAAAAGTCAGGGATGTGCATGTGGAGAAATTACTTCCGTGAAGTACTTGCCCGTCGTGTCTGCGTCGGATGAAAACCGTAACAAAGTGAATTAATTTATTTTCAACATTTAGTAGCAACTCTTAATGGGCGTGTAGGACACAAAACGCGTATGTGTGAATAATATGGATGAATTTAATGCGTGATGAACGCAATTAAATACGTCAGTTCTCAAAATAATGTAAATTATCCCTAGCGTAAAATGACAAATGTATGAATACGAGAATTCTTACATTTCGGCGGAGCGAGTTGAACGATTTCCCCACGAAAAGCACCAGCGTGATTTCCCTCGAAGATCTACTCAATCTTTGTTATTGTAGAAAAGATATCCTTTAGATTGCATACACCAAGAGGGAAAGCGAGCGAGAACTTGAACTTGTTAGAGTTTGAGGATGAAATGAGAATTGGAAGGAAATTCTTCGAGGAGGCGGCTATCGTTAGAGGTGGAGGTTTTATGATTCTTATTGTCATGAAAAACTAATCCTCTTAAATACCATGTCCCAATTCATTTCGTTAAGCGACTAGTTAAGAAATCAAATTTAACTAATTGGCAAACAGGCCGTTATAGGCGCCAATTAAATGTGGAGTTCTTGATGAGATTGTTTTAATTAATAACAGTCAATTAAATGCTAGCAATTAAGCTGCTCGAATGGCTTATCGAGTTATAAATCGATCTGATGCTTAATTGATTAAACGAGTTAGCAATTGATGTTCATGACATATATATTTGACAAATATATAGTGTTTGAAATACATTCTCGATATCTGAGTGGTTAATTTCATTCATGAAATATTATTCGAATGTCATTTAATGTGTGTGGCCTGAGGAACAGGATAATGGTAAGTTGTATAATAATAATAATTGACCCGATTACTATTATTATAGAGATTAATAAAGTAAGATCTAGCAATAAATAGCCCTTAAGTGCTCATGAGAACCCATTTAGTAATATACCATTCTTAAGGTGGTATTGTAAGTTAAATGTGACATTTAACTTGACCGGTAAATGAATTGATCTATGATTAATAATAGCAGGCTTGTCAAAGGGAATCAATTCTCATTGATTTCCAAACACTACCCAATCATTTGACTTATGAGCGTTGAATGGAGGTCGATGCGGTATAGATGGTTGTTTTAGTTTAGTCATTAGTATTTGACTTTATTAATATATATTAATGTTCTTTTATATTTAAATTATTTAACTAACCTTCTAAATGTTTGTTGATTCATGGGATTAAAGAAATTGTAAGAAAAAAGGCACGTTTTTGAAGGAATTGATATGCGAGGCGTATTTGGTCGAGGTTTAAAACTTTTTTGTTGATGTAGCAGGGAAGGTTGAAGCTTGAGGGTCATCGTCTGGGATGCCACGATGTACCAAATGAGGAAGACCTGACTACTTTAACGGTGTTTCGTTACTTTAGAGGCGAGTATGTTTGAAGTGAAGCTTGTGGCTTTTATGACTTCATGAACAATCTGGAGCCAGCTACATTCGTATATTATACCATGGCTCGAAGTACAGAATACCTTGATAAGTGTATATTTAATGTTCGGATAAATGATTTTGTATATAATTAAAATAGATTAACTAAACAAATAACTTATATCGCCAGGATGTACCATGATTTAGTTGAAGAAGAGTTCTTTAAATTGTGGAGGAAGCAGATCATCCCGAAGTGGCAAAAATTTCAATATGATTTGAGAACTATATGCGAATAATATGGAGACGGTTACGCCTCGGGACAACTGCCAGTCGGCCGAGGCACGAAATTAAGCGATCTGAGGGCTATTACGTTAATGGGTACTCTTTGGCATTAGAAAATTTGATCGTAGCAAGGCAACTTTACGGTAGCGGAGTTTGTGTCAAAGGTTCACCTTCACGATGATTATGACCCAGGTGGCGTTGTGGGGTCATAAGAGGATTTGAGGGTAGCCGATGCGATTCATCGTGATAAGTTGTACTCTTGAGTGTTATTGGTTTGGCAATGGCGGATGGATCTGCGAGATACGTTGAGGAATAGAATGGTTGAATCAAACATCATGAGCCTTTAAAGATGACCACTTCGTCCTAATCCTTTAACAAGTATACTATCTTTATTACATGCTGCAGTAGGAGGCATGCAGTAGTGGTGTGTTGCGATGAAGGCGAATCTTTAGAAGCCTAGTTGATTGTGATGGGAAATAAGATGCAAAACTTGTATAAAACTTTAAACAAATTGCATACAGGATCAGATTAACATATTTAATCTCAAATCTAAATCATATATTAGAATATAGGAATAAAGTACTAAGTGTAGCGGAAAATTCACAATGACATTTAAGCAAACTTTCTTTTTGAATTCAATGGCCATACAAATTAAGCCAGTCTCTAATTGGTCCAGCAAAGTGTTAATCTTATACTTGAGTTTGCTAGAAAGCTTGGATAAATCGGATGATAAAACAAAGTGAAACTTATCACGTTTCACACTGTTTTTTTTTCACGGCAAATGAAAATGGGGAGGCCTGAATCACTTTTCTAAGTGATTAGGTTATATGATTATCTAATGATTAAGTAATCACTCCCTTTAAATAGAATATTCTTATTTAACCTAAAAGTCCTTGAATAGTTAATAGGCAGTTAGTTTAAATTAAATTAATTAGTTAAGTAAAATTTCTACTATGAGTTATTAATAAGCTCACCTAATTATTTAAATAATTAAATTGACAAGTTAATTATTTAGAGTTCATCAATTAATAGTTTACATGTCATAAACTACAGATTAATTTATTAAGGTTACCAATCAATTTCTCAATTTACCAAATATAGTTTAGTTTCGTACATGAAATATAATTGACGTCATTTGTGTGTGTGGCTGGCCACAGGCTCGGATAATGGCGACTCTATGTGGCCATTATTGTGTAGCAGTTATGGGATCTAGCGATCTAACATAATCCATATTATATCGTGAGGGTCCCAGAATGGTAATTAGAGCAGCTTAGTTTTAGTAATCTCGTTTTAACTAAAGCTAGTAAATGAATTATTCTGACGATTATTCCTTGTGGACATAATTATTGAAACCCAGTATTCATTGATTTCGAGAGATTGGACTTCGTATGTAAATGGATAATACGCTTTAAAATCACGAAGATATCTTTCGAGAGAACCTTGATACTTGGCAGTTCTTGTTGATCGTGAAGGTGGCTTTGCTTCGTTCGCGAGGAGGGATATTAATTTGTTATTGAATATAATATGGGGTTCTAGCGATGAAGTGATGCTTGGTCACAGAGTCGGTTACCGGATAACGATGTCGACTCGGATGAAACTATTTGAGGGAGCAATCTTTAGTGGTGGAGGCGGAACAATTAGGATCGATGTTTAGTACCAGTTTCGTATAATAATTATTAAGTTTGTATTAAGCCTCCTATGCGTTGCAAAATGTTGTATTAAATATTTCTTTGTTGTGTTTTGATGTCGTGTTGCATGTTGTGTTGTGTTTGAATTTTTTGTTATGATTGTAGGTTGTAAGGATTGTCCATCAGTTTTTTCGATGTCTTAATATAGTACGTCGATCCGGCGCGGTTAGCGTCAGTTAATCTGAAGTATATTTTCCAGAATAATGTTGGTTGGGCGTTGGTTGGCGTCGGGCTTAATTTGAGGATTCCTACTAGAGTGATATAAAGTCTTGGAAATTTAAAATATTTTATTTAGTAAATAAGTTTAAGCGTGGAGTATAAACCTCATTTCGGAGTTAACCCCACCATACATATAAACACTTGTCATGTCACTTTGAACCACAACTTTAACACCTTTAATCCACCTTTGAGAAATATTGTTAAAAGCCAATTTATTTTGTTTAATTTTATTTTATGTCTCTTAAACTTCTTATTTTATTTAATTTTGTAGGAGAGTGAAAAGAAATTAATTATTTGTTATATTTTATGTCTCTTTAATTTTTTTGTCTCTGCTTAACATATTGTTCATTTGTAGGGAAATTGAAAGTATTATTTTGTTACATTTTATATATCTCCCCAATTATTTTGTTTAATTTTGTTTCATTGAGTTTTTAATGTTGATAATAATGTTGTTTCATTTTGTTTTGTGTAAGAAAAATTATCAAATCTAAAGAAAAGTGAATTTTATACTCTTTGATATTTGTGTTATTGGCCTGTTGATGTTTATGATGTTGTTTATTATTAATATTTGTGTTATTGTTTTTGGAATTGTTGTTTGTGATATTTTTATTATTATTTTGTTTTGATATTTATGTTGTTGTTGATATTTTTGGTATTGTTTGTGATATTTTTGGTGTGTTTGTGAAATTGAAGCTGGTTTAGATGTTGCGGCCTTGGTGATACCCACCCCGAAATTTAAATCGTAAGTGGAATTAGGGTCGGGAGATCGAGGCTTCAAACCATGTAATCCATGTGTTAGCGTCGGTCTTGGCGTCGATCTTCAAAACGTTTTATCGGTCTTGGCGTGACACTGCGTCGGTATTTAAATAAATAAAAAATAAATTAAAATACAAAACCACAGCCGGTGTAAAATCAGTTAAATAAATTAAAATAAATTCTAAAATATCATTAAGCATCGATTTAAATCGGTTTTAAATAAATCAAAAAAGAAACTAAAATATGAAATGGCGTCGGCGTGGTATTAATCGTCAGAAATAAAAGCAGTGCGACAGTTCCAATTAGGCGGGACTAAAATAGGCAGTGATTACCTTTGATAGCATCAAATTGGCGTCGGACTTTAATTTACTTGCGAAAATGGCGCATCGATGCGATCACAGATGCGCGACCGTCGCTTGATATGCGTTAGCGTCGATTCGGGTGTCGATTATCGGGCATCACGTTTGCCCTGTTCTGTAGTAGTGTAAATCATCAATAGTTCGAGTAGAAAAGTTTATGATGATAAAAAGAAAATGAAGACAAAAGTGTTTAATTTAAGAGGATCAATATTAGGACTTATATTGATATATATAAGATACAATTTTAATTTGAGTTAAAATTATCTTGTAAATAATAAAATATGTTAAAAATAATATATTTTGCGAACTTTTTCGTAAACCGTTATACAAATAATAAAAATATTTAAGTTCAAGAGTCACAAAATCAAATCCTTAAAATTTTAAATCGTCCAATTTTTAGGGATAGAAGGAAGTGGAAAGGATTAACAAGTTCAAACAAATTATTTAGCTGCCAATTTTGTCTCATGTAGAGTCTAAGATTATTTTATTATTTTGCTAGTGCCACTATGATGTCTTCACTGGATGGCAAGATCATTTGATTAAGGAGAAATTAGGTACTTAATCACAATGTATTAGCTACTTCCCACTACTAGTTTAGTGTTAAAACTTAAAAAGGTATAAATTGTGGAGGAAAAGATCATGCGAAAGGGAACAAAGAAATAAAAGTTAAAGTTTGAAACCCTCAAAAGCACACTACGGTGTCCTTGAGCTACAAATAAGAGGCAAATCGTGGGATGTGTCTCAATTGGTCAAAAGATTTGAACTTCCCTTTAAACCACCTCAATACGAGATTCTGCCACTTGAACTACTTCAATACGAGATTCTGCCACTTCCGTGACTCGAACCCACACCACATAAAGAGGCTAAGGTGCTGATATTTAGCACTCAAGCTCTTTACCAATTGAGCTATGCTCCGGAACAAAAAAACAAAGAAATAAAAAAGGATTGGTTAAAGTGGAAAAGGCAGGTATATGGGCATGTTTATGGTCAAATTAGTTATTTAAGAAACCCCATTAGTTAAGTAAATGGCATCTTCCCTACTAAATGCATTCTTTTGGAGTAAATTAGGTAATGGAAAAGATTTTGTACCCTTCAATTCTCATTTGATGACATACATCGAATTTTTATAAAAATTAAAAAGTGGTTGATTTTATTAAATGTGTTATCATATATTTGTTTAAAGATAGAACCAAAGAATTTTTATTTCTTATCCTTATTATAAGTTTTGATATCTTGTGATATATATTCATTTTGATGTTTTTAATAGGATCATGCGAATGCAGATGATCAAATTATGACGTATGTTCAACCAGGTTGAATTGACCTTAAACGAACACCTCTTCGGAGTGCAATGGAGGTGACCAACCTAGATCATCATAGACCTTTTTTTATTTTTATCATCCATTGACCATTTGAACCCGTCCGATCCAAGATATGTAATCTTAAATCTTCATTTTAATTACTTGTCATTACAATTTTTATATGTCATAATAATGTCATCGGTTAGCTTATGTTGTTAATTAGACGCTTCTGAAAATCACAAAACTACCATGTGAGCAATTTTCAAGGACTTGTTTGTCCTACTCATAAAATAATTTAGAAGTACATGTTATTTCATGCACTAATATCCTTTATGCATGTGTGCATCAGTGCATGATACAAATATATGTATATGTATGCATGATGCCAAGGAGAAATAAACATGAACATTAATGTGGGAGCATGTGATACCACCCTTCTAAAGGGTGGGGGATTGGAAAAGTGTGAGCATAAAAGCTTAGCTGGGAAGATTTAAGAATAAAATTGGAAAGTCAAAATAAATGAAGACAAATTTAATTTATGTTGAAAATCACCAAGATAAAGGCAAGAGGAAAATTGAAAAAGGAATGAACTTGCAATATTTTATGGATACAGACTCATACACATCGAATATTAGCCTCTTGGAATAATTCATTAAGGAAAGTTTGATATAGATATTAGGTATACCACTATAAGATTATATATATCAGTTTTCTTAAAAATTAAAATAGGGGATGAAATAATTAAAAATAATATTTTTTAGCTTTTTAAAAATAAATTGTCCCTTATAATATTGTCTATCCATCATTCCATTCCTAAATTTATATTTTTCCTATTATTTTTTTAATAAGAGTCAATAATAAAAAATCAGCATGAACATACATAAAAATTAATTTTTAAAAATAAAAAAAATAATAATCTAAAATATATTTTAGAAAAAGTTTAAAGAAACTGATGTACATACTCTAATTTAATAGGTCATCATCAATAGTAGTGCTTCATTTCAACATCATGTTGCAATAAGTCAAATTTACTAATGCAGACCTATCCCTACACCAAAGGGAGAACCAAAATGTACGATGGGTTATTTAGTCAATAGCAGCCATAAATATGTCTCATAATTTGATAGATGGACATTTTAATTTTTGACTTGTTTGGTGTCTTGCATGCACTTTCAATTGCCGCCACTTGAGAAATTAAAAGTTGTATGTCCTTATCGTTGGGTATATATATATATATACACCAATCCGTTTGCTCCCACTTTTAATATCTATGATATACCTCGAATCGACTTAAACGCTATTTTAATTAGAAGATTCGACACGATCGGGCGTCAGGACGATCGCAAAACTCGACCCACGCCTCTCGACCAATCGACATCCGAGTTCAAAGATACTTTGGGAGGCATCGAGAGTAAGTGTCGAGCAGATTGGCGTCCCGACTCAGACGGGCGAAGGTGACAAACGGAACGCCGGAACTTTACATGTTCTCAAGTATTTTTTAGGCGCTTTGGCCTATAAATACCCTCCACTCGATTACCCTGTAAACCCTAAAATCATCGCGTAATTATTCAATGTAAATAAAGTTGTGGTTCCCCGAATAGTTTAGGTCTCGTTATTCTATTCTTCTCCGACAAGATGCCTGTTATATTAAATTGTTTTCTCTATTCTTCCTCAAGAGCAGCTTATCTATACAAAAGTCATGCAGATAGCTTCCAGTTATTCTATAATTTCCCAGAGTATATTCACTATCCGGTAGCGCAGCATGAATAAATTGTAATAATATGCTCCTCCATTATAAATAAATCTATTACGTGGCACCGTCTGCATTAGTCCTAAATACATTGTTAGTGATACCAAGCTAAATCAAGGTTTCTCTTTATTTTTTAAGATTTACATAATTCATTATCTTAATTTACAATCGTCTATAAAATTCACTTATGCCGTTATAACAATCTTAAGCATTTTGTTAAGTAATACGGAATTCAATTTAGTGGATAAATAATATATGATGTATGAATTATATATTTAAGAACATAAATCACAAAAACTACTACTCCAGTAAGTTACTTGAAATATACCGCCTATGATCTTGTTAACAAGTGGAGAAACTAGGGGTATAGGTTAGGGAAACAATTGCCTCAAAAATTTTTAAAAATAGAATTTTATTTTGAAAAAATAAATCTTATCATTCATTTATTCAAAAGTTAAGTTGTCTGTCTCTCCTAAATTTGTACGTTTTTCTTCGATTGTAATATTAGTTCATTCGTCCCTCCTATATAAACTTTTTGATTTTGCCACTGAATTTGCTAATCCTTAAATTTGGAATATATAATTATATATTGCAAATTCGAAAAGAAAAAAAAAATCTTCAAACAAGATTGAACCATATATATATATATATATGACCTTTTAGTTAAATGTGAAATTAGTTAATTATTTTGGGGGGAGGGGGAAATTATTGGAAAATATATTACCACTACAATATAATCTCATTGCACCTTACTTCTAAACTTTCAATGGATCATAATATAATAATATCAATTTCATGTACGTATTGATCTATCCTTGTCTATCTCTAATCAGACTATCTATTTTTTACTAATTTGTATAACAACTTAAAAGTGGAAAGAAATAAAGGTAGTAGAGGGGTCCTTCTCTCAAGTCGATGGATAATATAGCTCTACCGACTCCATATGCGTACGTTATTTGTGTGATTGTGGATTTAGCTTAACTTGTCCCTTTTAATTCTACAAAATGGAGTTGTTTGTTACGTTGTCTCTATGTAGGAGTGCCGGTACGTGCCTAATGTCGGCCAATAATGATCATTTTATTAATAAGATATCAAAATATTATATTTCGATATATTTTTTGCTATAAATTATGCGATCTACACGAGGAAATGGCTTTTAATGCATGTAAAAATAAAAGCAGATGTAGATGACCGCAGATCCTAACAACATGTTGTGACTAACTTAACGCAAGCAGCGACAACGCATTTCACTATAACGGAAGAACAGATTACGCATTTCAAGGGTGAAATAACAAAACTGCTACACAGTAGACAATGCATCTAAATACAACTCACCCTATCGCTTTACACCGATTTCTCATTGCAAATCAGACTCCATCGCTTTCTTCGAACCCCGAATCTGGCCGGCTGAGAACCTCTCCACCTGGCCTATCACCACTGGGCAGCCAAGAACTAGCGATCATACGGTCCGACCGTAGTACTAGAACCATCACTACAGCCTAATACGCAAATCCTCAAGTATGGCGGCAAGATTCACTTCTTTCCAGACAAAGAATTTTTACCATTTGTCATGACTCCTAAAAAGCTTCCTATACAGACATGTGCAAAAAGAGGGCTAACAAAATCAAAGCAAAGATCCTCATCCTCAATATTAATATCTATATTACGCAAATCAAGTAATATCCTCTATTAAGATTATCTAGGTGATTTTGCAAGAGATGCATCTTCCTCGCATTCTTTACCCAAACAAACGTCATTTTCAACAACAACTTATCGGGTCGCCATATGACTCTCAAGCACGAGCCATACCGGCAAGAAGATCCTCCCTCCGAAACCTCTGATAACCTCATCATCCAAAGCGAGAATCAACGTCGAGTGTGTCTTCTCCTCTAGACGAGCCATGTTATTCGGTAACGGTGCTGGTGGATTTTCCATCAGCTGAGCCTGCAGCCCTCTCGCTTTCAAAGAATGCCTCGCTGATTCGCTGTAGACCGAAATTATTTTCCCAAGCTGACCTCTCAATTTTAATACCTTCACCACTCATCTTCTTCGCAGTAACTGAGCCCAAAGCTCTCCGATACCATTATAACGGACATGATCTGCACGAGAAATTATGTAAACAAGTCGTAAAAACAGTTATATTTAGATTTAACGTGAGATCCCTAACAATACGTTGTGACTAATCCACTAAGAGCCACAACATATTTCACTATAAATTTTAAGTTTAACAGATTACAAACTCTCGTAGCTAACATATCTACATAACTCGTAAGAACAGAGACAACATCTAAATACAATCCCACCACACTATCCCCGGTTAATGTAATAATACATTTAAGCCTATTCAAGTAATCCTAATTTTCTATTCAATAGCCTACACAATCGACGGTGACGTGAGACTCAAACCAAGCAGAGTGCTTATTTATGTGCCTCAAAAGAACCCTAAACCCGACTTCGAACCGCCTCAAAATATCCCAAGTCGGGACTTGATCGGGACTTGTACTTCTCCCGAACAAGTCCCGATCTCTTCTCGCTTCCAAAATTGACTTTGGGTCGGGAGGTGTATCTCCCGACCAACACTCCAAAACAGAGGTTGACTTTCTTCAAGTCACAATTCCAACATTTTTCGTGAAATATTATAAATATTTGAGTTTAAATTTTATAATATATATGTATATAAAAACAGTATTCAAAATTTGTCATACTTTTTTTGGAATAAGTAGTAGAATTAGGGAAAAGTGTAGGATGCTCAAGTTTTTTAAATATAAATTCTGGTTCCTCAATTGTTTGGGTTGACAAGGGTATATGAAGAGATAATCCTACAACGCAATACATGTGTAATACACTAGTATACATGAATAACGTGACATACTGATACTATATGAAGATTTAACGTATGATAATCATTAATCAATTACATTTCTTTTAGTTTTTTCGTAAAATATCAACTGTTAGATGCATGGGATCGAGATTACTTAAATAAGCAAGAGAACTACGAGGTAGAGACGTAACCCAATGGGCACGGAAAGGCTAATTCCATGATCACAATTTCACTTTAACAAGCCGAAAGCAAAAGCCATCATTTTCGGCCCCTTATTTTGGTACATCATTTTCAATTAGCCTCTAATTTCGCAATCTTTACGATCACTTTTTGACAAAAGATCATTTTGATGTGCCCCCTTGTTTTCATCTAGAAAATACTCTAATTGATAAAAAAAACATTCAAGGTGAAGGCTTAGTACGATGCCATGGTAATATATAATGTTGTATGATCAAAGTTTTGAAAAAAAGGTCTAGGTTCAAGTTGATTTCAACCTCATTCAATGATTGACAAGAGGTTTTCGGTTCGAATTCTCTCGGAGTCTCGGATGACAAATTTTTCATTATGTTGGTTTCAATCATATTGAATGGGATTCTAGAGGAATGAAAAAACTATTTATTGCTGTCTTCTTCGACTATGTCACTAATTTGAATAATTCTAAAGCCAATGCTTTGTTTTGGAGCTTCAGTTGTGTGTACACCTAAATACAATGCTATGGGATATGGCTTCAACCTCATAAAGAGTATGGGTCTTCAGGTGAAGACTATTTCCATGCATCATGATGCATGTATAAAATGCATAATCAGTTTTTGTCTTGGATGCCTGGAAAAATATCTATCCAATTGACCATTGGTAATTATCATTAAAAAAACTGTCCGGCCCATGCCGTCTAAACATATGGACCCAAATTAGAATATGTAGCCCAAAGTTTCCTCAAGCTCACGTGTGTCCGGAGCTGGGCTTCTGGATTCGAGGAGATAAAATAAAGTTTCCAAAGTACACTGTAAACCATTTTGAGATATCTTGGCAATGAGTCAATGACTATGTGTCTATCTATGTCACACTTCATATTATCCATATTAATTGTGTTTGAATAAGTTTTATTAAAAAAAAGATTGATAATATTACAAAAAAATACAAATGAGTATATCATTTGCCAATCAAATTTCACATTACCAAAAAAATTTCATCATTTTTTTTATAGAATATTAAGTTGGAAGGTTGTTTTAATAGACGAAATAGGTGAAAAAATATTTTTTTAATGTTTCAATAGCGAGTGATCAACTGTAAAATTAAACCAAGAAATAATACTTTTTATTTATGAGACAATTCTTTATGCATTGGATCAATGTTTCTTCATGATATCTTGATATATTCTTGAAATAATCATTACCAAAATATTTTTGGCTAAATTTCATATGCGCACTCAATTCACAAATCATTTCAACAGACTGAACATTTTAACCTTTTAAATAGCTACTCCTGAAAGATTTTTTCTCGCACATGAACTTTTTGAAAAGAAAAATTTTACACTGAACTCTACTTTAATGCGTGAAATCAAGGATAAAACATGAAAATATATATATTATACTTTATGGGTTATTTTTAAATTAACAACATTTAATTGACCAATTTCTTAATACCTCTTCCGGTTTTTTTACTATTCTAACATAATTTTTTTGCTTTTAAAATACTGGCTATTCTAAAGATAATAAATTGTACTTTTACATTTTCAATGTAGTTTTTGACTATTATTTTTTCTATTGAACTTGTCAACCAACCAATGATATAATTTTAATTAATTGACATTTTATATTTTCATTGCACATTTTGACTACTTTTACTTTTCCTTAATAGTTGTGCAAAAATCTGTGATTTACGTGAAAAAAATCGTGAGTAAATAATTTATTTTAATTAATTCAATTAAAAAGAAAATATCATCTTCAACCTTAATTGAATTAATTAAAATTAATTATTTAAAAATTAATCCAATTAAGTATTTGTTATTTTAAAATGACTCATAAAATATAATATATATTTTTTATATTTTACCTCAGATTTACCTCTTATTAAAATGTAGTTCAAAGCATCAATTTTTTTTTTCGTTTTTAAAGGCCAAAATCAACCCCAATATTCATGCTCGCAGATTTATTCAAATGATTTATCTGAATTACCTAACATTTTTTACGAAAATCAAAATGACCATGAATGAAACATTAAATCTTTTAACTTGGTGGCAAAATAACAAACTGAAATAACAGATTGCTATCTACATTCATCAATTTCAAAAATAAATTGACAATATTCATTTATGGACTTCATATTTCATAATGGTAGAATCTTCATCCTCGACCCCTATCAAGAAGATTAACAAAAATAGATTACTCTTCTTCCCTACAACATCAATTAAGGAGAATGAAGTAAAACATATTCTTCAAGAACAACTAATAATACCCTCAAAGCTATCTACAACATTTTCTACTTAATAACTACAACCAGTACAACAGTGGAGGAAGTAGAGGGACAAGAAAGGCCTCCGTCTTCTTAATTTTTGGAAAATATTTTTTTACTATTTAAATATATATAGAGTTTCGACATTAATTTATTCATCATTAACACGGTCGTCATTCCTACATCAAATTTATGATTTCGCCATCAAATTTATGATTTCGCCACTGATTATTGACAGTATATATCATTTGAAATTTCCTTGCAACAAATTCCTGATTCGACCACTCATATCATTTGCAATTGGCTCTACAAGTTGGGCATGATGAATGAGAAACCAACCATTTCTGCACACACTGGTAATGAAATCCATGGTTACATTTATCCAAGACCCTGATAACATCTCCCTGAGCAAATTCGGACAAACAAATTGCACACTCAGTTGTTTCCTTCTCCCCCACCTTCATCCCTGGAGAGAAAACCACTTTCATCCCTCCCTCTTGTTCACCTGCTTCCACATCATTGTCTTCTTGAGTAGTTGCTCTTCGTCTGATGAAGTAACGTATGGCTGCATTGAGTGCTAAGGCAATGAACAAAGCAGAGAAAAGTATGGTGAGGATTATGGCTGCATTTGAGGTGAAATCTTTTGAGCTTGAGTATGGCCACCAGGGACATGAACGACCAGTGCATGGCGGTGGTGGTGAGGTGGTGGTGGTGGTGTTGTGGAGAGGTGGATGAGCTTGAAGGTCTTGTACCATTTCTGAAGCTGATGATGGTACCATGGTGGTTTTGGTTTTCTATAGAAAATGTATAGATTCTTGAAATTGAGGATAAAATGAGTAACCAGAAGGGGTTATTTGAGGGTGATTAGTTGTTTACTTTTGTTTTCAATGATAGGATTGCCCAGAAGATGCAATTTGAATGTATTTATTGAGAGTTAGATTGTCGACTTCGTCCTACACACGGGAGTATTTGAAAGAAGTTGCAGTCTAGTCTTGAATAATTATAATATTATATATGAAATATTATTTTTTAAAATTATATAAATATTACAGTATGATTTTCGATTAATGGAAACGTTAAATTTGAATGGAGAAATATAAATGAAGAAGACTACTTTTAAGGATTGTATTGTAATATATGTACTATTTTTTAGAAGTAATTTGTAATAATGTAATTAACATTTATATAAAAAATAACATTGAATGATGACATTTCATCATCTGAATTTAATCTTTTTATTAATTGAGGTACCATGATATAATATTATGTCATTTTTGAAAATTTATTTGCAACAATTTCACTGTTGTAATCATTGTAACTTAATCATGTTATATAAAATCAAATTAATAATTATTTCTACTATTTATTAGTAGGTCACATTTCTTGCATAAGACTAGTAATGGAGTATTATTATTGATGAAAGGTGAGCCCATTTTTGTCATTTTAGGATTTTTCAATCAGCTTCATCCATTTGTTGCATTGCATGTCGCACTGATGAGATAGAGACAGAGTTACCACATTGAGTTGTCAAGAGTTGAGCCTTGAACTTGTTGGGATATGTATGACTCTGTCAGGAAGTAAATGCCTTGGGAAATAATTGATCCAAATTATCATTTTCAAGAATTGGCTGCATTTCTTTCCCAATCTGCAAGCACTTAGATCATGTGCAGGGAATCATTTAGGTATTTATCATTATTTATGTTTTTTACTCCACAATTTTAAATCATTTTTTACAATACTATAAAATAAAAAAAAAAAAATTATATCATTATTTTTTATTTTTCGAGATTTATAAATAACTCTACAAGCCAAGGCTATTCGGACACCAATTTTTTTTCAGCTTTTTACATACCGCTTATTCCTTCTTTTCTTTAAGATGCTTTGACTTATCGAAATACGTAATAATACGATCTCATGATTTTAAAAAATTATATATTATTTATCAGATTAATATATGATGGATTTTTGAATTCAAATTTTTTTGTCAAATTTAATTAATTTTCATGTCAATTGTTTGACTTATCGAGTGATGAATAATATGATATGTGGTTTTTAAAAATTATATATTATTTATTGTATTAATATATGATGGATTTTTTGAAATTCAAATTTTTTTTGTCAAATTTAATAATTATATATATACATAAATAAAGAAATGAAAATACATGCAGATAATGATGAAACACGGGGTTTAGTTATAAAATACCTCGACATCTCAATAACACTGAGTATCAAGCAGAAAAGCTATATATTTCGACGCGCTTAAATCGACGCGACATTTGCAGTAAGCCACAAATTCCGATATTCACTACATGTTGTTGTGACATAAAAATTAACGCCAAGCCGCGCCCGCTGGCTCAACGACTGCACCTGTGATACTGAAGCTACTGCGGCTTGATTCGGCAGCCAAATTATTTCCAGATTGCTCAAAGACAATTCTGCTAAACAAAGCGAATCAATATACTGACCACGGCCTGGGAAGACAAGCCTAAGATACTTGTGGACGCTTCTGGCTTATATTGACAAGCAGAATAGACAAGCACGTCAGACGCTATAAGGATTTACTAAACTTGCTTGTAAAAAAAATAAAAATAAAAAAAGGATATGCAAAAATCAGAAAATTAAATAAATTTGTAATTTCAAAAATTTATACTCTGTACTTAAAAACAAATTGCAGTGCAGTGTCAGAACACTTTATCTCTAGCCAAAACATATGAAGTTTGAATTATTAGACCAAGGAAAAGTAGAAAACAGGCATTGACCATTTGTTTTGATGGGAAATTTTTTTGTCTACTATTAAGATATCTTGTTAAAATCTAATTTTGATATTGTCAAATTAATAATGTGACTATCCTACTCTAAGATTAAATTCATATGATATAATTGGCCAGTGTACATCGGATAAAAGAGATTAGTCGATGTATATAAAAGTAAACTCATCAACACCATCTTGGAAATAAATATAATGAAAATTACAAAATTTCAAACTTAATGGATCTTAGTAGATGCTTCTATATTCTAATCTAGTAATGGCTTAATGCCAAAAGAGATATGCTTAATAACAAAGTTACATCAGTTGAAACTGTAACTAACTCATTCTAACAGTAAGGGTGTTCAGAGGACGACCCTACTAATTGGATTCATTATCCTATTTAGAGTAAATGACAAAATGATGATACATTATTTGCCAGAAAAGATGATACAATATTCTACATCCCAAATGGTTTGTCTCGATTACGGAGTATTATTTACTTGATATATATCTTTCCTAATAATTTACTATCACATTTATTCTTCCATGAGTAATTTAATAGTCTATAAATAACCACTCTAGAAATAATCCACTTAATTAAAAAGGAAGAATTTTATGTTTAAATCTCAATACGGAGCAGTAAGTAAGTGAATACCTCAAATCAAATTAAACTGCAAAGAGGTGCGTGCGTGTATTAATCAGTAATCATGATGCAGTATTTATAATGTTGTTAAATACTCGTGAGTGCATGAGATTGAGAGACAGATGAGAGACGTGGCAAATAATTGGAACATAAATCTGTGGATGCTGATGGACTTGGACCCCACTCAAATAAGAAGCTTTTGGAATTTGGAATACTTCCATAAGGGCCGAATTTCTAATTAAAAATTCATTATAAAAAAAACTATCAAAATATAATATGTTTAGTTTGGACAAATTATCTACCTCTTTTTATGTCTTCTATTTTGAATAATTGTTGTAATGCAAAGAAGAATTTTTATTATTTATAATAGGGTATAAATAAAACTTACTATAGGGAAAATTCCTCGAGGTTTTTATCGAATAAAAAGGATCATTGTCGACTATGGATCACTAGCGTTCTTTGACGATTTGTGAGATGTCTGGCTTGCTTGACTTGAGCTTGATTTGGTATTGATAGAAGCTTGATATGAGCTTAGGCTTGACTTGGCTTGATTTGAGCTTGAGCTTGACTTGACTTGACTTGATTTAATTTGGATAGGAGCTGCGGAGAGAGAGTTGGATAGATGTCTGGTCTAGATGGAGCGAGACTGAATGCAGCTGGACTTGAATATGGTCGAGTTGGGAGCCTTAGGCGCGTATTCCGTGTTAATTTGTATGGACTTGATTTTGGGTCTTAGACTTGATGGACTTACTGCAAGCGTTTGCAGCGTGGGACTTGCTTTGAGTACTGCTGGTGGGACTTCGTAGCTGGATAAGCTACAACCTTCAGTGGGACTTTGGGATTTATTACCCAGGAGATACTTCACCTTTTGTGGTGGGACTATGTGGCTTGAGAGGCCGCTTGTCTTTGATGAAACTTAGTGTGATATCACGCCTTGATTTGAGATAGAACTCCGAACTTCGAGTTGTATGGAGTGATAGGAGAAGCAAGTGTTGAGCGGCGTTGCTTGCTGCTTATGCTATGACGCTAGCGGCATGTTCTTTGTAGGCGGGGTTTAAGGAATGTGACCCACGTGGGACTTAGTGAGATTTGGCCTCACTTGGGGCTTAGTGAGATTTGGCCTCACTTGGGACTTGATTTAAGTTTTGAAGTAGCGTTACTTCTAGCTTTATTCTGACGGCCGTATGACTTGTTCTTTGTAGTGATGTCAGTATGAAGGTGGGCGTTAGCAGTGATAGTGCAATCAGCCAGAGACGGGGGCGCTTAGCGGCGTGTTTCAGCAGGATCAGTTATAGGGAGGCCCCAGATACTCGATTTATTCATATATACAGGATTTGATGAATCAAAACCTGAAATTTGCTCAGTGTTCATCTTGTTGGAAAAATTACGCAACTTGTTATGAAATAATAAGCAAATGGGCAAAGAGATCGAATAAATGTATAATAGCAATTCACAGAAAAACATATACAATGCAATTCATACACGTATGAATATGAAATTGCCACCCACCGACGTATTGAACTTTCAATCTCCCGAATCCTCCGTTGAATCCTCAGCACCTCAAGTGAAATGCCTCCAGTTACTTCACACCAAGAACGGTTGAATCACACGATTGGACTTGCTAGAATCTACGAGCAATTGGACAAGAGTTTTGAGTCAAAACTTTGACTCAAAAATCCAAAGGAAGAGAAGGGAGGGGGCGGCCGAAAATGGGAGAGGATGAAATGAAAATTCTTAGGTTTTTCATTTCATCTTTTTCCTTATATAGTCCCTCTTGGTTTTGGTTGAATAGCTTGACTCGTTTGATAAATGATTAACTTGTTAAACGTTAACTAACTTATTACTAAGCAGGTAAGTAACTTAACAAGTTACTAATAAGCTTCCCTCGTTAAACCATCAATTGAAATTGCAATTTAATTGATTATTTTATTTTACATTATCAATGTAAAACTCTTGATTGGGTATCTCGTTGATTTCAATCAACTCCCAATTTAACAATCTCGATTTAATTCCATACATGGAATATAACTCAACGTCATTGTATGTATGATCTTCTGGGCTCAGATAATATTAGTCGTATAATAATATAATTGACCATTATGATTATTATATCGGTTATGCATGGGATGAAGCAATCTGGAATAACCCATTATATTATCGTGAGTTCCATTTAGTAATTTACAATTACTATTTATTGAACACTTAGTTTGAGTAATCTCATTTAACTAAAGCTAGTAAATGAATTGTTACAACAATTGTCGTAATGAGCATAATTATAGAAATCAAGATAATCGATTTCCGACACATCTAAGCTTTTTGAATAATCGGGGGCTCGTAAGCAATCACGAATATTCGGGCGTTCTTGAAACTTCGTCAGATTCTCATCAGATTTTGCTTCAAACTTGAAGAATTATTGCGTTTGTGCAATAATTCTTAATTTCAGGCGCCTATTTTGGCCACCTGGAGGTGTTTTCCAGCCACCACGTGGTGTTTTGCTGGCGGCTCCAAAGATTTAACTTAGAAATTTCAGAGGTTTTTCTCTATATTTTCTCAAGGGTTTTGTGTGTTTTTTGGTGGTGGAATGTTGTGTTTTGTGAATGAATTGTGGATGAATAATTTCGGCCAAATGGGGGGTATTTATAGGTTTTGAAGGAATCAAATGCTTAGTTACGATTGGCAGTTTGATTCGAGGTTGATCATGATGCTTAGTTGAATTTTAGGCGAAAATGCGGGCCAGATCGGATGATTTGGAATTTTCTCGGTGGCCAAGTAACTAAATAGACACCACCTTTAATATCAAAGAAGGTTCGGGATTAACTACATGTAAAATATTTTCATATTGACCCCGAACCTTTTAGACCTTAATTTTGCCTCATATGACAAGATGCGATTTTTGGACCACATAACTTCCGTGGTCTTGATTTTGAACCACATGACTTTGGGAGTCTTCATTTTAAACCCCGTGGTTTTTAGATTCTTCATTTTTAGTCAAGTGGCTTTCGAGATGTTCCATTTGGTTGATTTTAATCAATAATATTAGGGTTTTCGAGCCCTAATTTTAATTGGCGATTTAATGTTGAGGCTATTTTCTGGGAACCTATTTGATTCAAATTTAGGGGTTAATTAATCTAGAAACCCTTTTTTGACTTCGATTAATTCTAAGGAGCTTGATTTTCGGGGAACCCTTGCTTGATCGAGGGTTTTGATTTGAATTTAGGATTTGTCAAGAGAACCCTAAGCAGATCCACGTGGCAATTTTTTAGTGGCTCGACTCTTGAATTAATTGATTAATTAAATGCTAATCAATTTAATTATTATTTTGATAAATTTTCGATGTCTACAATTGTATATTATATATTGAGTACATCATGACAACTATTTACTTAATCATTAAATGTATGATATATAAATTTTATAACATGGATCATAGCCAGACTTAGGAGTCCGTTTCTGGTAGTGCAAATTGCAATTTTTTTTCCAAAACGATGTCGTTTTATTCAATTTTTTAAAACTTAGGTCAAAACGTCGTTATTTTTAAACTTGGCATTTTCATCCTACTAATTAATCATAACAAACTAATTTACTATTCTACAACTAGAAATGTATCGAGCCAGCGCTGAGTACTAAATTATAATATAAACTCAATTCTTAGCTTATCCAAGACAGTAATGATACTCAATTCTAATAGAGACTACAAAACGTATCAATTAAAGATGATTAAAAATTATCATATCAATCAATTAGCCAATTAACAATCAATCAATTAGCCAATTCACACATTAACTCAACATAATTCAATTCATACATATTCCAAATTCATATTTCAATATACTTCAACATAATTCAGTTCAATTAATATAATTCAAACCCAAAAATCTCAATTTCGTAACAAAATCCAATAAGATTCACACTAAAAAATCTCAAAATTACCAAGAAAATATATATTTTATATATAAATGAAAACATAAATACTAGCTATTATGAAATGTAGTTCAATTTATATGGATCGGTAATTTCGATCAGGGAAAAAGGGGGAGAATCAGTTCGATTGACATAACCTGATGATATAAGTTCAATTTAGTTGATTAAAAAAATTGTAAAAAAAGTACTATAGGGCCAAGCCAAAACAAAGAAAGAAAATGCCAATCAATAATTAACCACTACAGGCCCAACCCAAACTAATAATTACAGTCTAGGCCACTGTTTGTCTTCTTCAACTTCATCAAGCAATAAATCAATTAAACTGAAACCAATCAAACACTACATCATTATCATATATTCCCTCCGTTTCAAAATAAGTGATCATCTACCCAAAAATTCTTATTTCAAAATAAGTGATTGTTTGCTTTTTCAATGCAACTTTATGTATTGAAATTTACAAAATTCTTTATCATCATTCCTTATCTTTGTTTTTATTGGTTAATAATCTTACATTACATTGAAAATTGTGAAACTTTATTACTTTTTTCATTGATTTCATTACTCCTTAATAAAACACTTTTTGGCTAAATGATTACTTATTTTACAAACAGATGGAGTATAATTCAAAACAAGAATCAACAAAAACTTCAAACAAACCAGAACAAGAATCAACAAAAACTCTATTCCTATGTTTCTTTACCATATATAATTGAAAATTTCAAAAAAAGAATCTGGTGGTGCAATTGCTTAGGATAGGTCCGACTATGGTATTGAAGGAGACATCAAACGGAGGTAGATAGATGATCATCTCTATTTTCAACCTATTTTCTTATTAATGTAATAATTTTACTTCACATCAACGTTGTACATATTGGTAAATTTTAAGATTGTTATTTTATTTAGATTTGATAATTCAAATAATGAACTTAGACAATTTATTTGGGATTCATACGCAATTTATTTTATAGGATTGTGAGTTATCAATAGACAGCAGCCGTATCTATTTATGTGCCTAGAGACAAGGCAAATGAATGCACCAAGTTCCCCTAAGAAAGGGGAACTGGCAGCTTGGCCGCCTGCTTGGAGAAGAGAAAACAATTCAAGTTCCCTATATTTAAGGTTTGGTTCATTACTACTAGTACTCGAGTTAGGTGGTAGTTCATGATTTAATATGTTGATAACTTACTTTACTAACAGTAAGATAACTTATGATAGATTCAGAAGTCCTATCTAAGGAAAATTATTATGGATTGACTATTCTAGAATTGTCCAACAACCAAATGAGGAGGAATGTTGATGGGTGGATTTTAAGTTACTTGTCGAATGTTTGAATTATCATTGATAAAATTCAAATACTAAATAGAGACGATCTTAGAATATTAAATTATCATCATAACACCGGAGTGAAACCGAGCAAACTGGCACATATCTTAGAATATTTATTTTCATTTGGCAATTTAATCCATCCAACAAAGTGCTATCTTGCAGTAACGATCCCCTACAAAATCGAGTCAACAAAGTTTCAAACAAACCTCATCCTCTCACTAATTTTGTCAATTTTATTTTGTAAACAGAATTATAAACATATTATCATCCAATAATAATATGAGAATCAGTATAGGAAACCCAAGATGGAGATATACATCATATGTTGTTTTACTATAATAAAATAAAAGTGGAACACACACAAACATAATTGTTCACTTTATTTCTTTTTATGGATAATTTTACACAAATTTGAAATTGAAAATAAAGAAGTAAAACTTTATCAACTGATAGTGCTAAATTCTTACGAATAAGACTGAAGACCCCAGTGGTAGAATTCATGGGGTGGAGGAAATGGGAGGAGGAGTGGAGGTAGTGGGTAGTTGGGGTGGAGGCAGGGGTAGGTGGTGGGGGAGAAGGGCGTTATTTGACTAAAATACCCCTACGGAGTTAGTGTTTTAACGGCCATTTTGACGTCGGGACCAAATTTGCCAATTGTCGGAAGTTGGGTGATGGAATGGAACACGTTAAAAATTGAGTGATGGAATGGAAACCCGAGTAAAAGTTCAGTGATGGTTAGTGTCTTTAGCCCTACATTCAATCCTAAAAGATCATTAAATTTATTTTTTAATAATAAAAAATTAATAAATATTGACACACACAATTTTTAATTATTCGGATCGAAACTATCATACTCCTTCTTTCCTTATTGTTAGTCTCATTTGATTTTAAATAAAGTTTTAAACAAATTTAAATTTATGTATAGTTAATAATTTTCCTTCTATTTCAATATAGCCATTTTCTGTCAAAATTTAAATTTGTGTATAGTTAATAATTTTCCTTTTATTTCCTCCTATTTTCCCTTACTAGTGATAAGCTGTATTGAAACGAAAAAGTATATGCATCATTATGCTAATAATTAAAGATGTTAAACGTGTTGAATTAATAATGGAGGACTCATATATTCTTCTGTTTATTTAGTTACTATTGAAGTGATATTGATAATTTATGGTCAACTTCTACAACAACATTACTTACAAGCAAGTACATAATCCGAACATAAAATAATTGGAAAAATACCTCCCTAAATAATATGTACAAAGTGGTAGCAGGGTTTGAACACCTTGGATCATATGCACAAATTGGTAGCAGGGTAGCTTTTACACAAAATTTGTTAAGTTTGTTTTCTTTAATTTGAAATAACCAATTACATACCACTTTCTAAATAGCAACTAGATAGTTACATTATTGTAGTTGATCGTAAATAATTCTAAAAACTCTAGCGTAATCGTAGAGCATCTTTTGATCTTTACATAATCAAATTAAACATGGAAAATATGCTAAGCTTCTATAGCTTTCACAAAAAATGAATCCCTGCCAGAACAACCTTAATGAACTCGAAAAACTGGTACACAACAATAACAGAGAAGAAAGGTACACTCAACACGATCAACAGGGCCAACCCTAACGCCAAGCTCGGCCGCGAATTCATTAGCAGAGCTTGAACTATCCCCATTGCATCACAAATCACCACATTGTAATTTGCATAGCATTTCTTCTCCCAATCCATCCATTCATTGGGAGGTTCATAGTTCCGCTCGATCATCTTCATCTCCTTTATCCTCCTCCTAAGAATAATCATATTCTCATCGACAATTCCTCTGTTGTTGTAACTATGATCATGGGCGTCTCTTCCTATCGCAGAAACTTGCAATGCACGTCTTTCTTTCTTATGTAAAATCGTGTTTCTTTTATTTTTTGCATATAATGGGGTACAAAGAGAAGAAGTGACAGTAGATGCCATGTTTCCCCTAATGTTTATAGTTAATAATGGGTGTATTATCATCAATTAACTTGTTAATTTATAGGCATAATTTGAAAAATACTCCGTAGTTATTAAAATGTAATAAACTTAGCAAGAAAGCAATGTGGGAAAACCGTGTATCAGCCGCAACCAAAAAAATTGTAAGATTAAAGAAATTTCAACTTGATTACTTGTGGATTGTGACATCCAACACCTGATTAACGAAATTGCTACATAAAAATAATCATTTCTTATTATATTCGATGTAATATTTCATACTTCTTTTAGTAAGCTGTCTTGCGTTTAGGCTAACATATAATTGCGTTTAGGCTAACATGTGATGAGTCGAAAAAAACACTAATAATAATATAGAGATATGCAAGAAACACTAATAATATTCTATATTATTATTAGTATTTTTTTTACAAATAACAAGAGATATGCAATAAACTGTGTTTATCTTACATATTCGAACATCTAAGAATATTCAAGAAATCGTTTTACATATTTCTTTTGATAATGACATATCTAGTTTACTCAAACAATATTTGGTATCGCATTATCTTGGTTCATCTTTATAGCAAATAGTACGTATTATAAAATAGATAAATGAGTCAACTAAACTTAAGCATATTTTCATGTGTAACTTAGTTATTTATTTTGATACAATAATAGAAGAGTCAAAATAGCTAGAGTTGAAGTTCATATTTGAAGTGTTAATCATCATATTTTCACTACATCATTGCCATAATAAGAAAAGCAAGATACTTAATATGTATAAAAGAAATTAGAGAGTTGGGTTATCTTTTTTACCTCTATATAACTTCTTTAAAAAAAATTGTAATCATGTTCAAGCTTCAAACTTTATGCAAGTATACATATTTTTTATGTTTTGTTCTCATATGGTAGATGAATTTACCTTCTTGTTTTGTACATGAGTGTTTTTCCTTCTTGGTCTATAGTTTGAGAATGATGGTTCAAAAGTGTAACGGTAGATTTAATAACTTTAAAAAAAATATAATTTCTCTATCCATTTATTTTTATAATAGTGGAGTTTTAATACAATTTCTCTATCCATTTATTTATGTAATCAATTCATTATAATAATTTAACATAAATTTTACGTGGTTGTAGTTTTGACTTAATAACTTTTAACATATAAAAATCATAATAATAAAATAGTAATAAAATATAAATATAATTCTATTAGAAATGATAAATATGATCAAAACAAAAATGAAAAGAAACAATATTTAACAATTATTATTATTATTATTATATTATTATTATTATTATTATGTATCAATATAAATAGTCAGGGTTTTTAATTCATGACAATGATCCTAAAGTAGATTAAAAGAACAGAGCAAGTGAAAAGAAATGCTCAGAAAGTTATGATTATAGCTCAATTCTAGTCTTCTCCATTTTGTAGCTTTTGATGGTTTAGATGTTATTTAAAGAGTTTTCATTTGATATGTGGGAAGCATGAATTTGTTAATTTTATTCGCAGTTGTTTAGGGTCTTTAGTTTATTCATGTAATTTTTCATTTTATTCTATAAAGAACATTTTTCAAGCCTAAACAAAGTCATCAAAGTTAAAGCAATAATTATTGAGACCATTTCAATAGTTTTTAATTTTAAACATATATGATATGATAATAATATTAATCATACATTAGTTAGCATAAGGCTAATTTATTAAAGTTGGTAAACAAAATACATATAATATAATTGGTAAATTTGAAATGAAAAATATAATGCATTTAAGATTCCTTACTAAATTGTTTGAGAATCAATTATATAAGAGTGTTTAGAACTCATTTCATCCTAAAAATATAATCTACAAAAACAAAAAGTCAGCCTAATGAATACATAATAAATTTTTTTTCAAAATCATAAAAACTAATATATATTCATTAGTACAAAGTCAAATTGCACAAGATTTATGTAAAATATAAAAACAATAATTTAGTTATATTAAAGAAGAGAAATGTATAAGTACTTATCAAGATTCTTATCAATTATATTGAAAATTATGTACAACAACGTAGAAACTTAACTGTTTATTATATCCTAAAAAAACAAACTCAACCTATCAAAGTAAAAATAATTGAAATTGATTTGTACCATGTAAAATATAATATATTGAAAAAGAATAATATTCCTCAGCCCACCTCCCAGGTTTAATCATGTAACAAAATTTCTCCTTCCTTTTAATTGATCATATACGTAATTTATAAATTTATCTTTTGATCTTCCACTTTTATCCCTTAATAAAGTATTTTTTATTTTCATGATTAATTAAAGTAATTTTGATAAAGTACCTTTAAGAGAGTATTAGTAATATTAATTAAGCTCTTAATAAAGTATTTTACCATCAAGTAAATTGGGACGAAGGAGAGTATAAGGTTTCAATAAGATTCTTGTCACTGTCTCAGAGATTGTGTTCTCGAGAGTGATAAACCTGAAAAGTTTATTGCATCTTTTAAATAATAATTAATCTATCAAAATAATTGTTTGAATATTTAGTCAGTGAATGTAAATAATAGTCTAATTAAATTTTTATGAATGATTTTTTTAATTATTTAAATAATTAAAGGCAACTCTGACTTTCATTTACACCCAAATCTTACTGAGTTTAATTTTCATTAAACACTTATGTAACATGCTAAAAACTTTCTTCATATACATCTTTATTGATATTTTTTCTTTATATTATTGAATTAAAGAAAATATACCTCATCAGAAAATAAACTAATATATTATTATATTTTACTTAATACTATTTTCTTTTTTTTCTTTTGTTATTTTCAAAATATAAATTAGGTCTGTGTTATATAAGTATTTAATGAAAATTAAACCCATTAAGTTTGGGTATATAAATGAAGTCTAGGCTACTTAGTATTTAAGGCAAATTAAAAAAATCATCTCATAACTTTAATTAGAACTATTACATTCCTTTGACACAAATAATTCTCTTAATATTTTTATTTCATATATCATTTATGAGACAAGATAAAGCTAGTATTGAATTCCTATATGATCAATTAAAAAAGAAAGGAGAATTGAAGAAATAGGATCAAGCAAATTAGATAGATGAGATTATTCTTTTCAATATATTATATCAAGTATTATTCTTACAATGCATAATTTTATTTTAGCTATATATGTACAAGTCATGTTTCATCAGGAAATATATATTGTTCTTTTTAATAATTCATGTTTCATCATAAATATATTAGAAATTTTCTTTCTAACAATGAGAGGGGACATATAAATGATATTTCAAGATGCTGCAAATTCCTCAAAAGCCAACATTTAAATCATATAAATCATATTTAATCCAAATAAACGATGTTATATTCAAACCCAAATATTTTCCTTTTCTAGGCAAATGATTATGAGAGTTCTGAACCCACACATCATAATTTTTATCGAGCTTACATACCGGCATTAACCTCCAAAGGTATCTAAGATACATGGACCTCGGCGTGACGAAAAGTGACGTTTCCTCACACTCCCCTTTATTAAAAAAAATTATTTCATAATAGCAAATAAGCAGTGATAGAAATTATGGATCGAGGAATTCATTAAAAAATAATTTAGTGAATAAGAAATATCAAAACAAACTTCTTCTCAAATATATTTCTTTATGTTTAGTGACTTATCTCCTCATCGTTAGATGAATTATTATACAAAATTTAATAATCATTAGATGTTATAATTCATTGCATTTGAGTTTATCTAGGGCACAAAGCTTCTTCCAACTATGTTATTCATACCTTAAGTATATAGATATAGAGTTTTGTTGCTAATATGTGAAATCTTAATTCAGTAATTAACACTCGAGAATAAACAATGGATAATATTCTTCAAGTCAAAGCAAAAATGGAGACAAAACACCCAACATCTCACATCTACCAAGCCTCTACCATGGAGTTCCACCATTTCACCACCTTCTGTCTTCCTCCACTTCCTAAAAATTCAACCAACCACCTCAAACCAACTCCTCCACCAAAAAGACCCATCATCCAAAAACTCCCAAAATCCAACCAACCACCTCAAACCAACTACTTCCACCAAAAAAATACACCTCACAATCTCTTTCAATCAACCTCCACCAAAACTCATCTATCCATCCCCAAATTCTAATACCTTCACCAGCAGATCCAATCAGAAACTTCTCCACCACACTAAAAATCTCAACCCATCATCTCAAGATTCCCCTACCACCTTTTAAAACCTCAACCTTCTAAATATAGGGACTCCCCATCCCTCCACAAAATACCTCCCCCCCCATCTTAAAAAAATTTCAGACCAAACTAAAATAGACAAACCAGAGAAAATTTTAATAATGAAGTCTATCGATATCGCCGAATCTCCTCAAATCATCTCCCTTCCTTTCTTGGCCCCCCTCCGGCGAATTTATCACCCTTCTCACATAAACATGGTAATAGCTCTGTTAACAATCCCATCGGTGGACATTCAAAAGGCTATGATAAAAATTTCAATTCTCCAATATCTGTGAGATCTAATTCATGTTGTTTGGAAGGATACTGGGAAATTTTAGGGAAGGACCCGACACTTTTTCGTTTTTTTCCTAGCGTTGACAACTTTCCCCTCCACCGTCTTGGATGTTCGTGGGACCTTTTTACTCCCTTCCATTACAAGGCCAAAACTTGTAGCTCAATTAATGAATTTTTTCCCTTGTATCCTATACCGGACTCTCGTCCTTCCATCCGGTTCTCATCCCTGCAATTCTTATTGTAAGCATTATACTATTATTTTAGGATCTTTACACTCTAATTATATGTAAACAACAATACAAGAACATACCTTGATCCATTATAAATGTGTGATGAAGATGAACTTTAGCTTCTTCCTTTTCTCTTCTCTCCTCTTAGATACTTTTATATTTGCCTTTGATTTTGTAGACATGATGATGCATAGTGGGCCTTTATATATATAGTAGTTGTAGCGACACCAAAGGTCTAGTCTACTAAAGGTCATCCTTATTACATCATTTATTAAATTAATGAGTATAAAGAGAGCTTTTAAATAAATACCCACTCAAATTCAATCTTTTAATGTATAATAACCACTGGCTAATTAAACTCTTAATAATTCATTTAGTTTTATTTTATATGGACCATTAAATTTATTAAATTAATATAATAATCTAACAATTCCACTTAATTCCATATAATGATTCTGATTTATTCAAAGAAATTAGTGTACTCTTAATGAATCAACAATTCCATCAACTATAATTTGAACTAAACTAATTGGATCATAGCGGTCAGCTAAGTCATTTAATCGACATGATTCTCCATGTATCACACAAAACCAATTTTAATCCGTAATACTTTTATTTAGGAAAGTCGTAAGTTCTCAACTTTTTGAGAAAATATTTTGTTGTCTCATTATAAATCCATTCATGTACATAACCATAATATTGAGAAACACTTTATCAAGGTGAAGAGTTAAACTCTTTAATTGAATTCAGCAAAATGTCACTTTTTTGAACAAACCATTCATACATATGTAAATATTCTTCCAGCTTAACAAGGCTTTCTATAATACCCATCCTTTCACATATTGTCGTAAGTCTGGTGTGGTAATCCCTAGTTAAACGAATCCGCTTACCATTAAGTTTGTACCAATATGCTCTACTAGATTAATATTTGTTTCTCGGTGACTTCTTTCTTTGACAGATAAGTACTTTTGGGATCCATATGTTTGCACCTTCGAAAGTAATCTATCATTTTTAGAGAAGAAGACAAATTTCTCAAGTAGAATTATCACAATACCTCAACGGCTTGGCTACTGGCCGACAATCCCAAGCCCTAAATTTCAGACCATTTATCTAATCGCTGCCCCCAAAGAAGTAAATCCACCGCCCATAATGAAGTAGCTATAACCGACATTGTTTCCCCACTTCATGATATAGCCCAAACAATAAAAACGTGTAGCCAAATGCGGATTTCCTTGAGTCCAAGCATCCAGCATAGTCTGAATCTGAATAACTAATCACCTCGAGGCTATCCGACCTTTTATAAGTAAGCATGTAGTCCTCAAGTACTAGAATACCTAAGGACCTTTCGGTACTTTTCCCAGTGGTCCATTCCGAGGTTACTTTGATATCGACCAAGTTATTAACAAATCTGAAAGGCATTATCCTGCCGAAAGGTGTATGAGAGCATATATCGACTTACAACCACCTAATGAAGGTGGAATATCTTTCATTCTTCTCGCTCCAAATCATCTTGACATCAAACAACCGAACTTGTCCCTTCAATTGGAACAATTCCTCAAAGAGCACTTTTCCATTCTAAACTTCTAAAACTTTATTGATGTAAGCTTTCTTCGTGATGGGGTTTGGCCATTCCTCGACTGCCACGGAATATTTCAATACCAATCACATATGATTGCTTTCACCCATATCTTTCATTGGAAAGTTATTAGAGAGAAATTTGTTTTACATCATGTAATAATCCAACATCATGAAAGAAGAAGAATGTCATCAACATATAGGACTAAAATAATAAACTTACTCCTAATCGACCTTCAAGGTGAAGAGTACACCATCAACGTAAGTTTTCTCTCAGCCATACGATGTAATGGTATTTTTAAACTTTAGATACCATTGTCGTGGAAGCTTGTTTTAGTCCATATATCGAATTTCTTTAAATTTTACACACCAATTTTTCTTTCCCAAAGAATCACAAACCATCCTGGTTGATCCATATAAACTTCTTCCTCCAAGTCTCCATCTCAAAAAGCTGTTTTCACATCCATTCGTGAAACTCCTGCATCATAATGAGCCACTAATGCCAAAACAATTCTTAAAGAATCCTCTTAGAACTGGGAGAAGGTTTCTTTTGTAGGCAACACCTTCTTTCTCTCGAGCGAAACCAACAACAAGTCTAGCCTTGAAAGTTATAATATCGCAATGAGTCTCGCTGACTTTATTATCCATTTACAACCGACCTGCTTTTTGAACCTTTAGGCAACTCAACCAAACCACTTGACTCTCAGAGTACGGTTGTATTAGCTGAATATGTACCCTTTTAATTTTTCTCAGATACCCGATAAAATTCACTCGTAGATGGTGTCTCTTAACTCCAGCTTTTCATGGATCATATATATTCTTACCGACAACCCCAAACACGTATATGCTTTAAATTAGGTTTCCTTTTTGTCCGCAATTCATAAGGAGTTTTGTGGAATGTTTATTTAGAACTTGTATTGGAAGAATATGCAAAGAAGTTCCTAATGAATATGTCCACAAAGATAAAGTTACATTACTAGTACTTAATATACTCCTAACCATTTTTATTAGAGTACGATGCCCCGCCTTTCAGCCTACACCATTTTGTTAGTGTGTACCAAGATAGTATAATCGGGGTAATATATAGCCTTCGATTTTCAAGAAACTTTGCAAATGGACCAGGACATTGTCCACTTTTATTGTATTTACCATAATATTCACCACCTCTATCTCGATTCACAACCTTTTATTTTTGTATCTAGGTGCTTTTCTACCAGAATAGGAATGTTCTTAAGAATGTTCATCGAATGAGACTTTTCATGGTTAGATATACATATCCATAACGTGAGTAATCATCAATAAAGGTAATGAAATATTTTTCTCCACTCCAAGATATTTCTAAATGAATTACAAATATTCTGTATTTAATTCATAAGAAGTTTTGTGCTTCTTGTGGTTGCTTTCATTGTATTGTGTTTGGTTTGTTTGCCTTTAATACAATCAACACATACATTTAGGTATGTAAAATTCAATTGAGGAAGGATTTCAATTAACCAACCTCAACATCCTTTCTTTAGATATATATGACCCAATCTTTGATGCCACAAGAAAAAGCGTAGTTATTATCTTGTGCACCACGCTTACTACCAAATCCACATGTTCAACATTAAACAAAGACTCCACAAATTTATTATCAAGATTAAAATGATACAACCATTTATTAATGTACCACAACTATGAAGAATCATTCTAAAACAAAGAAAATAATATATCATTTTCCAACTTGACATTAAACATAGACTCATCCAACTTCCCAACGTAAACAAGATTTCCGCACAATCAGAACATAAAGACACTTTTCTAGATCTAGATGACAACCAAGATTCAAGATCAACTGTAAGTCCTATTCCTCTTATTTTAGTTTCATCCTGCTCTATGAACAAAATACCCAATTCCTTTTATGGACTGGATTGAAAGGAATCCCTGGTAAATATGAGAAACATGAGTAGTTGCACCGCACTAACCACCGTGTATTATTAGGAACTTCGTCAGTTTGATTCAAAACAAACGTAAATGTTGTGGCAATTTTTCGAACTATTCCTTTTTCGACATCCTCTCAGTGTCCAATCCTTTACAAAAAAATAACACTTGATCTCCTTTTTGACTTGACCTCATTAACTTTCATGATGGTTTTGTCATTCTTTGAGGTTTTGTCCTTCCTTTTATTCTTTTTTCCTAGTTTAGCCTTGTCGCTACTGGCTCCTTCATGGATGGATGGATGAGCTTATCTTTATTTTCTTCAACCTTCTTCCTCTTGAACTAACATGACCCAATTTCTTGAAATTTCCATTTTTCTTTAGAGTGTTATGCAGTTCACTGAACCGGCCAAATCTGGGAGGAAGTGAGTTGATGATAAATTGAATTTAAATGTTCTACCTGGCCTCCCATACCCATAGTCCCTAACTTTGTCGCTGAAGAAGATGTTAACACTTTGAATGTTTAGACCAATCAAACTTAATGGCTGCTAACTCACTCACGAGACTTCCCACAATGGAATTATCAAGAATGTCCAATCGAGAGTAATTTTATGCAGTGAATGCCCCTTGCATTATGGTTTTAGGCATGGATGGCTTAACATTTTCACCATCGCCATATCGTGATCAAATTCAAGCAAGCTCGTTAGACGCTTCCTAAGATTCATAAAGATTGATTTCACTCGGGTACTCTTCAGCTGTCAGCTGGATGTCATAGAATATGTGTCCATTACTATTGCACCATCCGTATACATTACTCCAAGATAAAATGGATTTGTTCTAATCATTCATCAAGAAGTTAGACCATTGAATTTGATCATGAAATTGCTTCAAACAAAAATAATTTCTGTAAGTCAAACATGATTCAAACTTGTATAGTTAAATTGTACCTTTGAGTTACTATAATAGATCTAAAACTATACAAACTTTAATATCAGTAGCTCACCTTAAAATCTTAAACATGTAATAAGTTTCATCATAATAAACATGAACAACTAAGTATGTTTATTAATTAATTTAATCTAAAAAAAAAGTTTTACAATGTGAGGCATAATGATAATGAGTTCAAATGTATTAATGTTAAGAAATATTAGTAATCAGTGTAATGAATGAGCATATGTCTAATTAATCTCAATACAGCTAGGCCACTTTGGTGACTAACAAGCTCTCGAATATTATTAGATATTTTATTTTCCAATATAGCTAAGATATAATGTCTATTTGTTAAATATATACCACTTGGTGACTAGCAAAAATACTTAATAATAACTTTTAATAATATCTCAAATATAATTATCTCAAAAATATTATGCAATAACATGAAATAAATTATCTATTTAATCATTTATCTCAAGCCACTTTGGTGACTAATACATTACAAAAAATAGATAATTTTTAATTTTAATATAATCTCATATTAGTGCAACTATTAATTGAGATAAAATATAATTCTATACTCATTTAGCTAGGTCACTTTGGTGACTACAATAACAATTTAGTAAATAACATTTTTAACTATCATATCTCGTATGCCAATTATGTGTAATATGAAATAAAAAATATCTCATTAGGCATTTTACTGGCCACCTCTTGGTGACTAACAAGTTCCTTTAAATAAATATATATAAATAATATATCTAAAAGTTTGTGCAATTATATAATATGAGAGATAAAAATATCTATTTTACTTTTAGTCAGCTAATTTCTGGGTGACTAATAAACTACTTTTAATAATAGATATTAACTCTTTATATCTCAAGTTATATGTATGCCACAAACTAACTTTAAATATTTACGCTTATTTTTATTTATATATAAAATTCATAATACTCATTTATGTGAAACCATGTAAAATAATGAACATGTGAACATTATTGAACATTAACTTTATCAAATAATTGACCAACTAACATATACATTTTTTTATGGCATATATTACAATAGCACTAAATATATATGATCCGAGATATAGTCAATTGATTTGATAAGTATCAAAGCGGAAGCAATTAGATATTTTTAACAATTCATTTATATTAAGTAAACATTTATAGAATAAATAATTTACCAAATTCCAAAATTGGTGATATGAACTATATAATTCACTTAATCACAACTGAAAGGTGAAGTTGTGAAATAGCCACAAACGTCCAACCAAAATATACAAAGTCAAGATATACAGTGTAGTATCTCAACTATGGAGAGTCTTTTCTATATCAACAATTATTATGGTAAATTTCTAATATCAAGAGCTCATTCAAGATTAATTTTGTCCATTTCCATAATATACAGTCAAGCAAATGCAACTATTGGTACAAATTATGTTTGATCAGAAATCAAATGTCTGATGAGTAAATAGACGTATTAAAATGGTAAATTTATATCACAACAATCTTAAAGTCATGATAACTTTTATATATATTCAGAAAGTGTTCAACCATGCTCATGATAACACACTAGCATTATACTATTATTTTAGGATCTTTTACACTCTAAATATATGAAACAACAATACAAGAACATACCTTGATCCATTATAAATGTCTCATAGAGATGAACTTTAGCTTTTCATTTTCTCTTCTCTCCTTGATACTTTTAGTTTGCCTTTTATTTATGATTTATGCATGCGGGCTCTTATATATAGTAGTTGTAGTGACAATTCAAAGGTCTAGACTAATAAAGGTCATCTTATGATACATCATTTATTAAATTAATTAGTAGAGAAGAGGGCAAATAACACCCACTAACTCTAATCTTTAATGTATAATAACCATCACACTAAACTCTAATGTAATAGAATTAGCCTTTTCATTTTATATGGACTCATTAAATATATTAAATTATATAATAATTCAACACTTGTATATATGAGTATGGTTTCTTTTATTTTCTCTAGTTTGGACTATTAACAATCCAAATTGTCAAGTTGCTAAATTACAAGGAAAAGTTGAAAGAAATCTCAAAAACTAGAATTCAAATTTGAGAATGATTTTGAAATGGGTCTCCTCGGTTGTCGATGTCTCCTGGGCCCCTTCCAAGAAAAAGGATTAAATCTTCATTAAGTATTGAACATGATATCTCTGATGAAATTAAAGAGACAACTTTGAACAACAAAGCTGCTAGTGGTTTAAGGAATTATAAAATAAATCTATCTAATGTTGACTATTTGATCGTGGAGCAAAATGTTCAAGCTAAACGGAGATTTGGAGGGATTGATGGCCTCGAATTGGATGCTATCACGACCCCATTGATAAAAACCCAGAGTTTTTGGACCGTATCTATATTTGACAGAGAATATCAGATAAAAAATATGGTAAATATGGACATCAACTCAACTGTCTTCACTTAGTCTCAGCCCAGGTCTCCAACGAGAGGATGATGATGGATATTGGAGCAGTAGGGATTCGACGGAGGTGGAACCTCTCTTCAAGGCGGACCTAATAAGTAATTTTGATAATATGAGCCAAATAGCCCACATGAATTGAGTGTTGGCATAAGATCGGCGATTGCAGCCCCGACCTCTGAACGAAGTCCATTACCGGATGGATTGATCTGAAGAAGAAAACGAGGACTATTGGAGTATTCCTTAGGAAAGCTTCATGGAGATTGACATGGGTCAATTAGACGATTGGACTGAAGGTAATGAAAGAGCCTTTGGACGGATAAACCCCGACTCTCGGGACCAAGTACCTTGTCATGAGAAGCGTAATCCTGTATTTCAAAAAATATCCTAATTGTTCCATTCACTCATTTCTTGAAGCCTCCTCCCCGGATAAAACCATATAGCCAAGAGAATAAACTTAAAATTTGTCTCGCTTTGTCATCAGCCCTACTATTGTGGTTGGATTTTGAAGTGTTGTTCCTCAACAATCATAAATGACATTAAGAAAATTTGAAGAAACCGTAGTGGTCTCGTTAGACTCTGTACGCTCGCTTTCTTTTAACGTTTGTCAAGCATTATAAGCCGAATATTTATTTTCTTTGTGAAACTTTATGTTCCATTATTACTCCTGACTCTATCCTTTCTAGGCTTTTATTCCCCATTAGTTTTCTGTATTGATGTCAGACAGTATAGTGGTGGGCTTTAAGGTTGGATTTTTTCAATATTAGTGTAACATCTATTTTCTTAAATAAAGTTTGTTATACTTTTTCAAATTGCTCTGAACTTGACTTTCTTTTAATTTTTGGTTAGTTCCACGGACATCTCCAATCTAAACTAAGAAAGATATTCTGGAATATCTTTATAATCAACTTCAACCATTTTCAAATAAACCCACACTTTGTAGTGTGACTAATCAAGTTTTATTAAACTAAAAAAAACTCTTATCACAATTAGTTCTATCCAAGGTTCCATCCCCTCCTGGATTTCATCTCTCTCGTGGGTCTTGATGATCTTTAACACCTAGAATGTCCATTTACTTGGACTGGCACTCGTCAAGGTAAATCTATTTTTGAGAAACTTGACAGGGCTATGAGTAATTTTGACTGGAACTGTGTCTTCCCTCAAGCTACCTGTAAAATCTTACTCATTCAAAGATCGGACCACAACCCCTGATTATCTCCACAAAAAAAGACACTAAAAAATCCCCGAGGCCCTTCAAGCTTGAACCTTTCTTAATTACCCTCCTAGATTTTAATAAAATTATCAAAGACTCCTGGAACTTAGACAACCTCTCCCAACCCTCTAACCCCCCATGCTCTAATGCATACAAATTAGTCTCTAATCTCAAAAAACAAAATTAAAATATGGAACAATCTTAGACTAGGCAACATTTTTCAAAACATCAAAGATATTCAATCATCCTTGGAGAAACTCCAATCTAGTCCTGAAAAGCTTTCAATCTGACTTTGGAGCAAAGTCTTAGAACACAACTGATCATTCTAATTTTAAAGTTAATCTTTTAAAAAGAGGTAAAATCAAAGCGATCTCTGAAAGGGACCAAAATTCAAAAAATTTCCATCCCCATGTCAAATTCAAAGTCAAAATTAATGTGATCTTGGAAATTAATAGAACTATGAAGGCATTCCTCTGCAATTTCAAGAGGATATATAGTTTATTGTAGAAACTTTTTCAAGTCTCTTTATACCTGGATTTATTAAGGCACTTTTGAAAACCCAACATTACCAGCCACCTCACCCAAAACCAAATTGATAACTTAAATCTCCCATTTGCCACCGGGGCTAGCTGAAACTGACCCTTTAAATGCCCGATAGTTTCCAAGGCACTTCTAGCAAATGAACTAGATGCGTAGTAGATACCACCAAATCAATCTTGGACTTTCTCAATAATGGTCATATCCTTAAGGAATTCAATAATTCTTTCATCACCCTCATCCCAAAAATCTCCCGTCCAAACTCAATTAAATATTTTAGACCACTAGTTCAAATTGCATCCAAAGTCATGGTCAACAAACTCAAACCTTATCTCAATTCTCTTCTATCTCCTTTCCAAAATGGTTTTATTCAAGGTAGGGGAGCTCAAGATAACATTCTTATGGCCCAAGAACTCACTCACACTATACAAAACTCAAAATGCAAAAAAAAAAGGGTTGGTTGCCATAAAAATTGACATGAGTAAAGCCTTCGACAGAGTTAATTGGGACTTCCTCCTTGATGTCCTTAAGAAACTAAAATTTCCCTAGCACTAGATTAATCTTATCAGAGAATGCATTTCTTCCGGCTCAATTCCTAGGTACTGCTAATCGACAAAACCACCACCTCTAAAACCTCTTAGTGAAGGCCCGGCCAGTGACCTCCTTTCTCCTATCCCTTCTGCCATATGGCTCAGAGGCCCTCCGCAAGTCTCACATCTCTCCAAACCTACATACAAAGATTAAAAAAGAATTTATCAATCCTAAATAATTCTAAAATTAACCATTCTCGATAGTTTTTGGCATTTATCTGGGTATTTTCCTTGGATTATTAAAGTAAAGAAAATCTTTCTTTTCCAACTTAGTTGATGTTCTAAAAAATAATTCTTTAAGTTGAAACAAAATTTCTTAACTTCGCTGGAAGAGTTACCTCTCTATTGTTGGCTTCAATCAATCCTGCTTATCTGAGATTTATAAATTCGCCGCTACTCCCTCAATGAAATTGACAAAATTCTAGCCAATTTTCTTTGGGGAGGTTCACGAATTAATAAAATTCACTGGATCAATTGTAATTTTCTCTGCCTTAATAAAGAAGATGGAGGATTGAGATTGAAGCACCTACATCACTTCAACTTTGCCCTCCTCACAAGAAATGGTTGGCAACTCTTCAATCAGCCGGACTCCCCAATGAACTCTCTCTTTAAATCCATATATTATCCAAATTCCTCCCTCATTCATAAATCAAAAAAGAATAAAAGTAACCCATCTTGGAAAAGCCCCAACCAGTCTCTGATCAAATTGAAACAGGCGGCTGTTGGGAAAGTTGGGAAACGGCTTGAACATTAAAACTGGAAAACTTTTGGATTCCTAACCCGCATACAACCCCCTTCTCTCCCAGACACCAACCAAAGCCTCAACAATCCTTAATTTGCCTCCCATCTAAAGCTAGCCACCCCTGAATGGTCATATTGGAAACACCCCCCCCTCTGCAACCTTCTCCGATAGTGTTGTCAACCCTTCAATGATCAGAACCAAAGTCTAAACCCTACCTTGGGACTTCCCCACCTTCAAAACAAGACATTTACAAAAAACAAACTAAAAACCCAATGACATTTCAAAAACTTTTTCAATTTAGAGAAAATTCTGGGGCAAGACTGAAAAACATTCAGAAGATCAAGATCTCGAAAGTTAAAATCTTCATTTGGAAATTGCTTTTAAATCGGGTTCAACCAAAGAATTTATCCGCACAAATAAAAGAATGTATCACCACTAAACGTGTCTTTTGTATTGAAAACGAAACAATCGACTCACCTTTTCTTCTGTCCTTTGCTAACTTCACTTGGAACCAATGGAGGAAAATCCATATCCTAAAAACCAAAGGCAAACTATAATATTTATATCGCTTCTTTGATTATTAATTCAAAGAATGATTTGGCTAACTCTGTCAACTCTTTGTAGTATTCTCTCGGACCATCCGACTCACCGTAAATGACCCTACTTTCAACTCAGTTCATGTCCCAAAGCAATGTTCTTAAAACTAATGTAGATTTTGTTACTTTGAATGCAACACCAAAAAAATAAAGCACCACATTCAAATCCCTATAATAAAAGGCATCACCCTGTCTTCAAAGAAATTCACAAAATTAAAATCAATCAATGCCCAAGAACTTGCAAAAGGAGGGATGCCAAATTTTGTATAGGCATTTCCCAATTCAACCCTCGAATTTGATTGATCACATGTACTACAGAGGATCTAGAAAAGTTAATAAGGAAAGAAATTGTTTTCATAAGCAACAAGACACATCCTCGACATTGATCTTTTCGCTTATACCTATCCTTGCCATACAATCTGTGGGAAACACAACAGTAATTGCTTGCCCTCATTTTATTACACTCTTATTCCTGGTGTTTGACTTAGGCATTTTCAAGATCAAAAGAGAAAAATTGCAATCCTAACTAATTAAAGACTCCCTAAGGATGTTTGGAAGCTTTTTAGTTTCAACCCACATCGTTGTTTTGTTAACTCGCTTTGATATTTCACTCAAATTTCTTTAATTCGATGGATTATAATATTTTGAATGTTAATTCTAATTGTGTTTATGATAGCGCAAAAAATAATTGTAATGAATATTTATAATTAATATATGCAATATTTATATAAAAAAAATTATTAACATGTGGAATGTCCATATACTGTACTTATTTGATGAATAATTCAAACATGGAGAACTTCATTTTGATTTGCTTGTAACTTCTGATGTTGAAAAAATATTAGATACGTGAAAGTTACATTTCACACCAAAAACACATTTCTTTCATTATCATAAATGTATTGAACAACTCTATTCCTATTTCATAGATTCAAAGGTTCCTGATCTATTAATAAGTTCATGCTATAATTAAATTAATTTTAATATGGATCCCACGATTAAGTAAACCCGTTTGATGGACCAAGTTGCATAAGAGGATATTGAAAAACTCGATATCACAATGTTAGATTAATATATTTCTAATAGATCAACTGATTTAATATGTACCCTCACATTATTTAACATAACATCAACTATTTTGGAACAAATAAGGATTTACTTCACATGCAAAAACTCAACTATTTTGGCTGACTGAATACCTTACTATGGTAAATGAATAATTCTCTAAATAACATGCAAGTTGCTAATCTACAATGAACCATTAAATGATGGCAATGGCAGAGATGCATCATTTGTGCAGAAACAAGGAGGTTCTTCTTATTGATGAAAGGATTTTGGTGGCGGTTTGCAAATAAACACACTCCGTCCACCAGAAACGCCGACAAATCTTGAACCAATACACTAATCCTCCTCCAAATGATATCTAATGAACTAAATTACAGCTTCATGCGAAGAAGATCATAAGACAAAAGGTAGTTTCTATGTGTAAGACTAAAGCATGCATATCTATGAGCCTCGGGGTTTGTTATAGGACTTGATAACTAATCCAGTGCACCAAGAGGTCTTTGAAGCCACTAAATATACTTTGATGTCATCTACACTGGTTGGATTGCGACTTCACATCATCTAGGAGTTTGTCAATTGACTCCTGGAACTTCTTGAAGTACTGGCTCGGCCTCAAGACGTTAACATTTCCCCATCGAGAGCATGGATCCATCAACCATCTACTCCCACCCTTGCACCATGCCCCTGGTGTAACTCTGTTGTGGCCTCGTTGGAGGATCTTCTCGTCTACCATATCCAAAACTCGGTCATCTTTTTTAAATTGTCTAGCGAAACCAGCTCCACTTTCTACCATCTGCTTAAAATTTGTCGTGTTCAAGAAGTGAGGCTCCATCTTTGGAGGATTATCCCAGACCATGAACCGTAAATCATTGTTGACAGTTGTGTTCCTGAATTCCAGTGAGTTGCAAATAACAGAATGAAAATAGAACTCTTGGGGCAACACTGCATTAGTGAAATACATCAAGAGAGTTCGAGGGAGGTTATCCCAACCAAAAACACAGAACTCCAGAAAAGATCGGCTCAAGGTGAACCATGGAGAACCTGGAGAAAATTGGAACTCTCAACAACATACAATAGTTAAAACACAAGGGTCTAAGACACTGACTTAGGTTCTATCAGGAAGTACCGACCTGTGAAAATTTTATAAGCATCAGGCAAGGGCCGCTTTTCTGTTGCGTGGAAGATTTGGGTTCTTCTAGCCAGATACAGCCCTGGGTCTACGACTATAGGCTTCACCCTTTGATCCCTGAAATATATATTCAGATATATAATGAGTAAGGTAATGGAGATGAGCGGGCTAATAGGTGCAAGACCAACTAAAAGGCAAGAGTCTGTTCTGAGGGTTTGCCTACTCTTTGAATCCAAGGTCGCTGGAATGATCAATAAAATTCAGGTCTCGCTTAACTAAAGAGAACACATGCGATAAATCTGAAAGAAAAATAAGAAAAAAGAAAGAGTAGTCAGCGTATATAAGAGGATCAATCCATCTTAGAAGGCATATATACTTTACAACAAAACTGGGATATAATATCTTGTGGAATGAGGAGAATTTAGCAGTAACACAATGGAGTTGCTATATAAGAAGGTGCCATGAACATTGTTGGCTTCATGGGGGGGAGGGGGAGGGGGAAGCAAAATATTTGTCGAAGAACTAGCGTCTAACACCCACCCTAACTTGATATGTCCTAAATGCAGTCAGTTGGATATTATCTTCAAGTCTTTGAACTTACAAATTGTTGATCAATTGATCAAAATAGTAAAATCCCATCAAAATATTTCAGACATCATTGTATCAACATCAATGGCAGAAGAACAAATCAAATAAATCCACAATTCACCAAGTTAGCAAATCTTAACTTTAATCCACAAAATTAACTTTCTATCCAATAACAACTAAAATTTTAACCACAATACAACTAATTAATCAAGATATAACAGACTCAGAAACTAAAACAACAATAATCCAAATTCGAAAGTACGACATACCATCTTGTGTAATCAATGGATAGTCCTTGGCACTGAGGGTAATAAACCAATCCCACCCACGATCCACCTTCAACAAAATGGAAGAAGCCCTTAAAACCGCCGCAACATTACTCGATCCCATGTAGGTCCCCGGATCAGGCTTCCCAATCACATCAACATTCCCAAACGCCCTTACAGAAGGAACAGATTTCACTAACTCCCCCAACTTTACCCTCTCTGTACTCGTCCCATCTGTTGAAATATGCAACAAATACCTATTCCTAGGATGATATACAGCTAACAACAACCGAAACATCCTGTCCACATCTCCATGTCCACCAGAAATGTAGTAAGCGAAAGCCGGGGGACGCCCCTGCCCTCTACCGACAACTGAGGTAAAAGGCTTGTGAGAGGAAAAGGGCATGTAATAAGATGAGCTAAATCCAAAAACAGTGGAAATGAAAATCAGTAAAGATATAAAGGCAGCTGAAAAGAGTGTAAACACCCATTTCTTTTCAGCTCCCATTTCTTGAAACTGATCAGTCCCCACCCTTAATAAACATCTAAGTTAGCCTCGTGATCACAGATATTACTCGCAATGACGAGGTGTCTAGTTCGAGTGCTTGCAATGAAAGTCCGAATTTTAAAAAAAATCAAGATCAGATTTTTTACAGAATCAAACACTACTACCCAATTTCCAAAACTAAAGAAAGAATCAAAATTTGGTAACTAGAGATCTATCTTTGAATGAACAGTAAAATTAGAAAACAGATTTTTTACAGAATCAAACACTACTACCTGATTAGTTCCAAGAAAAATTAGACAAATTGAATGAACAGTAACACTTGCTTTTCAGATTTAGTTCCAACACTTTTCAAGCATCAGAAAACAACACACAGACTAAAGATTACACTTTCAACATAATCAAACACAATTACAAAAACGAAAGTAAGAACAAAAATGGTAACTGAGAATCTATGTTTGTCTGAATAAACAGTAACAGTTACTTTTTGGATTTAGTTCCAACACTTTTCAAGCATAAGAAAACAACCCATAAATGCAAAATCACTACACAATTTCCAAAACTAAAGAAAGAAGCTAAATTTACTAACTGTAAATTTCCAGATTAAAAAACAAAAAGAAACAAAAGAGTATGTCTGAATCAGACAAATAAATGAACAGTACAGTTGAGTATGTGATAGTAGTAGACTAGTAGTTAAGGAAGATTTGAACTAGTTAATGAAGTGTAGCAATGTAACGCCCGTCACAGCTGGTTCGTTTTAAAGGTTTAAACTCTAATTTCTATACTTTCATTCATATCTTCAACCATAAAGTAGAAATTTGGTAATATGTAATTATTAACCATTGTATTAATAGCTTATAAACACACTATAATACAAAATCGAATCCATACTATAGAGAAATATCATAAATATTACAACAATCTATCAACCTTTTATCAGCTTGAGTTAAATAATTATTAACTCTATAAATTCTCATTCTCTTTGCATCGAAATCAACGCGATACATTACCATATCCACAAGTGATTGCTTCACTTTCAACAAGTTTATCATCAATTTATTATCTATCTTAATGTATTATATAGAGTCTAATAATTATTCAATAAGTTTCGAATATCGGCGCAAGACTCCACTGCCCGAATTCGATTGTTTAGTCTTATGGGCGGTTTTATTTGAGTTTTAGGAGTCGAGTACAGTATGGCTTCAGGAGTATTTAGTAAAGCGGGGTATGATATACTCAACAAGTTATCCAGTCAAAAGTAACACTCGAATCAAAATTGATAAACTTTTGGATACCAAATTAGTATCGAGAACTGCTGTATTCCTAAAAATATTACTATAATGAACCGCATCAAGCTTCGAAAGTGTGCTTATATACCAAAACATCGATGTAATTCAGGGGTGCGAGCAGAGCCGAACCCTATCGAATATTAACTATGTTTGGCTTGATTTGATTTTTTCTATTTTACATATTTGATTTGATTTGATTTGACCGAATATTAAAAAATAAGGTTTGATTTGGGTTTGAACCCAATTTTTGGCTTAAGTATTTGATTTGATTTGGTATTTCGAAGCGAATATTTGTAAATAGTTTGATTTGCTATTATAAAAATTGTTATAAGGTATGAGTTAATGGGATATTGGAATGGACAAAAGTTAAATGTAGCCCAATTTGATAACTCTTTACATTATTAGTGTTATTAGGTATGGACTAATAATCATTTCAACGGCTAGCCGTGAACCTGATGTGGGGGTTCAGATTACGAATCGAGCCAATAGTTTGATCCGATTTGGCCTAAATCAATGTTTGATTTGATATTTACTTCATAAATTGAGCTCAACAGCTTTTTCTGTCGAATTAAATATTTGTGCTCACCTCACGCACCTGTATATATAGTATGCTAACTAGCTCTTAATCGTTTTTTATATTTTGTAATACTCTATAGCAAAAAGTTGTTTATAAAACAAAACGTCTTCGCCTATAGCTTCCACTCAATCGTTGTTTATATTTAGGAGTTTGGATGCTTCCTAACAATATTTACAATATAGTATATGCTTTGGTAACTAGCTCTTAAATTTAAATCGATCAACATAATTTGTACATAAGTTAAACTATAGAGGTACAGTTGCTCTATAAATTAATACTCAATAAATTAATAAACTCTCTAAAATAATAAATTAACCGTCCTGATCATTAGTTAAAAAATTACAAAAATCAATAAAATAATAATAAATTAATAATTTTTGGGAAAATTCTTTTAATATAGGTCCTAAGAAAAATTATAAATTAATAATTTTTAGAAATTGAAAAAAATAATTATTACAACTTAATGAAAATATGTCTCTATAAGAATGAGAGAGTAAAATAAATATTGTTACAAATGAATAATTATGGTAATAATATTAAACGTAATACTCAAGTAATTACTATAACTAAGATGGAAATAATTAAAACTATTTCCTTATTATCTTCTTGTAATTATAATATCTCCGAGTCTTCTCCGGATGATTCTACATCTTTCTACCATTCAAAGTGAAATTCAAGAAGTCATTAATTGTACATGTTTTCATGTTGTTAAAAAAACTCTTTAAATTATTAAATTATTAATTTATCAATAAATTAATAACTCCTCTAAATACAAATCCTTTGCTCTAGTCCTAATACTATTACACTTATAGAGCTTGATCAGATATTTGGAAGGGGTATTGATACAACTTCGATGATTTGAAAACTTACCCAGATATTATATGTTAGATTTCAAAATATATATATGCTTATTTTTCAGCTGTAAAAAATCAAACAAACTTTGTAATCTTATTTTTTATTTTTATATATATTTAAATATGACATGATTTTCGAACCATGTATCAATACATGTAATCTGAAAACATATTAAAAATATGTTCATGCTCTAATTGAAACTAAACAAATGTAAATCGTCTATGATATCAGATGAATATGATGATTATAACAACAAATTTAATCATTGTTTATCATCTCTTAAAATTATCATCACTTTATATATTTAAAATAAATTTAAGATTAAAGAATACTTATATTAATGTCATCGAAATACTATCAATAAATTTTTCAATTATAAAAAGGTAGTAATTTCTGATGGAGCTTTCCTCGTATATTAAAAACTGAAAAGACAGTAAACTCCCTATAAAGTTTTCGTAACTTGACAAATATGAAATATTTCCCCAGACATAGAGGGTAATAGAGGGTGTTTGGCTAAGCTTATTTTTTGTCAAAATTTTGATAAAATGAAGTGTTTGGCTAAAGTTTTGAAGATGTAACTTATAAGTTAAAATCAACTTATAAGTTGAAATAAAAAAAATTAGCAAATCCTAATTTATTTTTTCCAACTTTTTTTGCTTCAACTTATAAGTTGGTTTGACCAAGTAATTTACTTAATTATCCTTAATATTTGACACCCTATACCTATTTATATTTCATTTAATAAATAAGGGGCAAGATACAAAACTTTTAGTTATAAATAACTTTTAGCATTTTACTCTTTATTAAACAAATAAAAAATAAATATAAATATTATATTTTTGTCATAAAAAATACAATTATTAGTTATTATACTTATTTTTTATTCATTTTAATATTAAATTACTAATTTATTATATCATAAAGATAACTCTAACGAGACGTTTTATGCTCATTATTTTACCCTTTCTACAACTCAAAAAGATTCTCAACAATTTATAAGTTATGAAGAAGAAAAGCTTCAAAAATAAATTTGATTAACTTAAACGACCTAGTTATAAATTACATTATCAATTGTTAAAAAATAATTACCCAAACACCCTGATAGTTGTCTGTACAAATAATTCCAATGAATTTTACTAAGTAGGCACTCCGTAATTTGTGAAGGAAATTTCTTACAAAACCAGAAAGAAGAAAAACAAAGTTATGGTGGCCCCTTGGCTATTATTTTAGTGAGGCAAAAACTATATTTTATATAACAAAGAATCAATCAACATTTCATTCAACTTTGTAATGGATCCATAAATTCGAAGATTTATACAGAAACTCATTTCCTTAGTATAACTATGTATATTATAATCGCAATAGGACTGATGGCAGTCGGAATCATAGTATTAGTTGGAATCTTTGGTTTAAAAAACAATCGCAACAATATTTCGTCCAATGAGGACTTTGTAACTCTCGATCAACATGTGCCTCCTGCAGCCCCAGTGCGTCCATATGAGGTTTTCATAAGTTTCCGAGGAGAAGACACTCGTAACAATCAATCCTCTTTGTTAGTCATCTCAGCCCCAAAGATAGAGGAATCCGGACTTACTTTGATGAAGACAATTTGCAAAAGGGTCAAACAATTGGACCTGAACTTGTTAAAGCCATCGAAGAATCAAGCATTGCCATTGTTGTGTTGTCATGTAACTATGGTTCGTCAACTTGGTGTTTGGATCATGGAATGCAAGAACAAATCCCCCCTCGTTGTCTTTCCAATCTTTTATCATGTTGACCCATCTGATGTCCGCAAGCAGAAAAATAGCTTCTTTGAAGCCTTTTCCATTCATGAGGTCAGCTTCAAAGATAATGGTCAAAATGTCAAGAGTTGGAGAGAAGCTTTAACAAGTGTAGCAAATCTTGCAGGAGAGGAGATCCGTGGACAGTAAGCTCAATTTTTACTTTATGTGTTCTTCTATTAGCATATTGGTTTGAGATGAAGTATGAACAATAATATAAAAAAAATATTTTCGACATAGACATCTAAAAATTGTTATTCCTATATGTTAAACTCTGGACAGTCTTGGTTTGGGGAAAGGGAATGTTTTATCCATATCTTGTAGTTTTAAGTAAAGTATATATATTTCACTTAAACAAATATGGTATAATTTATTTTATGCATATATTTTTATGTCAGAAATGGTGTTAATGTATTAAGGAGATTGGTGATAAAGATCTTTAAACTACTGTCTGTGAAAGCTTCATTTTAGTATCTTCTGTGGGGAATAGAGTCCCGTATAAGAGAAATAAAGAAGTTGATGGATAATAAACCCGAGGAAGTTCTCTTCATAGGATTGTGGGGAATGGGCGGTATTAAAAAACAACTACTGCAAGAGCTATTTGAAGACTGTAAAGATGAATTTGAAGGTAGTTGTTTTCTTCAAGATGTGAAAGAAAGCAAGAATAGAATGGAGAATGTGCAGAATAAGCTTCTTTCACATGTCTTGAAGACAAAAGTTAAAGATATATGTGATGTGGTCTCAGGAAGTAGCATGATTCAGGAGAGGCTACAGTTTAAAAAAGTTCTCTACAGGCCGCTGATGATGTGGACTATATACAGCAACTAAATGCCTCATGAAAGCAAAGCAATGTGATTGGTCGTTTGGTAGGAGGAAGTAGAATTATCATTACAACCAGGGATGAACACTTAATAATGATGTTCATATTGAAAATACTACATTCATATTACCTCAGAATAAGTTTCTCCTCGTTTATTCTGTCTCCATGCTTCTTTCAAGAATGACCATCCACAGGAAGATTTCAAAGAGCTTTCACTTAAGGTCTTGAGTTATGCTGGTGGCCTTCCATTAGCACTTCAAGTGTTGGGGGATCATTTGTACCGACAACACAAACCTCTTATTGGGAGGCAATTTATAGGTTAAAGGATATTCTTGAAGATGAAATTATAACCAAACTTCAGATTAGCTTTGATGGGTTAAATGTCCTTCAACAACACATATTTCTTGATATTGCTTGTTTCTTTAGAAGGAAACATAAAGACGAGGTAGAAGAACAACTCGAGAGTCTTGGATTGCACCCTAAGGAAGGGATTGTTGTGCTTATTCAAAAGTCACTTATTTATATCAACATGGACCTCAATCGTATTGAAATGCATGACTTGATTCAAGAGATGGGTTGGGATATTGTTCCAAAAAAATCCAATGGGGATGTTACAAAATACAGTCGTCTTTGGCTTAGGAAGGACATATTAAAGGTCCTCCCTCAAATACTAATGCCATTTTTAGTAAAATCATATGGATATATGAGATATCTTCTAAGTAACAACTATTTTCCTTTCACCTGATAAAAACACTTCACTATTTGATGATTTAGTGAAATTCAAAGATAGAAAAAATTATAAAATTGGTAGGTTGGTGAAAGTTTAGGGGTAAAGTTCGGGTAAGCAGCCAAAGAAAAAATTGAGAGTTTTAAAGCTCCAGCGGTATGTAGGTTAGTGTCAAAGAAAAATTGCGCTAAAGTGAAGTTTATAGGAAAGTTTAGGGGGAGGTGGGTGTGGCATGGAAGGCCAAAAAGAAAAGCATGATTATATTATAATTATATAAAAATATTTTACAATGCTATTTCTACTTTACCCATATATATTTTAGTGTAATGTTAGTGATATAATAGTCATTTAAATATTTATACTTAAAATTGAATTTAAATGTGAAAACGAAGTCAGGGGCAATGAGAAAGAGCTGTGAAAGTACAAGGGCAGGTCTGGTAAAAGATAGGAAGATAAATAAGTTCATGTTGTTGCATAATTAGGGAGCAACATGGAAAATAAAAAGTATAGTTCAGGGGGAAACGGCTAATTAGCCAAATATATTAACAACCATATTCTTCCTTCTTTTAATATGCATGACCTGCCTAGCTTAATATAAATTGTGTAAGAAAATATTCCTTTTTTCTAACAAATATTTTCTACATTTGTACATAGTATAAATTTAATATAATTGGTGTAGAAGACTTTTTCTCAAACAATGATTTTTCACATTTGGTCATAATAGTATTATACTATAAATCTTAAACGCATTAAAAGAATAATAAGTTTAATGAATATCATGATATATATTTAAATTTCTTGAAACAATAACAAAAATATATATAACTAAAAGTAACTAAATATATATTTGTAGTAATATATCATAGATAAACAATAAACAAATGATGCAAGCATAATTAAACATGTCTATTAAAATTAAAAGTTCACATAAAAGCAAGATTGTGTTGTGCAGGGGTTGAATGTGACTAATAAAAATGTATATGAGTGTTTAACAATAGTATGTCAAACATGTGTGTGATTTAGAATAAAACATTTAGAATATCAATTATCATTCAAACTGAAATATAATATAACCAAATGTATATATCAACATCCAAATCTACGAAGCCTAATATCTCTAAGTAATCAATGCATAACAATTGAAATATCAAAGTAAATAACACCAAATCTTATGTGTTCCCTCAAGGTACGCCCGTTGTCAGTCATGTAAATCAACTGAAACTAACTCAATGAATAATATTACAAAGTCCCATCAACTAATTATATTTTATGGCAATCTAGTAGATTTCAATTTTAATGTAAAATCTGGCCAGATTTAGTTAAACAGATACAAATGTGATACTAACCAGTAGAACAACTTAATGAATTTGGAACAATTGGAAAATTGACAGAATGATATTTTGATAATCACAAAATTGTAAATCCTACCTTCATTTATGCATCTCCATCGCCGTCATTATCGAGACCCCATCTGGACCCTCCTGCCTCGATGGCGGCCCCGATGGCCTCTCGACATAATAAAGTCAGAGCCTCTATTTGTGCATTGAGACCCCATCGGCCCCGTCTCGATTGGCCTCGATCCCCGCACTCCAATGTTATGAAAATGCTTCAACTTCAACAATCTCCCACTTGAAACCTTTTCATATCAACGTTTCAAGACCTTCTATTCCCATAGGCACCCTTCTGTTTACTGGCCTAGCAAGCGAATCTAAGTCGAATAGCCTCAGCCCAGTTTACAACTCAAACATACGCCCGGATTTCGATCTCTGTAATCTTGTCAAGCTTCGTGACCCCATTCTCCAATACAACGAAGTGTAGGGTCCCTCGCCCTATGCTTTGTCCTCAGATAAACACGGTATTTTAGCCGTATAAATCGTGACTCTCACTATCACAAGACAAGGTGTTGCTATTATGCTCAACATTCACTCTTTTCAGAAAGTCTCAGAACCAAATCATCTCTTTCACGGCTTCCGCCATAGCAACATACTCTGCCTCACAACTAGACAATGCTACTATCGGTTGCAACTTTGATCTCCAGCTAATAATAGTACCCCCAAACGTGAATACATATCCACTAGTAGACTTTCTACTATCAACATCACCACCGTTATCAAGATCTGCTACATGGTCCCACCAACCCCATTTAGATTTTCTGGAAATATAAGATATTTTCACAAGACTACCATTCGTGTATCTCAAAAACTACTTCACGCCTTCCCCAATGTTCTCTCCCGGGTTAGACATATATCTACCGAGAACTCCCTACGCAAGATGTGCAATATCAGGTCTAGTGAACACCATAGCATACATAAGACTACCTATCGCAGAGGCTATTAAGGCACCTTATCCATATACTCAAATCATCTTCTACCTCGTGTGAATGTTGTACCGATAATTGAAAATGAGCAATAATCGGGTACTGCATGCTTTGCATCCAAAGATGTTGAATCGCTTAATTACCTTCTTAGGTATTCTCTTGTGTCAATCTCTAGAACCCGATCTCTAATTATTCTCATCCCCATAATTTAAAGCCTCGCCTCACCTAGGTCCTTCATCGCAATCCCACTCCACAACTCCTCTTTCTTCAAACATGTTCACCTGCAAATCACCTCCCAGCCACATCATAATCTTTTGAAACTTCCTTTATGTAAATGTGCCAGTTGGTCGGTCTCATAACTTTACAAACTTCAACCTTTGATAAAGTTATCAAAGGTAATATCTCCCACTTCCTCGGAGCTTGTTTCAAGCCGCATAAGCTCTTCCTCGAAGTTTGCACTAAATTTTCTTTCCCTCTAACCTCAAAGCCTCGAGGTTGCTTCATGAATAACTCTTCATCTAGATCACCATGTAAGAATGCAGTTTTTACATCCATCCGAATATATGTGCATCATTCCTACCAATCCTAGAACAAGCTCGATTGTCACAAGTTTGTTTACTGGTGAGAATATTTCAAAGGTAGTCAATTCTTCCTCTCACACAGAACCTCTTGACAACCAAACGAGCTTTTATAAATAAGCATTTCATCCCGTTCTCCTTGATTCGGTAGACCCATTTATTCTCAGGCTCTTCGCCTCAAGGGGCCTTTAACAACTCCCATGTCATGTTTGTCAACAACATTCCATTCTCTTCATCGCTAACTCCCACTGATAGCTTCATCAGACAGGTCACACATAACTAACAGCTCGCCTCGTCAGCTAACGCCAGTAAAGTTAGCAGTAGGGTGAATACCTCGGAGTTGGTTTTCGACACGATATTTCCTTCTCGAGACTGTGTCTCTAAGCATCTTGATCACTACTGTGACAATCTCTTCCCCGTTGATCAATCGAAATGTTATCATCGCACTGTGAGTCTCCCCTCCATCTGAACCCATCTCCTCTAAAGGTGGCATATCAGCAAAAGGATCTGCAGGTTGATCTTCAGGAGCAGGGGCATGATCTAAGACATGCCTATTGGAAGGAACCGAGTCATGCGCCTTTCCTCGCGTGAATTTCACCTCCTGCATTTCAGTTGTGACTTCTCCTTCCACTTCTTTCTCCTCTAACACTTTCTGTCTGTCTTTGTATAACACCTGTTCATTGAAGACCACATTCTTGCTTCGAATGATCTTCCGGTTCTTCAAATCATAGAACCTGTAATAAAGTAGCAAATGTTGGATTTAGCCTCAAGCTTGTTTCTAGAATTTGCTTCCACATGAACATACGCCAAACAACCAAACATTTGTGAAAGAAATAGTTTACCTTCTTCGAACTCCACATCTCTTCGAATTTCGAAATTCGTAGGACTCATGTCCTCTATTTATCAAGAAGGCAAACAGATGATTTATCCGCTGAGGTAACCAAGTATGCAGTAACCTCATACTCTAAAGACTGCCCATTCAAATAGTCATGTTTATCCTCTTCCCGCCCATCTGCTCGTCAGTGTTCCGTGAATAGTCTTCTTCATCCTTATTCCATTCTCAAAGACAATATTGTTTGAAATCCATATCATTGTATTCGCCCCCATTATTGGATCTCAAACACTTCACCTCACCTGCCTCATTCTCAACCATACTCTCCACTTCTCAAGACTTCATACACTCTGTGGATTTATCTTTTCAAGAAATAAACCCAACTTTTTTCGGTCGATTATCAATGAAAAGTTACATAATACGATGAACTCCCACAAAACCCCAGAGCCATCTTCTGGTGGTGGAACCAACTCAAGCTCTCATATTTCGGCTCAACGCCAATTTTCACAAAACCGACCTTCTTCTACTTCCCCAGAACGCAGCCTCAGCGTATATGATGATCGACATTTGAGCCTGTGTATCACATTATTTGAAACAAGTAGCCATATCTTTTTCGCTTGCGGCTCATGTTGTGCCACAACATCGCTTTTCAACGGCATAATCAGCTAGCCTATAGTCTCAGAAAAAGCCAAAGTACCTATTCATACCTCGCCTGGTCAGACCCCGAGGTACTCCCTTCTCCTAGCTTGCTCACTGCTCGGTAACCATCCTCATTCACCACTCACGTAAACGTTTCCTTCACCTCCCGTACATGCCTCAATTTTAAATAACTCGTAGAACCATTCGACGCCTTCAAGTCTTTATATCTCCCATACCTTCAATCTCGGCTCACCGTTAGCAAAGCATGAACCGACCCATAATCTCCAAACCTATATAATTCAACATTATATCCCCGAGGGGCGAGTATGAAACGATGCCCCGAATCAAGAGTCCAAGAATTTATCAAGAAATCAATAAGAGTGAGTATCCGATAGTCATCAACAACATCTCAGTATCAGTTTTGTTGCCTTCATCACTGAGCAAACACAGAATATGTGACCAGCCTTGCCACATCCCCAAAGACTCAAGAGTACGCCCTCCAAACTCTCGACTTACCCTCTCTTGACTTTGACCTCTACTTATTCTCGACGCCTTTGCTGGCAGTTCTTACCCCATCTACATATCTAACAATGCGTAATCCTTCTTCAACCCCATCATTCTACGAATCCTTCGGACGCATCGCTCTTCAACCACCTTGCCGCAACTTCTCATTCCCCGACCGATTCATTTCCACAGCCCTCATCAGGTTCTGCAACTATCCAAAGAATGCTAATACAGTATTAATGCTTGTAATTCATCTTCAAATTTAACCTCAACAGTAGACAATTGATTTATCAAACTATTGAAATCATTAAGGTGCCTAGCAATAGGAGTGTTTATTGACATCCTCAAGTGAAACAACAAATGGTTTCATCAACTGCATTCTTATTGTTGGCTGATGGTTTCTCATATAAATCCCATTGCAGCTAATACACAAGTTCCTTTGTCGTGGTCTCCTTCGCTACATTGGCAACAATGCATTCCTAGACAAGCACGGTCTCACTATACCCAAGACTTGTCTATCTAGCTTATTCCACTCTTCAATCTCCATATTTGCGGGCTTCTCACCTAAAGGCAGGCTTCTTCCCATACAAATAATCCTCCATATTCATCTCTCCAATGGGCGAACTGCAACCCCATCGAATTTATCTACAACAGATGTTGATACTCCTTCGTATTTGTCATTGAATTTCGAGATAAACTATATCTATATCTAAGCTTTCTCAAGCTCTCGATACCACCATTGGAAATATAATATAACCAAACGTATATCAAATTCCAAATCTATATAAGTTCAACATTCATAATCTGAATGACAATAATTGTAAATACCGAAAGCAATAATACCAAATCTTATACATGTTCCCTCAAGGTAACACGCCCTGTCGCCGCAAAATCAACTAGAATGAACTCACAACGATTGTTACAAAGTCATATCAAACTAATCTTCTCAAGTAATACTTTATAATCTAGTATTCTCAATGACAAATCTACACACTAGATTTAGCTTAAAATGATATACAAATGATACTAATCAAGTAGAGAACAACTCTAATGAATTTGGAACAATTGGAAAAATTGAGAGAAAATGGATATTTTTGGATAATCACAAATTGTGACTCTAATTTTCACAGGTGCATCTCCCACTGATTTCGGCTATCGAGACCCCATCAGACCCCGGTTCGGATGAGTACCCTCGATGGCCTCTCGGCCTCTCGAATAAAGAATACACGAGAGCTCCTCTATTTGTGCATCGAGACTCTATCGAGACCCCGTCTCAATGTGGTCTCGATCCCCTCGCATCCCCAATGCTATGAAAATGCTTCAACTTCAACACAAACATCATGCACCATATGGTCGTGATTATAAGTAATATCCAAACAAATCTAATATCTCTCATCAAATGTTTATGTCTTAGTATATAAAAAGTTATTAATTTATAAATAGATACCATATAGCCCCTCAGTAATTAATAATTATTGTGTCTATAAAATCTGTTTAAATAATTGCATAACTAGGCCTAGCTCCGATTAATATTTTTAATCATGAAAATAAATATTACAAAAACCTTGTTGGTTTTAATATTGATATAATAGTTGTGTTATTTAAACTTAATTCATTATCTCATCTTATTTTTTTATGTAAAGAAAATATGAGAAATAATTTATAAGGAATATATTTTTTAAAGAGCTTTTTATTTCATTTGAAAAGAAATGAAAACTAAGGGTATATAGTGTCAAAGGACAAAGGCTATGCATGTATTTGTTCGGGAAAATATATATTTGTTTAATGCGTTAAATATTAACTTTATTTACTAAAATATATTTTAATATAGTTATATATTTGTTTGAGAAAAAGATATTTCAATATATAGTGTTTTAATATGATTTCTATTAACTCTGATAAATTTGATTCAACTAAATTTTGATGTCAATCACATTGTAAAGTTTGTTAATCTTAACCATGAAAGACAAACTTGACAAATCTTTTAGTGTTTCAGTATATTATTCTAAACCATTGAAACGTATACATAACTGTTTATATAGCTTGAGTGCTATTTCTTACTCTAATAAAGAAGTATAAGCATAATGCCATTTAGACATAATTGAATTTCTATTTTAAATGTATTTTTGTTTTTACAAAATTTTATGTAATAAATATGCCCTAAGCATTATTGAAATATCGTGATTTATCAATATTGATATTCTACCTCGCTATATATTATAATACTCATAATTTATCATCAATAATGATACGCGACCATCATTGTATATAAGAAAAAATATTAAGGAAACCAAGTAAGACTCCTTCTTATTGACCCAATTGAAAAATAATAAATTTATTATCCTCTTGCCACTTTGATAGAAAAATGGTAAGATTGTTATGATTTATCAAAAAATAAAAATGATTAAATAAACATTATATTTTCCATTGCGACTAATCCGAATGGTTAATATTATTGTAGGTATCATCTGAAGCCGAACGGATATACATGGACATGTGGCACTTTGAAAATGATAGCATTAGAGCTAATTTAGGATTGGAGACCTTCAGAAACATGAATAAGTTGAGTTTCCTTCATATTACGTTGCATGGTCCTTACAAGGGAAAGGTACGATGAATGCTTGTAAGCTCATAACACTTGGTAACGGTGGCTATCTTGGGTTTATTACCTGCCAAGTATTCTTACCAGAAAGTAATCTTGTCCACATCTTTACATGAAATTTAGTCGAATGTAGAAACACCAGATTTCTCATATGCCAAATTTGGAAGTACTGAACAGGAGAATTTGTTTTATGTTGTGTTGGTATGTCCATCCATCGCTTGGGAACCACATGAAGATCAAGCGTATATATTTGAAATCTTGTTCAAATCTAGTGGAGTTTCCAAAGATTAATCAGATGAAATGCCTAGAGATTATGGATTTAGTTGGTTCAAAATTAAAAAGATTTCCAGAGATAGATGGGAAACTGGATTCTTTGAGGAAAATAGAATCTTGTATGAGACATCTAAGATAGTGGGAATGCAAATGGTCCTCAAGAGCTCATCTTAGAATGTGGTAAGCCATTGCGACGCCTTGAAGCAACGCCTCAGGATAACTGGCAGCCGATTTATACAGGTCCGGAATTGAAAAGCCTTGAAGTAGTAGCAAAGTGTTTCCCAGGACTAATTACCCTTCAAATAACTGCCAGTGGTATTGTGCGGACACTGGACTTCTCTCATTTGCCATATTTGGAGATATTGAATTTATCCGATTCTCAAGAGTTGGTACAAGTCCATGCATCCCTTGGAGTTCATAAGAGGATCAAGTCCATAGATTTGTCATATTGCGAGAAGCTTGAGGAATTCCCAACAATTGTTGACATGGAATCTTTAAAAGAACTAAAACTCTTTGGTACAAGGTTACGAAGTTTTCCAGAAATGGAAGGAAATGTTAAATGTCTAGTGGAACTTGATTTGAGCAAAATAGAGATAAGGACTTTGCCTTTGTCAATCGAGCATGCCACCAACCTTGAAATTTTAAGAATGCTAGATTGTAAATATTTGTTGGCTAATTACCAATCGTATTTCCTCCAGGTCATCAACTCGCAATTTACATTCAGAGTGGATCACTCAAGTATTTTAAGGAAAATAGAGAAGGATGAAGATGCTTCGACAAAATGTATATTCCAAACAATTGATTTGTTGAAGGCATGGGCATCTTAAGAAGCCATATGTCTACTTTATGATTGCAAAAGCCTGGAAGAACTACCTGAATCTCTATTCTCAAGAATAAAGGCCCTACTCGTCAAGGAGTGCCCAATCTTAACACGTTGGATTTGTTTAAATTTAGTGGATCTACTTGACAAATATCAACATTTGTGTTTCTTGCTACTTCATCAAGATTGTGAGGTAGTTCCACACGAGATTCTTCAAGCCTTCTCGGAATGGGGCATGTAATGTCTCCACTTTATTGTTTTGAATTTTCTCTGCTTTCGGGAATTTTCTCGAATTCCCTTCAATAACACAACGATTATGCTTTTAGTGACAACGAACTACAAAGTTTATGGTTACAATTATTATAGGAGTCAATGTCCAACATGTTGCGGAGAAGGAATAAACCTTTTAAAGTGTGTATTCCAAGAGGAAGAGGGCGAATTCCAAGTTGGTTCCACTATGAATTAGTGGGCAAGGTGTCAGTGTACCTTCTCCATTATCTGATAAACCTTCCAAAAGGATTTCTTGTAAGTGGTGTATAATGCTTGATTTGCAGCACGAATTCAGAAGTGTGGGGGACATATGATCTTTTCGAGCAGATACGATCATGTTTAAGCATGCCACTGCCATTTCCATGAGCATGTAGTGGCTCATGTATATACTAATGATATATTAGGAGGGAGGCAGGAGACTGGGATCGACAAAACGGAGTGTACTTTTCTGGAGCTACATATTCAAAAGCAATAAAAATGGCAAAAACCACTTTTAGATGGGGATTGAGTCTAATATACAATGAAGGCGAAGTCAATGAAGTTGATCCCCATCAACTAATGATTGCAAAAAGATGATGATATTCCGATTTCGGGTCACACTTTCAGTGCTGTTTGCAGGAAGCAGAGATAGGATGGAGAAGTTGAATAACCTTATTTCATATCCATTATTCCAGCAGCAATCACATTTGCAGGTAATTGAGTGTATGGATTCATTTGCTATACCTTTCTTTCTCGTTTGAAATTTGAAACATAGGCTTGCAACTTTTCTGAATTTGGTACACATAACTCTGGTAAACTTTCAAGAAAACATAGATTTAAGCCATTGTTCGCCTCTGATAACCAGGAGGGCGAACCAAAAGGCGTATGTCATGGCGAAGATGCATCGACTTTGGATGACGAAGATGCATCGAATTTTGATTACGAAGATTTGTTAGAACTTTGGCAGAAACTAAGACCTCTTGAAGGATGCAGCACAGGGTATAGAATATTACCTTACTTAGAGTATTGTACATGTGATGTGTGTCTATATTTAAGCTAGTTTAGTTACTTTGGGGCCATTATTACATACTGTATTTAACAGAAGGTCCGTAACTTTATGTAGTTATCTTGCAGCATTTAGACTTCGTCTGTGTCTCCATTCACTCTATCCAGATAGAAGCATTTATGTAATTGTTGCTTTTTACTCATTTATGTAAGGTTGTAATGTCATTCCTATTTTATCTATGTTTATTCTTATTATTTTTTCAGCAAGGACTTGGTCAGCAGCGAACAGCCCAGTAAGTCAAATCATCTTCATCTGTTTAAATACTGCAACATGTGTATCTGATTGTCTGAGACATACGGAGTAATATTTAATTATTTATTAATATAGACAAGATAGTGAGTAATTATTCATGTATCCATTTCTGTTCAATGTTGAAATTGGAGAGGTTTATTTCTGGCAGTGTGCTTGACCTACTATTCAGGGCAGCTATGAATTCTTTCTTTTGTCTTTGTGTTCCACTTGCAGAGAACCGGGTCTAACAGGAGCTGGAGCTGGTCTCTAACTTCAAGCTTACATTTCTAAGATTTTCTAATAAAGCATATCTTTCTAGATGAGATGGTATATTTTTGCCGTATTTTTAAAGCTCATTGAAACACTGCAGATAGTTCTAAATGATACACTTGTTTTTCAAGTTGGCATTTATATTCGAAGTATAAAAAATGTATATTCCACCAAGATGTCTTCATCGGACAAGGATAAAAATGATATCAAATGAGGAAATCCGTGTCTATTGCATTAAACACTGCAAATGGTGTGCATCTTATTGTGGCTGAAACATTTGATCATTTAGGGATGGAGATGTTGCTGAATATGTTTCGAGGACTCGAACTGGGGTTTGACTCATGTAGAACCTAATGATATTTCTTATTGTTTCATAACATTTTTCGTATGTGAAGTATTTCTTTGGCATGTTAAACTTTTTGTTCCCCCATTATATTTTGCCTATAGTGCCTCCTGAAGAACGGTATGTCACACAACTTGCCCAGCTATAAGAGATGGGTTTCTTTGATTCTCAGGAAAACATTCGGGCTCTGGTCGCTACTGCAGGGAACGTGCATGCTGCAGTGGAGCGGCTTCTAGGAAATTCCTGATTAGTAGGTAGTCACTAAGAAATGTCGAAGCTTACTACTTACTCCATCTATGGATGATGATAATATTGGAGCACTAGGAACACACCAATTTCATTTGTCAATTATCAAGTGAAAATTTAGCTTCCTTCCCCACAGGCCCACAGTAATGTCCCTCATTTTCTTATATGTTGTTTGCTCAGATACTTCTGCACCCTTTACTGGTCATTGTACTTTTTTGCCTCATTGCCAGTAGTAAGTTGCTAGACAATCATGCATCAATGAGAGGCAAGCTGGAGAGAATTCCTCCTATGCAATTTGTTTACATTTGTCAAAGTGTCTAGAAGAATCAATTGGAAGATCCTTTATGTTATTCTAGATTTGTTGAAGTTCCTTTATCGTTTTAATAATTACTACTTGCATATCCTATGGAAGAAAAACCATGGAGGGAATGTATATAAGAATCCCTACATATTACTCATGTGATTTGTAGGCATATTACCTTGGCGTCTAGTATATATTACATGCTTCTCACATAATTCAACATTAATACAAATGTTATTCATGCTACTCACTCACATTACTGACGAGTAATGTTCACATTTCATATTTATGTAAGTACTATTACAATGTTACTCAATATATAGATAAATATTAGTTCATAGCGTTGAATTGCCATGATTTTGGCTTTAATGGATAAATTTGTTCTAGTTTATTTTTTCGATTGAATATTAACTTTAATGGTGATGTGCTTCCTTGACAAACTATTTTAGTCCCTAACTTTACATGTATCGATAAATAAAAAAAATACTACCTAGTACCTATAGAGTCTCTGCAGATAAAATTTCAACTTGCAGAAATGAAATGAGATGAAAACCAACACCTAGCCTCTATGTGTGGGTCGAGTCACGCAAGGCAAAAATCTCATGTTAAAGTGGTTTAAAAGAAGCTTTCAGTCTCTGACTGTCATTGAGGTATATCCCACGATTTTACCTTATCCATGGATCTTCCTCATAGAATGTCATGGCGTTTATCGATTTCACACTCTTAAAAAATGGTAACTCATAGCGATTTATAAAATAAACTTTTGAGGTTTACCTAACGAATGAAGTGGATATATATTTGGCAACTTTTCTCATCTACAGACTTGACATTTTGAAATTGTGAACTAGATGGCTTGTTAACTGATTTACTCAATTATTTTTTATACATTATTTCAATAGATAAAAATTTGATATTCCGTATTATTTATTAATTGTATGATAGTAGGAATAATTTAATTAGTGGTACTAATCGATGCACAGTATGAAGGTCAAAGCCGGCTAAACTGCCACAAATCACCTATCCTCTCTGATCACTACCTCCAATTAATTTTAATATTACTCCTTCTGTTATTTTTTAGTTATAAATATTAGTTTAAATTTTTTATTTAAAAATACTTGTCATTCTAGTATATAATTATAATTTTATATTTTCAATATGATTTTTGATTATTTTTCTTATTAAATTATCTATTAATCAATGATATAGTTTCAACTAATTGACATTCTATTTTAATGCACTTTTTTTTACTACTTTTTATTTTCTTAATCTATGAGTAAATGGCTAGGACGATAACTAAAAAAAATAAGAGAATAGTATTTGTTTGATTCTATCAATCTTTGATCATCAATAATCTTTTATTATATAGTTCCACATGATCAGGAATTTCATAAACCCAAATCCCCATTTTAGTAATTGATTTCATATATTTTTCTTCACTTTATTTAAAAAACTTATGTGAAAACTATTGAATATTTGTATTATATTTGGAAAATTATGGAATTAGATAATTATTTAAACATAACATAATCCTAAAATCTTGAATTACATGATTATCACATATATGTAAACTAATATATAATTGGATTGATGACATACCTCCAGCTATTAGAATGTTGGTAGATTATCATCGGAAAGGTTGAACTCACCAAAGGTCCTTCAATTGAGAAAGAAATGTTCCTCCTGAATTTTGCTTCATAAACCTCTTTTAGTTATGTGTTTAATGTAGCTATTTTGTTAGTATACTATTAGATGGAGAATAGGATGCTATTTATGGGTAGAGTGGGAGTGACCTTTTCTCAAACCCCTTCTTAATCATAATTTTCTATATTAATGCATCCACATCAAAACCACAATGTAAAGATTTATAACCTTTTGTAACATATGTAAATGAATTTGAAATTTAATACGAAATCTAAATATCCCACTGATGATCATAATGAGGAAGAATTCAAATAATTTTAAATTGGGGAAATATTCTTTATGATTTTCCCATGGTTAATAGAAGGATCTACGAGAGAGTTAAAAATATAAGGCGCCACAGTATGCAAATTTATATCATTACCATAAGTACCAATCATGTTGTCAATGAAAGTCATGGCGCAAACATGTTATGCACATGTTTGCATTTTCATGTACTACAACATTGATAACCTGTAGCTTAGATCGAAATAAAGAGTAAATACACGGGTCATACTGCAGAATGTTCTCAGTACACTTATCATGTATTCAATTAATATATACATAACATAAAAAAAACGTAAATTATGTATGTTAAAACTTATTAAGAGCCCACACCGTTATATATATACAAAGATGTTCTATGTAATATAGTGGTGATAATTAGGAAACTGTCACAGCACCATACTTTCAAAGATGTCCTTGAAAGGCCTTTTTGAGGTATTCCTTTAGTGAAAATACCAGCACCGTAAGTTTGTGTATTTATTGATTCAAGTCAAATTTTCTCTCAGCTTAACATCTTGCTTTAGTAATAGGGAATTCTTGAACCTAGTTATCTTATCATGCTTCAAGAAGAAGGTTGCAGTCACGTCAGCCAGTCGTATAGTTAATGGCTCCCGAGATAAATTTAAAGGCCAACCGCGAGGACAAAATTACGCAGCCTAATGCCTCAATTGTGTTTCTCCTCAGAATATGCCATCAAATGCATCATGAGACCCAAAAGCATCTCAGATTTTTGTTTCTCCTGTGATATTGCACCTCCACATAAGAGAGGCACATATCCAAGATAAACCCGAAAAGTCCTGACATCCAAAGAAGACCTGAATCTGAATAACCAAATCACCCGCGGGTGACTTAATTCGGCTAGGTGAGCATATACCTTTGTTCCCTGAGGTATTCATTACTTTTGTCAGCAGCTAACATTCTCGGGTTGCTTTGAAATCTCCCTAGTAAACCAACAATATGGTTATTAGGTCTTGCAGCGATTTCAGAATACATCAAACTGCCTACAAGAGTAGCTATAAAGATATTCTTTGCCATTTCTTTCTTGCCCATAGGAGTCTGTGGGCACTGCTCAAGAACATGTTTGTCTCTTTGTCTAGTGGTACAGGACTGATGAAACAATTAGTTGCGCCAAACTCTAAAGGACTTGTCAATATGCTTTCTGAGATGATCTAGAAGTCCTTGGTGGACTATCACGCAAATATTTTAACCATCACATAGGAAGCCTCACCCATATCTTTCATTTTAAATTTGTTTTGAGAGATAATCCTTAGTTTTAATGTAATAACCCGAGACGCTTACTACCAATAAATGTCATCAACATAGAAAACAAAAAATATGAACTTTCTCCCATCGAACTTGAGGTATATATTAAGTGGTCAACTATATTTTCATTGAACAAACCAATAACGATTTATGTGAAATTTTAGATACCATTGCTCTGGGAAGCTTGTTTTAGTCCATAGATTGATTTATTAAGTTTAAAAACCATGTCTTCCTCTGCCTTAAGCATGGTTCTTCAGTTACCCATGTAGACTTCTTCTTCCAAGTCTCCATTTAGAAAGGTGGTTTTCTGCTATCCATTTGATGCAACTCCCAGATCATAATGGCCATTAATTCCACACGATACTCAAGAGAATCTTTCCTAGAAACAGAAGTGAAAGTCCTATAATAGTCGATGCCTTCTTCCGATGAAAACCTTGAAAACGAAAGTCCGCTTTATATTGTTCAATTCTTTTTCATTGTGAGTCGCCATGGTTTGAAATCCATTTACAACCGAATGTTTTTTAGTTCGGGAGTAAATGAACAAGAAGCTCCTACATGATTATTATTCATATATTTTAATTCATCCTTTTCATAGCACGTTCATTTAGCTAGAATTAACATCGGGCCATGGTTGTGGAGTAAATCGATGGATCCTTAGTCCCTTCCGTATTCTATTAGATGTTAAGTAATCATCGAATAGCAGACGCTTTTCTCTTTGGAGATTAAGTTCCAATGCTGGGGTTCCCCTCGTGGTGCTTCAAGCAAGAACATTTGTGATCAAAGTGAGAATCCTCATTATGGTGTTAAGTGATCAGTTTATGGGATTTTTCTCTACTGGGGACATCAAAGTTCAATAACGAGGCGAAGTTCCTCGGCTTTCGGAATAGAGGGTGAAGGAATAGGTGTCCTTATTTCCTGAATGACCACTTCTTGTTGTTATAGAGACTCCACCGATTTAAACTGGCCTCTCATAGAACTGTATCGGCTTTTTCAACAATTCCCTCGTACTATGGTTAGACAATAAAGTTCGATATCCTTTGGATTTGTCAGATACCCTATAAAGTAAACCATGAATCGTCTTAAAACTAATTTTTTCGGGGATCAGAATTAGCTTCAGCTGGACACCCCCAAATTTGAAGATGTCTTAAACTAGGTTTCCATCTTTTCCAAAACTCGAAAGGAGTCTTAGGAACGGCCTTAGTTGGAACCCTATTTAAGATATAAACAGCTGTTCGTAATGCATCCATCCACAAGGATATAGGTAAGTTCGCATGACTCATCATGCCTCAAGGATGAGGTCCTCGATGGAGCACTCTCCATGGCTATTAGAACATGACTCATCCAATTTTACACTATAGAAACTCCACTCAAACCATTTCATCCCCAAGCCTTTTCCCTATAATTATCTAATATTTTCTAAGGCAAATCTCTCTTATTTTAACATCAAAACTCTCCTAGAATCAGCTTCAATTTTCATTATCATCTAGACTTTGGACTAGAATTGTGTTTAACTTTTATATATAGAGATTGTGATACATAAGGAGCATTCAAGGTGTTTGTTGAATGTTCAAGAGAGAAAAATAAGCTTTATCAGGTTTATATCTACTCAACAAGGAGATTCAAACAAGCTTCAACTTCATCCACTCATTAAGGAGTTATATAGAGCTAAAATTGTAATACTCTTATCTAATCCATTGAGGGATTATCTTGTTCAAGAGTACAACTTTTCTTTGAGAAAAGGTTAGCACAAGGTTCACGAGTAGGTGGTTTTCTTACTTGGAAGTGAGCTCGATTGTGTGGGTTGATTAGCGAGATTGCTAGTCGCTTCTAGTAGTAGCTAGAAGGTTGTTCAAGTTTGGGTAGATTTTGAATGCTCGGGAGTTTTTCGAGGTAGAAAAGGTTAGCACAAGGTTCACGACTAAGTGGTCTTCTTACTTGGAAGTGAACTCAATTGTGTGAATTGATTAGCGAGATTGCTAATTGCTTCTAGTAGTAGCTAGAAGGTTGTTCAAGTTTGAGTAGATTTTGAATGCTCGGGGGTTTTTCGAGGTAGAAAAGGTTAGCACAAGGTTCACGAGTAATTGATCTTCTTACTCGGAAGTGAACTCGATTGTGTGAATTGATTAGCGAGATTGCTAATTGCTTCTAGTAGGTAGCTAGAAGGTTGTTCAAGGTTGGGTAGATCTTGAATGCTCGGGGTTTTCCGAGGTTGCTTGAGGGGTTCTCAAGTGGTTGCCTAGAGGCGTAGCTAGGTGGTCTAGTGGGTTAGCTAGACGGTATATATTGAGTTGCTTGCTTGTACGCCATAAGGGTTTACTCCGGATAATATATACGAGGTTACATTTCCAAAATCCCAAGGTTGAAAAGTCGAGGGTCGAACACTAGGTCTGCCGAAGCTCGTTAAACACCGTGTCGAGTTTGTATATTCTTTCCCTACTCTTTACGTTATTGTTCTTATTATTTATATGCTAGAATTACTGGGATTATATTATATACTTGATTGTGATAGTAATTATCTATGATTGAATATATTTAATTATAAAGTAAAGATTATCTAAGTTTCTATTTGTGTATTTGATCTGACAACCAAAAAGAAGAAGACAAAGTCCCCCCATTTGCTATTATTGAGTCAACACAGAAGCAAAAGAAGTAAAGAACTATTACACGTACTTTGTAATTTCTATTTTCCTTAGCAGGATAGCTACCACACAAAATTGTCCTGGTGGGGTCCATAATTGAACAAAGTTGCATCTCCTTCAATCAGGGACGGACTTACATTAAGAAATACTTCGGATAAAAAAATTGGGCATATGATACCAAAGATCACTAACGTTTGTTAAAAGTCCACATTCGATCATTCAAAAATTGAGTTGATTTGTATGATTGATTGTGAGTGAAATGGTTGATGTTAGAGACACACAAATGATGGAAAGACAAAAATGATGAAAGACAAAAATATCCTCGAAAAAATATAAAAAGGTGTTGAAAAACTCGATTTCAAACTCAAAAATCACATGATGCCCAACTTTAACCTCTACAAGAAACGTTAGTGATCGAAAACAGATTAATTTTCTTGTAGAAATATTTAGAGAGTTAGTAGTATTTACAGAATATTACACTACATTCATACCTAAAATATCATTCAATTTATTTTTCACAGGTAAAATCCAGAAAATGGAATCTTCATCTTCTTGCCGTCCTAATGAAGTTTTCATCAGTTTCAGAGGAGAGGACACTCGAAAAAACTTTGTTAGTCATCTTCTATCTGCCCTTAAAGACAGAGGAATCCGGACTTACTTTGATGAAGACAATTTGCAAAAGGGTCAGACAATTGGACCTGAACTTGTGAAAGCCATCGAAGAGTCCAGCATTGCCATTGTTGTATTGTCATGTAACTATGTTTCCTCTACTTGGTGTTTGGATGAATTGGTCAAAATCATGGAATGCAAGAACAAGATCGAATCCGGCCTCATTGTTTTTCCAATATTTTATCATGTTAACGCATCTGATGTCCGTTGGCAAGAAAATAGCTTCTTTGAAGCCTTTTCCATTCATGAGGTCAACTTCAAAGATGATGGTGAAAAGCTCAAGAGTTGGAGAGAAGCTTTAACACAAGTAGCAAATCTTGCAGGAGAAGAGATCCGTGGACAGTAAGCTCAATTTTACTTCTTATGTGTTCTTCTACATTACATATTTTCTTTTGGATTTTTTAATTCCTTATATGTTAAACTTGACAGTTCATTTGGGAAAGGAATGTTTTATTCATATCTTGTAGTTTTGCTCCAGCAAACATAACTTATTTTATGCATATCTTTTTATGTCAGAAATGAAGCATTGTGCATTAAGGTGATTGGTGATAAGATCTTGAAACAACTGGCTGTGAGAGCTTCTCATTTTAGAAAATCTTGTGTCGGAATAGAGTCCCGTATAAGAGAAATAAAGAAGTTGATGGTTAGCAAACCTGAAGAAGTTCTCTTCATAGGGTTATGGGGAATGGGCGGTATTGGCAAAACAACTACTGCAAGAGCTATATATGAAGACTGTAAAGACGAATTTGAAGGTAGTTGTTTTCTTCAAGATGTGAAAGAAAGCAAGAATAAAATTGAGATTTTACAAAAAGACCTTCTTTCCGATGTCTTGAAGACAAAATTTGATGGTATACGTGATGTGGTCACAGGAAGTTGCATGATTCAGGAGAGGCTACAGTTTAAAAAAGTTCTCATAGTCATTGATGATGTGGATCATATACAGCAACTAAATGCTCTAGCAAAGCAATGTGATTGGTTTGGTAGAGGAAGTAGAATTATCATTACAACCAGGGATGAGCACTTAATCAATGATGTTCATATTGAAAAATACGACATTCATACATTACCTCAGAATGAAGCTCTTCGTTTATTCTGTCTCCATGCTTTCAAAAATGACCATCCACATGAAGATTTCAAAGAGCTTTCACTTAAGGTCTTGACTTATGCTGGTGGCCTTCCATTAGCTCTTCGAGTGTTGGGGGATCATTTGTACCGACAACATAAACATTATTGGGAGGGAACTTTGAGTAGGTTAAAGGATGTTCCTGAAGATGAAATTATAGCCAAACTCCAGATTAGCTTTGATGGGTTAAATGTCCTTCAACAAGACATATTTCTTGATATTGCTTGTTTCTTTAGAGGGAATTATAAAGATAAGGTGGAAGAACGACTTGAGAGTCTTGGGTTGCATCCTAAGGAGGGGATTGATGTGCTTATACAAAAGTCCCTTATTCATATTAGCATGAATGAAAGTCGTATTGAAATGCATGACTTGCTTCAAGAGATGGGGTTCTATATTGTTCGAAAAAGATCGAATTGGGATGTTAGAAGCTTTAGTCGTCTTTGGCGTGAAGATGACATATTGAAGGTGCTCCTTGACATTAAGGTAAGTTGTACCGAATTTCAGCATATGGGTATGTGATATCTTCTAAGTAACAAGTCTAATTTGATTTCAACATGATAAAAAACACTTCACTATTAATTACAGAGCATTTCAATATAAAATATATTAACAATCCATATAAAACATTACCCTTTTCAGTTGTGGCCTAATCCTAGTATTTAACATTATTATAGGTATCCTCTGAAGCCCAACGGATATATCTTTATGGTGATCGAATCCTTGATAATGATATCACTAAAACTAATTTAGGATGGGAGGTAATCTTCAGAAACATGAATAAATTGTGTTTCCTTGAAGTTATTGGGGACTTTTTTAAGGGAAACTACAATGTCAATGTTTCTGAACCCTTTGGTGAACTTGGTAACACACTCCGGTGGTTTTCTTGGTTATATTACCCAGGGCAATCTTTACCAAACAACTTCCACCCTATGAACCTTGTCCATCTTCATATGGAACATAGTCAAATTATAGAAACTCCAGACTTCTCTCATTTGCCAAATTTGGAAGTACTAAATCTATCTTGTTCAAAAAGGCTTGTATATGTCCATCCATCGCTTGGGAAGCACACGAAGATAAAGCGCATAAATTTGGCAATTTGCCAAAATCTGGAGGAGTTTCCAGAGATCAATGGGATGAAATCCCTAGAAATCCTCAATCTCTCTGATACAAAATTACACAGCGTTCCAGAAATATATAAAAACCTGGATTCTTTGAGCAGACTCGATTTGAGCGGAACACGGATAACAACTTTGCCTAATTCAATTGAGCGCGCCACCAGCCTTGAAATCTTGAAAATGGTACAGTGTGAATATTTGGTTACACTACCAATCAGCTTTCTAGGTCCTCGGTTTCGAAAAATTGACATTTCCAGTGGATCACTCAAGTATTTTAAGGAAAATATAGGTGGTGAAGCTGCTTCCCAACGAAGCAAAAGTCGAAAAAATCTTATTGGTTGTGCAAGCATAGAGCAAATTTCTGGGCCAAAAATTCACTTTTGGCGTTGCAAAAGCCTGGAAGAACTACCTGAATTTCTTTTATCAAGAATACAGTTCCTAGTCATCGACCGGTGTGCAACTTTAGCAAGTTGGATTTGTTTCAATTTAGTGGATCTACTCGACAAATATCAACATTTCTGTTATTTGAAGCTTCATCAAGATTATGAGGTAGTTCCACACGAGTTTCCTCAAGCCTTCACGGAACGAGTACGTAATTCTCCTCTCTTTTTGGCTTTTGAGAATCTTCATAAATGCTCTTTGATAACACAACAAACTACTAACTACAGAGTTTACGGTTACAATTATTACAGGAGCCAATGTCATACATGATGCAGAAAAGGAATCAACTTTTTATGGTGTATATTCCCAGAAGGGGACTTCCAAGTTGGTTCGAGTATCAATTTAGTGCTTTTTCTGCGACTGTGTTCCTTCCTCCATTATATGAATGGTACCCTGATAAGCTCAGAGGATTTGTTATAAGCGGTACAGATATTGGATTTGGATCAGGTTCCTATGGTGCTTGTCATTGCCCTGGGTCTTCTCATGTACTCACCATGTATATACCTATTGATAATGATATTAGGAGGGATATAGACGATTGGAATGGACAAAACGAGTGTACTCTTTTCGAGATAGATCTAAACAATTATGTTTGCAGACACTGGGGATTCAGTCTAGTATACAACCAAGGTGAAGGCAATGAAGTTGATCCCCATCAACTAACAATTGTAACAAATGATATTCCTGATTCCTGTGGCATCACTTTCAGAGTTAAGGTTGCAGGAAGCAGAGCTGAATTGGAGGAGTTGAATATGGATGATTATAAAGGCAAAGACCACTCCGATAACCCTATTTTGCTTGCATCCTTGCAGCAACAATCACATTTACAGGTAACTGAGTTTAATTGTTAGAGTCCCGGTGCTGAGCGGTTAGTGTTTGAGGGGTGAAATGACTATTTGTCCCCCTATATTTATAAGTGTGGTAGTTACATAAATTATATTCAAGGATAAAATAGTCATTTAAATGCTAAAAAATACTATATTTAGGTGTGTATATTGTTTCCCGTCGAGGTGGTACTGTGAGTTAAACACACAAATTCGGTACTAGTATTAGCCAAACATATCATATTTAAAGTTACTTCTAAGTCGACTTATAAGTTTTATTGTCAATTAAAAACGTTAAAAACAAAAAAAGAAAAGGAAATGGCCTCAAGGTTTAATAGGCCCAATACTCGGACGGGATTGGTGTGATTAACTCAGACTGCTACCATCTGGACTATAACAACAATGATTCATTTGGTATATCTTTCTTTTTCCTTTTACATTTAAATTTTTTAAACATATAAAATAATCTTCCAACCCTTTTCCCTTACCTCAAATTTGGCGATGAGAGGGGTCGCATAGGAGTGGTGGTGTGAACTGAAAAAGATGAAAAAAAGGTAGTTGGGGTTTTAATGGAGATAATTTAGACATTTTGTAGAGGTGTTATTTAGACAAACTAAAAAACTAGGATGTTATTTTATTACTCCGTATATATACATGAATTGACTATGTTATTTAGTCAAATTTCTCCACATAATTGAGGTAAACTTTCTGCATAACATAGAATTAAGTGATTGTGATAACCAGGAGGGCGAACCAATCAGCATATCTAATGGGGAAGATGCATTGAGTTATGATGACGAACCAAGCAGTGTATCTGATTACGAAGATGCATTGAGTTGGGATGGAGAAGAAGCATGGAATGGGGATTCAGAACTCGATTCGTCTCTTAGTTGATTGACCAAGGATATATTGAAGGATGCAGGACAAAGTGTAGAATATTACTTTTAAGTTTACATGTGATGTGCTTATAACTAATGCTCACCTCCGCTCCCAAAATATACGATCATCTAAAAAATTATTTTTTTCACAATACTGATTGTTTTAAATTTTTTTAATATACCTTTTATAATTCCAATGTAGTTTTTTACATTTACAATGTAGATTTTTACAATTTTAATATAATTTTTCACTATTTCTTAATATAATATTTTTCATCTAAATAATTATTTATTTTGAAAGGGAAAGAGTATTAACCTAGTGTCTATATGTCTAAGCTAGTTTAGTTACTTTGGGGCTATTTTCTCATGGAAAGTTCTCTTCATAGGATTATGGGGAATGGGCAGTATTGGCAAAACTACTGCAAGAGCTATATATGAAGACTGTAAAGACGAATTTGAAGGTAGTTGTTTTCTTCAAGATGTGAAAGAAAGCAAGAATAGAATGGAGAATGTGCAGAGTAATCTTCTCTCCAATGTCTTGAAGACAAAAATTGAAGTAACATGATTCAAGAGAGGTTACAAAATACTGTCGTCTTTGGCTTATGGATGACATATTAAAGGTGCTCTCAAACATCAATGTAAGTATGAGATATCTTCTAAGTAACAATTAATTTCTTTTCAGCTGATAAAAATACTTCACTATTTGTTGATTTAGTGAAATTCAAAGATAGAAAAAAAAAGTATAAAATATATTAACAACCCATCCCATATTCTTCCCCTTTTTAATATATGACCTGCCTGTTATTTAATACTATAATTTGTCTAAGAAAATATTCCTTTTTCTTATCTAACAACATTTTCTCACATTTGTACATGTATAAATTTAATATTATAATTTATATAAGAAAATATCTTTTCTTTCGAACAACATTTTCTCACATATAAGACCTTCTGCTTCAAAATATACGACCATTTAAATTTTTACTTTTTTTCACAATAATAGTTGATTGTTTACAATTTTAATATATTTTTACAATTCCAAATATAGTTTTTTACAATCCTAATGTAGAAGTTTTTCACAATCCCTTAATAAAATAATTTTCATCTAAACAATCTAAAGATATCTCTCAAATGTTTATTTCTAAGTATAAAATTATTTTCAATTTTATAAATAGATAACACATATCCTCATTAATTAATAATATTGTGTCTATAAAATCTATTTTCAATAAAATAATTGCAACTTCCTGTCCACTATTTGTAATCATGAAAATTCAATATTACAAAAACATTGTTGGTTTTAAGACATATGATATTTGTGTTATTTAAACTTAATTTATTATCTCTAATCTTATTTTTTTTTAAAGTTGTTTAAGGCAAATAATTGATATGAATATATTTTTATAGAGCTTTTATTTCATATGAAATTATGATATGTAGTGTCAAAGGACAAAGGTTATACGTGTATTTGTTTGATGCTGTTAGATATAAACTTACTAAGATAACTTTTAATATATTATATATTGTTTAGTAAAAATATATCAATATATAAGATTTTCAACGAAAGAGACTATAAGCACACCAGAATGTGCTGAAATTAATACAGAATCTACTATTTTACCCTTAATAAAACTTTTTTCACCACTACACTTACAAATGTGGTTAAAATAGTAATTTCACGCCTTTTCTTGACACTGTTGAGTGTGTTTATGGCACGCTTATTTCAACATATTTTACTATTAACTCGATAATTGATTCTACCTAAATTCCCTTTGAATGTCAATAAAGATCAGAAAGCTTTGTTAATCCTAATCATAAAAGACAAGTTTTGATAATTTTTTAGAAACGTAATGAGTAAAGTATATTATTCTAAACCATCAAAACATTGAAACGTATACAACCTCTTATATAGCCAGAAATATTTTTCTGTGGTACTTACAAAAAAACGTGGCATATGATGCTACTTAGATCCCGTTATTAGATTTCATATATTTTAAATATTTTTTTCATTTCCCTTTTACAAAATTTTTATACTCCTCCATCCTACAAAAGATTGTTTACTTTTTTTATAATTGGAATTTTTAAACTGACCTTAAATATATTTGTTTCAGGTTGTATATTTTATAAAAATATAACAATGGAAAGTTTGAAATGTATTTTTATCGATATATCATCAAGATTATACAATACAAACAAAATATTTATATTAAAGTTCAGCGATAAACAAAAATTCAAAATTTAAAAATTCATGATTGGCGAAGAAGAAATATGCCCAACTGCAATATCGAAATATCGCTGAGGTAGTTAAATATGTCTAACGGGTAACAATATTGAAATATCATAATTTATCAATAATAATATTCACCGTTATATTAAAAATACCATTACTTATTATCAATAATGACATGCACCAACAAAGAACATCTTACTTAAAAATTCTAAGTGAAATCTGAATGACTCTCTTATTTAGTATTTCGTCGACTCAGATAAAATCCGATTATTTGATCCTGGCCCCGGTCCACGGATTGATAGTGCCGCGACCGGACCGTTTTTTAACGTATTTTGACGAACTGACCGATCCGCTATCGGTCCGACGGGCCGGATTTTAACCGGTCCGGTCCGGTTCATTATTATTATTATTTTTAAAATAAAATTATAAACAATCTAAATTTATCGCATATCAAATTCCCCATCCATTCTCCTCTAACCTCTCCTTTTGCCGATTCGCCATCAGCCCATCGGATGGGCCCCATCCATTCCTCCCAACCCTTCTCGATTCAAGAAGCTCGAAGTTTCTGCAAATGCCCCGCCCTACACCATTCTCCCCTCGCCGATTCAACATTGTGCTGCATAAGCAAGACAACAAGATTCACCTTCAAAGAAAAATAAAAACCCCCCATGCGCCTACACTATTCTCTTGCCGATTTCCCGACTAAGGCCCTCGCTATGTCAAATTAGTTTATTAATTTGTATTAATATCGCTTATTAATTTTAAGTTATTATTTTAAGTTTATTAAAACTCGGCCTAAAAATTAATAAAAAATCGCCTAATAAAGCTGGGCCAAAATCCGTATATCCGAAATTCAGATATCCGGGTCCGGATCGATTTTTGGATAACCGGACCGATTTTTCCACTTTCAAATGATTCAGTCCGGCTCGGATTTTTTGCCCCCATAAAATCCTAGAATCCGATCCGATCGCACCCCTACTCTTATTGAATCCAATTGAAAAATAAATTTATTATCCTTTGCCGCTGCGATAGCAAATACGTAAGATCGACATCAAAAATAAATAAAATGGTTAAATAAAACATAATACTTTCATTGTGACTTTCTTATCCTAATGCTTAACATTGTAGGTATCATCTGAAGCACAACGGATATACATCGACTTTTTGGACCTTGATAATGATACCATTAATGTTAAGGGATTGGAGGCCTTCAGAAACATGAATAAGTTGAGTTTCCTTCATCTTATTGGGAACTTTTATGAGGGAAACTTCGATGTCAATGTTTCTCAACCCTTTGATCAATTTGGTAACGAACTCCGGTGGTTATCTTGGGATTATTACCCAAGGCATTCTTTACCAGAAAGCTTCTACCCTATGAACCTTGTTCATCTTCATATGAAATTTAGTCGAATTACAGAAACGCCAGACTTCTCTCATATGCCAAATTTGGAAGTACTAAATCTATCTCATTCAGAGATAAAGCTAATATGTCCATCCAACGCTTGGGAACCATGAAGATTAAGCGTATAAATTTTTTATGGTGTGAAAGTCTAGAGGAGTTTCCAAAGATTAATTGGATGAAATCGCTAGAAATCCTCGACAAGCATGAAACTTACAGAGCTCTCTCTCAAACATATGAGAAAACCGCATTCTTGGAGGAAACTGAAACGATCGATATCTATAAATGTTCACCACCCAGAAAGTGGAAATGCAATCGGTCCCTCAAAAGCCTATGTTCACAAGCCCTGAAGAAGTAGCAGGAGTTTCCCAGACTAGTTGTTCTAAATAACTGGTGGTGTATTGTGCGACACTGGACTTTTCTCATTTGCCATATTTGGAGAAATCGATTTATCCGACTTAAAGAGTTGGTAGAAGTCCATGCATCCCTTTGGAGTTCATAGAGACCAAGTACATATAAATTCTGGCAATGAAGTTTCCGACAATTGCTGATTTCAATCTTAAAAAAACTACTACTCTTTAGTACAAGGTTACGAAGTTTTCCAGAAATGGAAGGAAATGTAAAATGTCTAGTGTGTATTTCAAGAGAAAGATGGCGAGGGCGAATTCCAAGTTGGTTCCAGTATGAATTTAGTGGGCGTTGTATCACTGTGTACCTTCCTCCATTATCTGATAAACTCAAAGGATTTCTTATAAGAGGTATAATGTCATTTATGCACAACTGCTGCAAACATGATATTTTAGATAGATGCGCTCGTGCTTGCCGTTCTCATGAGCATGTACATGTAGTGGTCATGTATATACATCACATAATATTAGAGGGATATAGAGAGTGGACGGACAAAACGAGTGTACTCTTCTCGAGCTACGGTCAAAAGAAATAGAAATGGCAAAAACCACTTGTAGATGGGGATTGAATCTAGTATACAGTGAAGGCGAAGTCAATGATAGGATCAACTAATGATTGCAACAGATGGCAATCCCTATTCGGGTGGTGACACATTCAATGTTAAGCTTGCAGGAAGCAGAGATAGGATGGAGAAGTTGAATAACCTTATTTCGTATGCATTATTCCAGCATCAATCACAATTGCCGGTCATTGCATGTAGTAACTCCTTCAATATACCTTTTTTCCTCTCTTTTTATTTTATTTTTTAATTTGAATTTAGGCTCACAACTTTTCTTAAGTGGGGTACACATAGCACTAGAAAAGTCACACTAACAATCCTGGGGATCATTCTTTGAGTCTGGTAATAACATTGCATTTAACCTTGTTATCAGGTGGGAACCTCGACGATGGAACAAACTGCTGCACCTCATTCCCTGTCAGTTGAATACTAATCTCGATTCAAACTTTTTTTTTGAAGATAATGAAATTGTTTAAACGAATTAATTCCGCTTTCAAGTGAACTGCGATTAGGGCTTCATCTTTAAGAGTTCAAGTGCTTAAAATCGGGATGTTCAAGACTAAGATTGAATCAACCAAATGTCAAGCTAAACGACGAGCTCGTGGTCTTTATTGTTATAGGCTGCCAGGCAAACTCTGCTAATTTTTAGTATATGTTGCTTTTAAATATTAGAATAAATGACTTTTATGGTTTTAATCTTAATCGGTTTTAAAATAGATAGTCCGTGAAGTTTCTAATCCTAAGTATCGACGATTCATCAAGGCTTCATACAAATGATCAGGTTACTGCTTCAAGAATTGACTTGAAACGATCCTTATTTTGGAGTAGAACCGCAATCATCGAGACCCTATCGGTAGGGTCCGTCCCGTTAAGGTCCTCGATGATTGAGACCCCCATCGCAGGGTCCGGCCCTCGATAGGTCCATCTGTGTTTATTTATAGTCAAGTTGCTCATCGAGACCCAAATGGGCCCTGATGCACGGACTTTTTCAAAGATATTTTTGAGCACTATATAAGCTTCTTTCTATTTTAAAACCCTAACCTTTTTGACAATTATTTTCACATTTAATCTTCTCTCAAATTCAAAAAGGCAAAAGTAAAAGCTCTCATATTTAATCTTCATCATCTTTAGTAGAGTGTTTCCATAGTTGTGTGATTATTGTAATCTTCATTTATAATTGGTTACGGGCTATCGGGAAATCCTCGTATACAGAAAGATAGTGTCGCTTACTTTTAGTTGAGCAAGTAGAAACCTGCGAGCCAAGCCCTGGTTTCTGGGCTCAGTGACAGCGTTGAAATTTCAATGGAAATTGGGTCACTAAGACAGAAAAGCTGCGTGGTTCGATATCAGCCTTAAGAGTAAGCTGCTGCCAGAATCAAACAAATCTCTTCAAGAGCTGCTTATCTTTACCAAAATCCCCTAGGCTGAATGTCAAGGTCGAGCATTGTGAACCGAAGCTCGTAAAAATCTTGTTTGATTTATCGAATCAATTTATATTCACATAGTTTATTATTTCCGCTATATTAAATTAAAACTTGAAAAAGCTACAAGTTTAATTTAAAAAACCTTATTCGCCTGCCATAAGTTATATTTAGGCTATCACCCGCTTCTTCCCTAGCTAAGTCTGCATCTTGCTTGTTACTGTGACAAAGAAACCAAGCAAAGATATGTCACGGGCGAAGATACATAGGATGCATATTCAGAACTCAAGCTCGAATTGTCTCTTAATTGACAAACAAATGGATATATCGAGCAACCACCAGATGTTTTGTGTAAAGTAATATGAGAATACAAATGGTTAAGAAAAGTGATGACTTCACTTGTAGTCTACAAATTGAGTGTGAAAATTGCTCAAGATATGTAGATAAGGATGAATTGGTTAACAAAGTTCATCATGTCTCTCTTGGATAAAATTCTGGGAATCCTACTCACTTCAAGACCTCTACGGCAAAGAAGAGAGAAATGTTCAAACTGAACAAGAAATCTTTCGAAATTTCTAAGAATGATCGTGCTTGTTTCCATTGTGGAAAACCCGCACTTTTAAAGAGAGCGTGTTTCGCACAACTGCGGCAACCAAGTGGCACTGAATGAATGCAACCAACCGTTGAAATCAACGAGAATCGATTCCTTTTATCAGTCTGGCCATGACACCGTATCAATTCATTTACCGGTCGTTAAATGTGATTACCGAACTTAGTGTTCACCTTAGTAACGGTATATTACTACGCTGGCTCTCATGATAATTTACGTTACGAAGCTAATGCTGATCTTACTCATTAATCGCGTATAATAATAGTAATTGGTCAATTATCATGCTGCGCCAACTTACTATTATCCGAGCCTGGGCGTCACACACATATAACGATAGTCGAATAATATTTCACGAACGAATTAAACGAGACTTCAGATATATCGGTGAAACGTGTTTCTCAATATTTATATATTTGTCAAATATATGTGTCGATGAATATCAATTGGCTAAACTCGCAGTTTAATCAATTTTACAGATTCTGCTGAATAACTCTGATAAGTTATTCGATATTGACTCGTTAGTATTTTAATCGATTTGTTAAGTTAATTAAAATAGAACAACTCACTAGTAACTCATTATTTCACTAGAGGCTCATAACGGTCTAATTGTTAACAAGTTAAACTGATTTCTTAACGAAGTCATGAACGAAACAAAATAAATTTTAATTCCTAGATTTAAGAGGGGATTAGGTTTTTTCATGACATAAGAATCATAAAAAACCTCCACCCCCTCAAGCATAGCCGCCCCTCCTCCCTTGGTGAATTGGAAGATTTTCTCTTCCAATTCTCATTTCATCCTCAAACTCTAGCAAGTTCAAGTTCTCGTCTGCTTCCTTGGGCGCAAGGCATTTGCAGAACATCTTTTCTCGGTATTGAACAAGCATCGAGAAAGATCTCGGCGGGCTTTCAATGCGAGGCACCACGCGGGATTGGGTTCAATTTGCTCCGTTGCAATGTAAGAAATTCTCGTGATTCATACATTTGTATTTTATGTTTAGATTAATTTACATTATTTTGAGTAATCCCATACTAATCTTGTTCATCACGCATTAAATTCATACTAGATTCTAACACCGACACAGAATAAATAATGCTCAACAAGAGGAGTATGTTCCTACGGCGATTGAGGTCAACATGGCGACCGAAGTGAGTCAAGTTTGGTATCGGATTCGGTGTTATTGATTCGTGGTGTGCAACAACAAGGAGATGTTCAAAACACTTAAAGATGTTGATGCACACGAGGATGTCATGATGGGAAACAATGCTGGAGCAAAGGTCCTTGGAAAAGGAGCTGTGGACTTAGAGTTTACTTCTGGAAAGAAGTTGTCACTTCTTAATGTTCCTATGTACCTTTCCCTTTAAAGAATTGACTTCTCGCAAATTTCCGTATCGATTTTTAAGATTGCGGCTGAAGTCGGACAAAGACATTTAGGCATCAAGAATGGAGTATTCGCTTGGAAGTGGATATTCCATTGATCGTATGTTCAAGCTTTCTATTTGTATCAATGTAGAAGTTAATGCCTTTGGTTATTCGGGCTTATTTTCTTTATGGCATGATAGATTAGGACATATAAATTATGGTAGTTTAAATTTTATGTCAAAGAATGATTATATAAAATGTCGTGGTTCAATGGATGATAAGTGTGAAATTTGTGTGAAAGCTGAAATGTCTAAAAAGTCATATAAGAAGGTTGAAAGAAGCACAAAACTTTTAGAGTTGATTCATAGTGACATTTGTGAATTGAATGGGATATTAACTAGAGGTGGTAAAAAATATTTTATCACTTTTATAGATGACTATTCTAGATTCACTTATGTTTACTTGTTATGACTAAAAGGAGGCCTCAGATTCAAAGACTTCAACCATCATGGAGAATCAAAAGAATCTAAGATTAAAATGCTTAGAAGCCATAGAGGCGTAGTATTTTTCAAAAGAGTTTGATCAATTTTGTGATCAAATACGGAATAATACATCAAAGAACAGCCCTCATTCTCTACAACAAATGGATTGGCCGAAAGGAAAATAGGTCCTTTCGTTGAGAGTGAATGCAATGTTAAGTAAACTGGTTAGCAAAAATGATTTCAGGGTGAAGCTCTCTCTCTTAACAACTTGTCACATCTACAATAGAATATCTTCTACGAAGTTTAAGACTTCTCCATATGAGCTATGGAATGGAAGGAAACCCAACATTAATTATTTCAAAGTGCTGGGGCGACGATATTACAAGATATCTAGATTCCAACAAAAAGCTTGGTCCTGTGCGGATAAGAAGCGTTTGTTAGATATGTTTCAAACTCAAAGCGTTTATAGACTATTTGAGCTTAGAGACCAACAAAATTGTTGAAATGATTTGTTGAGTTCTTTTGAGAACAAGTTTCATGCACTTATCATTTCAAGTGGAAAAACGTATCTAACTGAAAGAAGAATGAAAATGTGGGGTAAAGAGAAACGAAAAAGAAATTCCGAATCAAGTAAGCCTGACGAAGTCAAAGCGCAACGTGGTTTAAAAACACTTGAGTTCACATTTTATTTCTCCGCATTCTATTATCTCGTAGAAGCGTAATGGAGATCGAGTTTATAAAGAAACTCTTTATGTTCTTCAAGTTGATCAAGAAGTACCAAGTACTTATAAAGAGGCTATGGCATCTGTAGATTTCTATTTTCTCGGAAAGTTAAGTTTCATAGACGATGAGATAAATTCCATCTCAGGGCATCTGCAGGATTCATTTTCTCGAAAGAAGTCATAGATGATTTAGATAAATTCCATCTGTCAAATGGTACTTGGAATTTAGTTGATTTACCTCCGTGTTCTAAACCTATCGATGCAATGGCCTTTCGAATCAAGTATAGCATCAATGGTACGATTTCTTATAAGGAGAGATTGGTTGCTAAAGGATTCACTCAGCAGTGTGGAATTAATTCATTTTTGATGGGCCTACACACATGCTGTTAGATCACGCCAATAAGGATGCTATTTTCTTAGCATCTTTTATATCACTTGTTTATACATCAAATGAATGTAACAACTACATTCCTCAATGGTGATTCACCAAGGAAGTTTACATGAAGAACCCGAGTGGTTTATACTCTAGGAAAAATGAAAAAGAAAGTGTAAATTTGTGAAGTCCTCAGATGACTCTAAACAGTTCCAAAGCAATGGCACCGAAAATTTGATGATGGACATTTCAAAATGGCTTTAAACACAACGGTAAGCCGGGATAAGTGTGTGTATTATAAATTGTATGATATCATATGCTCCTACGTTGATGACACGCTCATCTTGCGAACAACATGAAAGACATAAGACACCAAGATACATTCACCAAAATTTCAAATAAAGATTTAAACGAAGTAGATAATGCATTCTTTCGATTAAGGTAAAGAGACACTCATCGATTTAAATCAGCTTCATTACATCAATAAGATGATTGAAAAGTTCAATTATCTCGAGATTAAGCATGTGAACAATCGCTTGACTCGAGTGTAAAACTTAAAGTGAACGAGGGCAGAGTCATTGCCCAATTAGACTATGCTAAAGTTGATAGGAGCTTCCAATGTACGCAACACATCGCACTAGACCGCATAGCATATGCAAATAATAAGTTGTCAAGTAATACTCATTTGTCCGCTGCAAGAATATCGAAGGCTATAGAAAGAGTGCTTGGTTATTCAGAAAACAAGGACTATAGAAGCCCAAGCAGTATAAGGACTTCTCCGGCAAAGATAAAAAGGATACCGTGATGCCAGCTGGTTAACTCAAAGACGATTGTAAAGCTACCGTGGTGGATCTTTATAATGTGTGGCAAGGATACTGGCTTCTAAGTAGCCAAACTTAAAGCTAGCACATTGCTCCATGGAATTAGAGTTTATAGTTTCCTCAGGCAAGCATTTAAAGAAGCGTAATGGTTAAGGAAATCTTTATGTGAATATGAAAGTTGTAGCCACAACCGATGATAGCCATTTCTTTGTATCATGGACAATGATGCCATTGGTTCTCGAGCTTAGTTTTATGTCTATAATGGAAAAGTCAATATTATAAGCATTGCATATACTTATTAAGGAGAGAGATGATAACCCACGGGGCTTATCATCTTAACATTTGTAAAGTCCGGAGAAAACTTAGCGCATTCGCTTAACTAAACCTCTCTCTCGCAAAGAGTTAGTGAAAAAGAATATGTATTTGGGCATGTTTCTAAAGAATAGATCGATTAATCAAAGTATAGAAACCCAATTTTTGCCCAGAAATTGATTCTACATGAGAATTAAATTGGTAATAAACAAGTCACTAAGCAGGCGTACGCAGCTTAACTTTTGCCATTAAGTTTGAAGCTTGTTAGTTACGTTGTAATTGAAGATGATTTATGATCTTAATGGAGTATCTAGTTTGAGAAATCACGGTTCATCAACGCTACCGGCGAACGAAGTTCAAAGTAATCCACTTAATCGATCACCTTCGTAACATAAAAGTGGGCCGCCCGATTAGTAGAGAAGGTTTCAGCTATAAATGTTTACTAATTTGTGGGGCGCAAGTATGTGGCCTTTAATAAATAAGGCAAAGATTGTTCATCAAGACTATAATGCATTAAGTGCGCGACATTTCCGTCTTTAACATTTAGGAGTCCAATGCCCAACTCTCTAAGATGCATTCTACTTCGTTGAAGATTTGAAATATTTACGCTATGTATGGGTCCAATGTCTTTACATCCCATGCTTAGACTTTGTACATCACGGTGGAAGATTGTTACACAACTCATGGGGATTGTTAGATGTTTTTGTGTAAAAGCACCACGCGAAAGTAAACGAAAGTTAAGAAGCGCCAGACTACCGGGCAACGTTTGCCGCTACCACATCGGGTGCATTCCTTCCGCTGAAATTGTCTAAAATGCTCAACCGGGTAGTAATCAAGGCAAAGACGGGCCGGCCGTTGTAAACTGCTATGGTTTCAGGCCCGACGTCGTAGTAACGGCTACAAAGAAAGTCGCCGTTGCAAATCAAGCCGGGCGCTTGCATCGCTTTTTGAACGCTTAATTGAGCCAAAGGCTAAGCCATGTCTCTTCGTGGATAACTACCCAAGGACTTACAAGTGGCATTTTCTGATGATGACAACATATTTATTACAAACATGTGAGTGTATATCATCATGACACATCACATTTATATGTGATAAGAGATTTGTGCTATAGCATTTGCAGTTCACTTATTCATCACTTAGAAAAAATCTGTAAACTCTTAATTTCGCTTTTACCTCAAACATACTCATACAAGTTAATCTTCTTCTTCATTCAAACAACTTTATTTCCTGCCTTATCCACCAATACAACCTTTTAATAGACAAAGTATTGTATTTGGGAAAACACGATTAAAGGATTCAAGCACTTATAATATTTACTTTAGTTTCTTATGATCCACTTTGTAATAGACCTTTTGTAATTGTGAAATATAGTGTTATTTCCTTCACTAATACCTCTTGAAGAATGCAGCACATAGTGTAGAATATTACTTTTGTAGTACAAAATGAAGAAAATTGATATTTTACAAATGTGCCATCCACTCAATTAATTGTTGGATATTAATCCCGAGAAATATTTATAGTAAAAATGAAAAAAGTTGATATTTTACAAATATGTCATCTTTAAATTAATTAATGGTTGGATATTAATCCCAAATTATACTTATAGTATAAAGTGAAGAAAGTTCATATTTTACAAATATGCAATCTTCTAGTTAATTATTGTTGGATATTAATTCTTGAGTTATTTTTATAGTAATAAATTAGGAAAGGTGATATATTATAAATATGCCATCTTCCAGTTGATTAGTTGTTGGATATTATTATCCAATTCTTCTTCAATTCTACCAATTTATGGTAGAAAATGAAAAAGATTGCATCTTTCAGTTAATTTATTGGATATTAATCCTGCGTAACATATTCTTCGATTCTTTCAAGTTATAGTATTAAATTAATTGTTTGTACCTCACTCTTGGATGGGGGTAAGGCTACCTACTATTCGTCCCCCTTAGGCTCTTATCTGTTTTGACGAGAGTCTCTTCAGAGACATTGAGTATGTTATGCATTAAGTACCTTTATGCTATGTTTCTACAGCTATACACTTGTTCTTGTGAGCGTAGTTAATCGAAACATGAATGAAATAAGTTAAAACTTTCCAAATTGCACCATAGTCCATAATGCCTGGTTGTGTCTTCTAGTTACTTGTATATCGTCGTTCCTATTTCTTTTATATTCCTTGTGTGGTGTGGATTATAGGTTTAGATGCTGATCACACTGTTCACTTGGTCCGTGGAAACACTGCAGGATTAGCTAATACTGTTGCAGCAAACACCGCCCCTCTTGCTCCACTCGATGCAGGTCTGAATGATAGTGGACCATTTTCTAATGATTCTTTAAGATCCTTATTGTTATTTAGAATAATTGCTTAAGATCTTTAATATCCCATGGGAAGAAAAAACCATGGAGGGCTCCGGAAATAGGATTATGGTGTAGTTAACTGGGCATATTACTCAGGATTTATAGGCATATTACTCATGCCTAGTGTATATATTATTTGCTCTCGCACAATTCAAAATTAATACAAGTATTATTCATGTGTTCATTCTAATATTACTGACGAGTAATGTAAATATTAATCATTCAATTATGTAATTTTACTTACGATCAACATAAACATCATAACAATTTAGTATCGTGCATGAACTTTGGAGTTCTATATCATGAGACACTGCCGAATGAAGTTACATAGTAGGTATGACATTTGACAACTTTTCTATTGTAGATTTGTCAATTTTTTGAAATTGTGAACTATGATGCCTGTGTTTTAATTGATGCCATCAATTATTTTTTATGCATTATTTCAATAGACAAAATTTGTTGTTATTGGATTTGATTTTAAAACAATTTGCATTATTTGTTAAGTGTATGAATTATGATATTAGGAGTAATTAAATAGCTGGTACAAATCGATAAATTAAGGTCAAAGTCCGCTATAAACTGCCACAAAGCCCCTATCCTCTCTTTGATCACTACCTCCGATTAATTTTAATATTATTTTTTATTCGCTCTTTTTAATTGTCGTACTAATCTAAAATTTTTTTTATTCCAAAATACTTGTCATTCTAGTATATAATATTGTAATTTTATATTTTTAATATAGTTTTTTATTATTTTATTAAATTGTTAATTAACCAATAATATATTTTTAATTGATTCTCATTCTATTTTAATACACATTTTTTTAATTAATTTTTATTTCTTTAATTTATATGCAATGGCTAGGAAGATAATTAAAAAAATTCAGGAAATAATTTTTGTTGATCGTATCCATCTTTGATCATCAATTAATCTTTTGTTAAATTATGATAAAATTATAAGTAAAAATATTATGAAAATATATTTAACAATAAATTCAATTAAATAAATTTATATTTATTGTATGAATGAATAAAAATTAACTGATGATTAAATAAAATTTGAAAAATATCAATTAAAATGAATTAGAGATTAATGTTCTTCAATCTTTTACTTATTCTTGACAACATTTCTTCATCATCTCTCTAAAAACCCTAATCCCATCTCTCTCTTCTCATTTGTAACATCACATGATCAGGTATTTCATAAACCCAAATCCTCATTTTAGTTATTTATTTCATATATTTGTCACTTTTAGTATTTTTTAATAATAAACTAATATGAAAACTATTGAATAGCTAAAACAGATTTGGAAATTATGAAAAACCCATTATTCTTTGATCTCAATTATGCTTCTTTGTGATCAAATTTGATGTAAATTTTAGTTAACAACTACTAAAGATGATAGCTTTGAGCTATTTTAGTGTGTTTTTTAATTATGAGTTAAGTTATTTTGTTATGGAGCTTGTTGGGTTCTGAAAAGATTCATTTTTTTTGGATCTTAGTGTTTAGGAATTTGATTGGATAGTGTTTTTAGGGTATATTATGCATAATCTGATGCGGGTTTTTATTGGATGATGATATCTTTTTGTTTTACTAATGAAGATATAGCATTTTGTTGAAGATATTGCAATTTGTTCTAAAGTTGGAAATTTTGAATCTTTTTGTTTTGTTTTGTAGATGTTTATGAGATTGAGTTGTTAGTAGATGTAGAGAGAAATGGAATCAAACTCATGTGATGGTGATCACTTGGAGTCGGATGTGCGTTTGCCGCCTAGGAAGCGATTGTTGGCAGGGTTGAAGAGGCAGAGTTCTCCTGGTTCGACAATTTATAACGATTCGTTGAATGAATTTGAGATGAGGGTTAATCACATACTCAAAAATTATACGAGTAACCCGGATGTATCGAATGAGGAGATTTTTGAGATCTCTAGGACTGCGGCTTTGGAAGCGATTAAGTTCGCAGAGGTTGCTAGAGCTGCAGCTGAAGAAAAGGCAGCTAAAGCAGTAAAAGCCATGGCTGCTGCCAAGAGTGCTTTGGAATTAGTTGCTACGCTCTCTGAGGATACAGATACTATCGATACATACTTGAAGAAGATCAAGATGAATTTAAATTCCCCTGCGCAGACATTGTACAGTAAACAGAAAGGCACCCAGAATTGCCGAAATGATGAAGAATTAGCCCGAAATTTGCATCGCTCTATGAATAGCTCGGGTAGAGTTTCTAAGAACTCTTCAACGGTGGAAAAGAGTAGTCATAAACCAAATACACCGTCTCCTCCTTCCAAAAGGCCTAAGCTTTGTGCTGGAGGTACTACAACGGAAGGTAAGCGGTCTCCCATGAGCAATGGACATGGTTTAGTAGGAAAGGGAACTCTGGAAGTTTCTGTCCAGGAGAATAATATGGATAGGGCAGTTTTAAGCATACCAAAATCTAATGATGGAGATAAACTAAAAATGGTAATTCAAGAAGCTCCTCAGTGCGATAAAGCAGACAACTTGAATGTGGAAAATGGGGAATCGCAAACTGTTCACGCGAACAAAAAATGTCTGGATTCTCCAGATGATACTTGCAGCAAAGGTGGAAACAAAGTAAAGCATAAACAAAAGACATTGCCATTGAGTGTTTGTAATCTTAGGGATAAGGTTAATGTGAAAGAGGATTTGAAAGACGATCTGAAATCTGGAAGTTTGCCTGTGGCAGGAGAGGAGACAACTAAAGCTATAGGAGATGGTAATTCTCCTGGGGACTGCTTGGGTTCAGTTGAAAGGACATCTTTGTTGAAGTACCAGACATTCGAAACTGAAACTACTGCCGAACAAAATGAAGTATCACAATCGTAATTGATATGACCCTCACGCCCATGGACAGGCACGAGACTCCATTAAGGTAGTTTTGATTTTCTAGTTTAACTTTACTAATCGGGCCTTTTATCTGTGTGTTAGTTTGTAAGTTGCTCCATAAACCTCTGAGTAAATAATGATTGATTGGTTGATCACATGCCATTGGTCAGTATGTATATCCGTACCTACTAATAGATATTATCCTCAACTACCATGATCTAATGCATCTACGGGCAAAACTTCTTTACTGGAGAATTATGTGTAATCTTAGCCAATGTCGATGTGTCTTCTTGATAGTGTAATTTAAATGTTTACCATATAAAGATCGGTTGACCATACACATAATAGGATGGCATGATGCACTTCATTTTATCGTTTATTTTGACATTTGGCGTTTTTAGTATATGGTCAGGGAATTTTAACTTTCCAGAGATGAACTCTTACAGTTTGTTCTTCCATTATGTTTTACCTCTAATTCTTTCAGTTTTAGTTGCTCTCTTTAGGCTGATTCGAGAGATTGGTTTCTTAGTACCAACTACCAAGGGACACAACTTTTGTCTTTTGGTAAAACCCTTCCAATACTAGTTATCTTGTTTGCCTCACATACATCTGGCTCAATCATGTGTTTTCCACTTCCCATTGATTACTATAAATGTATGATGTCTTTGACACTAGTTATTTTGAAATGAAGCAAATGCATGAATACCATTACTAGAGGTGCTGGTTTCCTATTTTAAACATGTTCATATTTATAGTCTTAATTACATCGCAACTCTTTTCTTGTTTAATTTGAAACGTCTTTTTATTCTTTTCTGATCCGAGTTGTTTTTGTTTGTCAGATTGGTTAGATACGTCCTTTTCGGAAAAGTGGTTCGCCTCATACATTCGTTAGTGTGCAGATGATTGGAATCGTGTAATCAGTAATAATTTTAATACACAGTTGTAATATTTACAAATGATCTTAGTTGATGACTTGCATTTCTAATTTCTTAGACTCTCCATTTGATGTGAGCCATGTACTAGTGACTAGTGAGTCTGCAAAAAAATTCAGCAGTTGTTTTATCAGCTATGATTTGGAAGTTGATTTCAACTTCATCAACAATTTGGCTCATTTTTTACCAAATTTCATAAAGATGTTTTTTAATATCGAATTTATTTACATGTTAATCGTTGGACTACTTAATCACAAGGGTTAGCCTAATGGTCACGAGATATCACTCGTAACAACGAGGTTTCAATTCGAGTCCTTATAATGAGAATGACTGGATTTTAAATAATAAAGAAAAATTGTTAATATTTGATTTTGTCAAATTTAACGCTAGATATCTACCGGAATGGGAAAGTTGACCTAAAAAATAATTTGAGAGGATAAAATGAATTGATCTACTTCTTCAGTTCCTGAAAGATTATCACATTTTGACTTTTTTAATTTTTAATAATAGTTGAATTTTGACTATAAATATTTTGGTTTGTGTTCTATAATATTTGATGAAAAATGTATTAATGGAACGAATTTGAAATGTATTTATTGATATATTTTTTATAAAATATTATAAAACACAAACAAAATATCTACGGTCATAAAATATTTTTCATAAAATATTATAAATGTTGTGCTCCTTCATTTTCTCTGGATTTGGAGGGAAGGATTATAGGGGAATGGGAAAGTATGAGGAATAATGAATCCTTCTAAAAAAATTAATTAAATGTATTTCCAAACAAAAAAAATTAATAAATTATTCCTGATACTCCTCAAAACAAACATATCATTAGGAATGGAGGGAGTATTAGTTATAGTTGGGGGTCATATCAATAGCCTAGACTAGTTGAACTATTCTTAATAAAAAAAGAAGCAAGTGGTTTACAAATTTGATTAGCAAGTATGAAATACTTTAGTATATATATTTGGAACTCCCAAGTTGAAAAAGTAGAACTATTCTTAATCCAAGAAGAAGCAAGTGGTTTACTATTATGATTAGCAAATGTGAAGTATATATTATTTGAAACTCTCAAGCTGAAAAAGTCACATGACATAAAATAACAAGAACAGAAGATAAAACGTAGTCTAGTTAGAGGGGAAGAGGATTGTTTCTTTGTCATATTTATCGTTGATCAATACTTCGCGGTTTTAGCAAGCTGTTCAACGAGGATTCAAGTTGTTGAAGAGGCTAATGTCTCCTCCGAATGTAGATCCATTCGAAGCATATTTTCAGCTAGCAGATTTGAATCGTGATGGACGGATCAGTGGCGTCGAGGCCATTGGCTTCTTCAAAGCATCCAATTTACCGAAACTTGTGCTTGCCGAGGTTCATTTCCTACTTCCCCACCTTCCCTTTTTGTATTTTTGAATAATTATGTTTTAGCACTTTAGTGTAGTTGACTTATTTATGATTAGTAATGCATCTTTCCATAGTTGATTATTATTGTGTAATATGGTAACAATTTATAACTTGAGAGTTATTGATGCTGGCTACATATGATCTTTGGTGCACTATTCAAATATCATGTGGTTTGTATAATGAAGAGCTTCCTTTTCTAATCATTGTGCAGATATGGAATTATGCAGATCATAATAAAACTGGTTTCCTTGGACGACAAGAGTTTTATAATGCCCTGAAACTTGTTACTGTAGCACAAAGTAAGCAAGAGTTGACGCCAGAGGTTGTGAAGGCTGCATTGCTTGGACCTGCTGCACCTAAAATTCCTGCTCCAAAGATAAATTTTGCAGTTTTGCCAAATCCAGGCCTTGTTCATCTGAGTACTTCAAATCAGGAAGTACCCAATGCGTTTCCTGTTATAGCGGGAAAGGCTATTCCCGGACAAGCACAGCCACATTGGCCTAAAATGACTCAAGCTGATGTTCAGAAGTATAGCAGAGTGTTTTTTCAAGTAGACACGGACCGAGATGGAAAAATCACAGGGCTTCAGGCGCGTCATCTCTTCTTAAGTTGGAGGCTGCCACGAGGTACGCGTACTATAAGTGGTAAAAGGGAATTCTATTTGAAATGAATGATATATGTGCTATATTAGAAATAATGGTCTTCCTCCAGTTCATGACATTACATTACAGTGGCTACTTGATAATTTACATTACATTCAATCTGGACTCTGGATCTATCTATCACCTCGAGTTTAATACTTTATCTTGAGCATTTTTTTATATCTTGTTTTTGGGATATCAGAGATTTTAAAACAGGTATGGGATTTATCGGATCAAGACAACGACAGTATGCTAAATTTGAGGGAATTTTGTGTTGCTCTCTATCTGATGGAGCGGTTTAGGGAAGGCCTTCCTCTTCCTTCGGTTTTTCTATCGAATACTATACTTGATGAGACGTTGCTCCCATGCCTCTAATCTTTCACGACCACCATTGCGTCCTTGGTTGATTTAGCTAAGGCCTTCAAATGCCTTGCAGAAAACGAGTCGATTCGTGTTATAATACTATGTGGTTGATTTGGTTCCTTTGTCAAAAATGGAAGTTGTCAATGTTTCTGAGTTTAGTAGCTGAATTATAAGCTTTCAGTTTCTGTTTAATTTTGTTGGTTTTCCCGTTTATTCGGTTGAAAATGTCTACATTCAATGATGTCTATGAATCATTTTAGTAATAAGCTAATGAATTATTGTTGTGATAAATGATAAATCTAATGAATTATTGGTTTTGAGTTTACGTATTTGATTTGCAGAGAGGTTGTCAAAGAGAACAGAATGGATTAATTCAATCTGCTTGCTTGACTCCCCATAGTTTTTCAAACATGGTCCGTTTTTATCTTGTGAACTGCTATGTGAAGATAAAACTTATAAATTAATTTAGTCGAAGATAGTTGAGGTAAATCTAAATGAATGTTTTAAAATATTATTTGAATAATATTTTATTTATCGAGTTGAAATAAGGTAAAATACAACTAAAAATATCATTCACATACATTACACCCAATCTTGTGTTTTCGTGATGTAGGAAAAGATCCCTATGCACAATTAATAATGATCAAGTCCTTGATTATTATTGTGGTGGAATTGATAGTTCCTCCGGCTGAGAAGTGTACAATGATTGAAAAAGTAATTTTGTGGGAAGCCATCAAACTCAAATTATCTTGGCATTCTGAGATTTTTGTGACCCTGTTTATATTGTGAACCAGAAAGACTATCTTTAAAGAAATCGTTAGCTCTCGATATAATTCTCATTGTATCAAAATAGATATTGTTGAAGATCATATCATTTGTATGGAGCCATATACTCCATAAAATACTACCAATTTTAATAATATTGTTTCTATTATGTGAAGAATTTTTTCATGAAAACACTAAAAATGGATAAAATTATATTTTTTATCCCAAATTGATCTTGATTGGTAGTCTATCAAGTAGAAGTTTTCAAATAAAAAATTTAATTTTTTGTGGTAGTGGTAGTTTCCAAAGTTTAACGGATACTCATTTCATTTTTTTTAGTTGTCATTTTAAATATTTGTACATAGATTAATGATTTTTTTTAAAAATGCATTAAAAATGTAAAATGACAATCAATTGAAGTAATATCATTGGTTGATTGTTAATTTAAAGAGAATAAATAGTCAAAAATTATATTAAAAATGTAAAAATACTATGAAGTATTTATTATGCTAAAACAACTGGGCTATTATACACACACCCAAACAGTGGATAGTTGAGGGATGAAATGACTATTTTGCCCCTTTCCCTTTTGCAAGTATAGTAACTGGAAAAATGTTTTTACTAAAAAACACTATTTGGGATGTGTGTATAATGTTGTCCCTAAAACAACAAGTAAAAAAAATAAATTTATTTTGCTAAAACGCCAACTAAAAAGACGGAGGGAGTAACATATGATCTATTCTCAAATGTAGAAAAATAGCCCAAATTCCTCGAACAGTAACAAACGAATCGGCCATTTTCCATCGGAGTCGCACTGTGACGTGCCCCCCCACCTGTCTCAATTACGAGTGTTGATTTGATGACATTCTTTTTCCCAAAGATCCCTTTTTTTTAGGAAAAAAAGTTAATGTAAACTCGAAATTCGATAGATTAGATCTTGTGTGACTGTCTATCTGTTTCAATTCGTGACACACCAATCGAATACTACTATATTTATTAGACAAGTAGATATAGTAGTCCAAATATGGCTCAATTCGAAGCGTATTTTCAACGAGCAGATTTGGATCGTGATGGTCGGATCACTGGGGCCGAGGCCGTTGGTTTCTTTAAAGCATCCAATTTGTCGCAAAATGTGCTTGCTCAGGTTCATTTTTCGTATTTTTTCGAATAAATTATGTTTGTGAACTTTAATGTAGTTGAATTATTCATGATTATTATTGCATTGTATTGTTATTTGTGAATATGGTAACAATTTACAGCTTGATAGTGTACTGTGAACAGTCTGCCCAAGTGAACATGTAACGATGGCGGTTAGCTTAGTCGAGATGTGCTAGTATAAGTATAGTTTGGTCGTTTGGATTGGGGTGAATCGAGATATAAGAGTAGAACTTAAAAATTATCCTATGTGAGCCTGATTGAGGTGAATCTAGGTGAATGTTAATTGAAACCCCCTTGGAGTAAGATTTAATGGAAGATAGAGTTTTCTTATAAATATGGAATATGGATGTTAGTTGATGTTATTGTGCAGATATGGAATTATGCGGATCACAATAAAACTGGTTTCCTTGGACGACAAGAATTTTACAATGCCCTGAAACTTGTTACTGTAGCACAAAGTAAGCGAGAGTTGACTCCAGAGACTGTGAAGGCTGCATTACATGGACCTGCTTCAGCTAAAATTCCTGCTCCCCAGATAAATTTTGCAGTTTTACCCAATCCCCAGTCAAACGTCAGACCCGGCTCTCCTGTTCCCCACTCGAGCAGTTCCAACTTTGGACCTCCTCAAAATACTGGCATCCGAGCTCCACAAGATGTGACATCACAACAAAATCAATTCGTGAGGCCACCTCGGCCCCCACTGCCTGGTACTGCTTTCCATGGTCAGCAGGTTGTAGCTGGTCAAGGAGCATCTCAGGGAAGCCACATGGCAGCTCCTCGTCCTTCTCACTTTCTTGGTGGAAGAAGTGGTAACACTCAGCCAGGTATTGCCGGAGTAAGTGGTATTGCAGGATCTTCACCTTCTACACAACCTAGCCCACAACCCGTATCATCAAAGCTACATGATTCTAGTGCAGGCAACAAGATGGTAGTGAATGATTCTAAAGCCCTTGCAGTTACAGGAGATGGATCTGTGTCAGACTCACTTTTTGGAGATGTATTTTCTATCACACCATCTCATCGAAAACAAGATTCAAAGGTTGCAGCTGCTTCAAGCAGTTCAAATATATCATCAACGATTGTCTCAGCATCCAGACCTCATCCTGCAGTGAATCCAGGCCCTGTTAATTCACTAACTCAGCAACCTCTGAGTTCCCAGAATCAGCAAAACCACTCGGCAGTGAAATCAAACCAACACGTGCAAGCATCCAATGCATTTCCTGTTGCAGCTGGAAAGGCTATTCCAGGACAAGCACAACCACCTTGGCCTAAAATGACACAAGCTGATGTTCAGAAGTATAGCAAAGTGTTTTTTCAAGTAGACACAGACCGAGATGGAAAAATTACAGGGGATCAGGCCCGACATCTTTTCTTAAGTTGGAGGCTGCCACGAGGTACCATCTACACATTTTTAGATTCATTTTTGAATAGCAGCATGCTCTTTGAATACTTCCACGTAAAATAAAACCTCCTTATTATCCTGCTTTTAGGTGGCACCTTTTTTCTGTTAAAATTGATGAACTTCATAAGAGACCTCCCTTCGAGTGCTGGACCGATTTCATGTTTCCCCTCGATTGTTGGAATTGCATAATCCCTTACCTCAACCCCTATTAGTTTTCTACTTTTCTTCAGCCTACGAGTCAGTGATTATATTTCTAATTTTATGTTGGAAAACGCAAATTTGTATGTTGCTATTGTTAACCTAACTGGTCCCTTCTTTGAGTTATATTCTCTCCTTCCCAAATTTCCAATTATTACTGTATAGAAAACTCAACAAGTCGACTCTTACCTTTATCGTTTCTGTTGACCTGACCACCAGAGAATAGCACTGTCAAGCAGAGTGGATACTTGAGATTATACTAGTACTTTACTTTAAGTGGGAAAATGGAAATATATTTGAAATGAATGATATATGTGCTATATTAGAAATGATGTTCTTCCTCCAGTTCATGGCATTACGGTACAGTGGCTACTTGATAGTTTACATATACTTAAATTTGGAAAATGGGATGTTTGAATATAAGAATGATAATATACAATTAACATTATAAGTTAAGATTCTCTTTCTCCGGCACTAGAAGTAGGATGAACTGATTTTCAATTACTGTAGAAACAGGTAAGCGTTTGGTTATTATCTTCCTTTCTATCAGCATCCCATTTGTAGTACATCATGAGCCAGTCAAAGTTGCATCAATTAAGCAGATGATAAACAAGTGAATTCATAAATTGAAATACGCTAAGTGGCTGTGACATATCGAAGATTGATGGCTCTTCTTAACTCAATCTGTTAACTCACAACAATGATATGTCTAAAAGACTTTGGGCAGGTGAAGGTCGATCATGAGAAAATTTACGAGAGCTCATAAGTCTTAAAGCAAAGCTATATGTGCAGTTAAATTGTTACTTCCTTCATTAGTTTATTGCAAACTATTGGAAATTTTAAATAGGTGCTTGGACCAACAAAATGTACAGTACCTTCACTTGCGGTTAATTTAAGAACTGAACCAATGATAGAAGGTTGTTGGCAATGTAATGGTTCTAAACTCTTTATCTAACTAGTCTTAAGACAAAAAATATAAGCGACGGACTATATTTGTTATATTCAGTTTGGATCTATTTGTTCCCTTCGAGTTCAATACTTTATCTTGAGCACTTTTTTCTATCTTGTTTTTGGCATACCAGAGATTTTAAAACAGGTATGGGACTTATCTGATCAAGACAATGACAGTATGCTAACTTTGAGGGAATTTTGTGTCGCTCTCTATCTGATGGAGCGGTTTAGGGAAGGCCGTCCACTTCCTTCGGTTGTTCCATCGAATACTATACTTAGTGAGACATTGCTCCCATCATCTGATCCACCAACAGCAGCCTATGCGAATACTTCTTGGAGACCTTCTGGTATCCAACAGTTCCCTCCTTATAAACTTAGTATATATCCTTTTTTATTCAAATTCATTTGTTGTTTCACACATGCCAGGTATCCAACATCAACATGCTTCTAATCGTTCACGACCACCAGTGCCTCCTTTGGTAGCAGGAAAGCCACCACGTGCACCTCTACTGGATGAACCCACACAGCCAAGTCCTCCAAAGCCTAAAGTTCCAGTGTTGGAGAAGCATCTTCTAGAACAGCTCAGCAAAGAAGAGCAGAATGCACTGAACACAAAGTTCCAAGAGGCCTCTGACGCTGAGAAAAAGGTGAATTTGATCTCCCAAACCTCTGTTAAATCACTTGAGCAATCATTATGAATCTATGATTTTAATCCATATCTCCTTTTTCTGTGTCGGTAATTTACTATATTTTGAGTTTTTACATTTCAAATTAATTTCAAGAAAAAAATGAATAATTATTTGTGGAGTTCTGTAAGCATCATCAATCATTGATCTGAAAATTTTAGATGTTTGGCCTTGTGAGCCACTTGATATCTTCTTCTTTTCACTATTTTGTTCATAATAGCCATTATCTCTGGAGTGTAGCAGACAAGAGTTCATAGCGACGTTATATTTATTTATTGCTAATGAGTATGATAATAAAAGGTTGCAGAGCTGGAAAAGGAGATAATGGATGCCAGGGAAAAGATTCAGTTTTATCATGCTAAGATGCAAGAACTTGTGAGTACTATATGTCGACCCTTGTACTTGTTTATGAAACAATGCTTTATATATTCATTAATTGCTTAAGTGAAATATCCTTTATATATTCATTTATGTATGAAAAAAATATCTTTAGCTGCTCCTGTTATGAGAAAGGCTGCGAATTACCTCACTGTGTTGCAAATAGCTGCCCATGCTTGTAAGATAATCTTATGTTCCTAGGTTAACAGTGCCCGATGTGTATCAGAAGTGAAAGTTATCTCGAGTATAAATATCCACTTCATTGCCTTGAGTAATGTGAATTGCTGTTAATCATTCGAAAGTGTTGCAAATGATCATTATAAGCACCATGTGTCACAAACGGTCCCCTAGGACCCCCAAGTGTTGCAAATGATATTACTGGATCGTTTTTGCACTTGGGTGATTTGCAAACTTTTACATAACATGAGGGGAGAGATGGCTGTTTTCCTAACAAAGTTGATCTGCATATCCCCCATCAGAACCATGTAAACACTTTTCCTTTAAACTTCTCGTAATCATCACTTGTGAATTGAGTTGTTCTACTTTTGCTTGTTCATGTTTCATTATTGCTTCTAACTGATGATACAATTGACAAATATCATTAGTACACACAAAGAATGAGAGCCTCTGGTTAATTTTTTTATCTCAGCATGAATATATATATATATATATATGGCGATGTCTATAAATGTGATAAAGAGTTTATTAATCTCTTTTGGAGTAATTGTTGTTGATGGTATTGACACTAAATGGTGATGGTTCCTCTGGTGTGTTCTGCATGCTGTCCTGGTATTTTCTGATTCTTATTTGTTAATTTGATGGATGTCATGCGATGTTTGGGACACAGATCCTATACAAGAGTCGGTGTGACAATAGGCTGAACGAGATCATTGAAAGAATTTCGGGTGACAAGCAAGAGGTATAGTACCCTAGATATTAGTTTGTTTCTCGGCCTTTAACTATATATTTGCTGGACTGATGGAATGGAGCTTTTCTCTAGGTTGAAACACTGGCAAAGAAATATGAGCTGAAGTACAAGCAGTCTGGAGATGTGGCATCAAAATTAACCATTGAAGAGTCTACATTCCGGGATATTCAAGTAACGTTTAACCTCTATCTATCGAATGATCCTTGATGAAATGAGACTTGAAGTGGTTTAATGTTGTTTCATCTTATTCACAGGATAAAAAGATGGAGCTTTACCGAGCAATTGTGAAACTGGATCAGGACGAAAGTGTCGATAAATTTCAAGTAGGTTATCTCAACTGAATTACTGGAGGACGGCATGTTGAACCTTTCTAATGTAGGGATTTGCATTTATAGGATAATGCTAATCACATACAGTCCGAAGTCGACGAGCTAGTCAAATCCTTGAACGAACGATGCAAGACTTATGGGTTACGCGGAAAGCCAATTTCATTATTGGAGCTTCCCTTTGGTATTTACCCTATGTGTTTGGCTTACTCGTATATCTACTTTTATTGGATGACTCATCAAAGTTGATGAATCAATGTCCTTTCTTTTGCTATCGACAGAGTGTCAAGGGTTTTACTTGGGTAGTAAAGCCTATTTTCTAATGTATTTTTATGTAGATTTTGTTTTCTTTGTAAATTTTTTTAAAGTTTCTACGTGACTGCTTTCAGGATTGATTGTCTATTGCTTAAAATTATGTCTCTTCTTTAGTTGTTGCGACCCTTTTAATGCTTTTATATAGGTTGGCAACACGGCATTCAGGAAGGAGCAGCTGATTGGGCTGAAAACTGGGATAAGTTTGAAGATGAAGGTACCCTTGAAACATCCAAAACTTTTTGGTCCTCCTATATCCTTTAGCTCTTCCTCTTTAATAGATTGTATAATGTTTTCCTCACTTCATTCTAGTAATATCAAATGGAGATGGGCTTCCTTTGATCTATTTAGATTGATAATGATGGTGACTGACTGTTGGTTTTCCAGGATTCACCATTGATAAAGAGTTAACACTTGATGTACAAAATGTCCTTGCGCCTCCTAAGCCAAAGATACCTTTGCTGAGAGATAAATCGGCTTCTGCATTTGATAGTAAAACTAGAGATTCACCCATTGACAGTGATACATTAGAGAAGCTTCCTGATTACGAGAAAAGAATTCCTGAGGATGAAAGGACAGATGACCAAGGTGATGAGCAAAGAGCAAGAAGCCCGCTTGATAGTCCGGCAAGAAGTAATGCTATTGAAAGCCAATCTAATGGTTTCCAGGATTCTCAATTCAAAAAGGATGGCAGCTTTGATGGTTCACCTCGCATATCTCAAAGGTAATGCTGTTATTTTTTATGCTGAAGCGAATCTTTAGTACCTATGGTATCACTAACTTAGGTTCCTTTATCTCTTGATTTCCTGATAATCCTTCACTTACAAAATCAAAATGTTATGTTTAGCATGGAATCCCATAGGTTGTTGGTTAAACATCTAAACTTCTTGTGGTTGCTAGTGCAGTGAACATAATGGTGCTGAACCTGTTCGATCTGGTGACAAAGCTTTTGATGAACATAGCTGGGGTACGTTTGATACTGACTTCGATGCAGATGCTGCTTGGGACGCCAATCCTATTGGTGCAAAGGTACACACGAAGTACTTTGAATAATAAGATATGTTTTTATGCATAAATATGAATTGTTATTACTAAATCAGTGTCATGCTGTCAATTGAGGATATTGTGACGGCTTCCTAGTTATTATAACAGGATTATCTGTTCAGTGAAGCCATTACTGTGACTGTGGCCATTCTTTCCAATTTTTCGACATATATTAGTGAGCCTTGGAAGTGTAGTAAAAAAAAAAAATCTTATCAATCATTACAATATTCTTGCAGGATGAAGATTTGGGAGTTCCAGTTGAGAATTCTTTCTTTGGGTCAGAAGATTGGGGTCTAAATCCAATCAAAACTGGAACCACTAGAAATAACACATATCCGAAGCAGGGCACATTCTTTGATTCTGTTCCAAGCACCCCAAATACATATGTAAATCAGGGACCGTTCTTTGATTCTGTTCCCAGCACACCGAACACATTTGCAAAGCCGAATGCATTCTTTGATTCTGTTCCAAGCACCCCAAACACATATGCAAAGCCAAGCACATTTTTTGATTCTGTCCCTAGCACCCCAGCCCCATATGCTATGCAGAGCTCTTTTTTCGATTCTGTTCCAAGCACTCCGCTGTACAACTCAGTTAGCTCCCCAAATGCAGATAATATGTTCCAGACGAAAAGCCCATTTCCTTTTGCCGATTCTGTTCCTAGTACACCTATGGTTTCTGGCAATTCGCCTCGGGGATTAGGTGAAGGATTACAGGGTAATTCATTTGATAGCTTCTCAAGATTTGATTCTTTTAACTTGAACGATAGTGGGCCCTTTGCATCCGGTGAATCCTTGTCAAGATTTGATTCCATGCGTAGTACCCGAGACTCGGACTATGATCAGGGGTTATTCTCATCACATGAACCATTGTCAAGGTTTGACTCGTTTCGCAGCACGGCCGACTCAGAATATAACCCTGGAGCTTTCCCTCAAAAGGATTCATTCTCAAGGTTTGACTCTTTCCGCAGCACAGCTGACTCGGACTATAATCCCGGAGTTTTCCCTCAAAGGGAGCCATTCACAAGGTTTGATTCCATGAGCAGCACCAGAGACTCCAATTTCGGAAACGGTTTCCAGTCTTTTGATGATGCAGATCCCTTTGGTTCAAGTGAACCCTTTAAGACATCACTGGAGAATCAAACTCCAAGGACAGACTCTGATAGTTGGAAAGCTTTTCGATGAGGCAAGTTTCCCGGTCATCATGTGTAGTCTCACGGTATCTCCTTGGAGCCCTTTCGGATTTTTAGCTGTATGTATCTATGTGTTTGCTTTCGTTGGAAACACAACAGAGCTTAGAAATCATGATCACGGTTGGTGCTTGACAATCCTCCCCACTCGGCATTTCCACCGTTATTATTCTTTATAATTAAGCTTGAACAACGAGGGCATTGATGGTCTTCATTTCTTAAACAATGTTACATATTTTGTTCTCATAACCTTCTATTTCCAGAGTTATTTTGGTTGTCGTCCAAGTACGGAGTATATTTTAAGATTGTCATAGGAGTTTTGGTGTGTGGTAATTCCTCTAGTACTATGGAATATGTTTGTAACTTTGTATCAATTGTTGTCATAAGTATAGTAAATAATTTTGCAAGCATAATTTCTGAGTCTGGGCAACGTTAATGGGTATTTGATAGGTGGTTATATTTCCACGGTAAAAAAATTCACGGTGGAGAAGTTGTCCACTTTACCCTAGTGCACGCAAATATATGTTCAAACGTCTCTACCAAGACACAATCTATACACTGAAATGGCTGATAAGTACATATTTCAAGTTTTTATCAGAGGCTTTCAAGGGTATTAAATACACACTCAAAGATTACGACTACGCTTCATACACTTCATAAAAAACTTATATATTGAGTTAGTTATCATGAATTTAATGATTTATTATGTTAACTTTTTTTTTTTGTTATAAGGATTCATTAGTTAAATTATTTTTCTAAATAATAAATATATTTCATTTGTGTCATTAATTTTTGAAATTATTACAATGTACAATTATAAATTCAAAGATGTGAAGTTGCGGCATTAATCGGCACACGCTACAAGAGTAATCAAGTAAAGAACCCAGCGTATAGTAAACGTCCTAGGTGTGTACTTGCTGTGCGCCCATACGCCGAAGTATTTTTTTTAATTTTCAAATTATTATTTAATTTTAATGAATTATAACATTTATAAAAGTTATTTATATAATTTTATTATTGTTGATCTTTGAAATTAGTAATGCTAAGTAAATGTTTATATTTTTACAAATTTCAACATTTATAATGCTAAAGAATGCTCATCATGCTTTTGAATCCTATATATTGAGTTAGTTTTCATGAATTTAAGTATTTATGTTAATTTCTTATGTTAATTTTATTTTTGAATTATAAGCATTTATTAGTTAAATTATTTTAATAATTAATATTATTTTGTGTGAGTAATTAATTTGTGAAATTATTTATGTTAGGTAATTATTATTACAATTTGCAATTATAACCAAGATGCGTTCAAGTGCCTGGCCAAACAATTAGGGCATATGTCATGGATACTGTTAAAGAAACCCGCATACCAATGTACTGAGCTTAATTCCAGCACGTGTCTTACTGAAGTATTTTTTGTATTTTCAAATTAGTTATCTTAATTTTAATGAATTATAATATTTATAAAACTATTTATATTTTTTTTGTTTATCTTCGAAATTAGTACTATTAAAGTAATGTTCATCATGTTTTGAATCTTATATATTGAGTTAGTTTTCATGAATTTAAGTATTTATGTTAATTTTGTTTTGAATTATAAGCATTTATTAGTTAAATTATTTTAATAATTAATTTGGATTGCTGAGTAATTAATTTTTGATTACTTTAACATTATAAATGTTGAAATTTGGCAAAATATAAATATTTACTTTAATACTAATTTCAAAAACATAAAATATAAAAATAATATAAATTACTTTATAAATATTATAATTAATTAAAATTAAGATAATAATTTGAAAATACAAAAAATACTTCCAAGATACGAGTAATATACCGGAGTGCACTTGTGTACGGCGATCGTGATAATCGTTTCTCAACTAGTATACACAACGTAATAATTGTATATTGTAATAATTTCAAAAATTAATTACACAAACAAAATATTTCACAAATTAATTATTAAAATAATTTCACAAATTAATTACTCAAATGAAATAAAATTAATTATTAAAATAATTTAACTAATAAATCCTTATAAAACAAAATAAATAATTAATATAATAAATTAACATAAATACTTAAATTCATGAAAACCAACTCAATATATAAGGTTCTAAACACGATAAACATTACTTTAACATTATACATATTGAAATTTGGCAAAAAATTTGAACATTTATTAACATTACTAATTTACAAGATAAATAATAAAAATAATATAAATAACTTTTATAAATATTATAATTCATTAAAATTAATATAATAATTTGAGAATACAAAAAATACTTCCAAAGATACGTAGCGATAATAATCGGAGCAAAATTTCGTGGACGTTGATTGTATGTCAAGTTTCCTTAACTAGTATACATAACATGTGCCAAATTGTTCGACCATCACATGTTGGAATATATTTATAATATATTACATTATGAGACATAAATATAATTCGATGTGTTGTATTATTATAAAGATATATATTAAAGTCATTACTGAAACGAACGCTAAAAATACACGATTAATATTTCTTATCGACGGCGATAGAGCTCAAATATTTCCAGAATCGCTTGACGTATATTTTTTATATAAAGTTGTCTGTCCCCTATTTGATGCAATTCCTTTACAATATTACATCAAAGGTCTTATTGAAATCTCTCATGGGCTTCCCATCAACATCGAAACAGAAGAATTCAAGTGTTGCTCAAGAAAGACAACCAAATAACCAAGACTACATAATCTTTCTAAGACGCTCGCGATCTGGGGCTTTATTGTTCTTGATGATTCACATGATTATGATTAAAGTATTCTAGCATCACACACTCCACATACTGAATTTATAATTGCATATTGTAATAATAACTACCTAATACAAATAATTTCACAAATTAATCACTCAAACGAAATAATATTAATTATTAAATTAATTTTACTAATAAAAGCTTATAAACAAAAATAAAATTAACATAAGAAATTAACATAAATACTTAAATTCATTAAAACTAAGTCAATATATAAGTTTTTTAAAGAAGCGTGACGCAACAGTAGCCTTTACAAGATTGAGCCACAGATTTAATACACTTATAAGTCCGTGATACGAACCTGAAGTGTATACTTATCCTAAGTGTATACTTATCCGCCATTTCAAAGGCATGGATCAGATACTAACAGACATTGAGCGCATTGCCAGATGCGCGATAAGAAACAAGCGCAAATTCACCACCGAATTTCTTTTTATCGTGGAAATGGTCGGCCATATTTGATTTGTTTACCTTTTAATTATAGTCCTCAGATAATGATATGCTATGGTTGTGGTATGATTTTGGTGTAATGATAAATTATTCGCTTATAACAATGTATATCGGCACCTGGAAACATGTTAAAAATAAAAATAAAAATATACACTATAGTTGACTAGTACTGCCGTATATGATTTCGATAGGTTGATTTCTCGTATTGGTGGCTATCAGGATTATTATCACTTATGTAATCAGTGACGACATATTCATTTCTTGTCATTCACCTAAGCAAAATGGCAAACATATTGCTTTCTATAAAAATTATTCATGACTTACTTTTCGGTTCTCATTTCAATAACATACTTTCGATTATGAAAAAAAGTTAATGAAATTGATTGATTTAATAAAAACATTGAAATTAAATAATTTATTTACAATAATAAATTTTTTAACTTGTTTCTTTTTAGTTATGACAGTTCATGATGTAAAACATAATGATAAAGTTTGAGCATGCATATCACTTTACTAAAAGTTTGAGTACGTATATCACCTTTACTAAAATTTCTCTAAATGACTTAAATTAATATTTTATTTTTTATTTTAAGGATTGATTTTTATGTATGTTTTTTAACAGCTTTCTTATTATTCACTTGAATATTGAAAAATAATAGAGAGATTATAAATTTTTTCACGTAAGAGGCCATGGAATAATTTTATACGAAAAGCCAACTTATTTTGTAAGAAATAAAAATATAATTTATTTTCATTTTTAATAATTTCAATCCCTATTTTAACTTTTAGGGGAGATGATGCACATACCAAGTTCATTAAAATAGAATAACAATGAGGAACAATAAATTAACGCAAAAAGAAATAAACAACACAAAACTTGTTTACTTAGAGAGGCTCATTGTCTTGTTAAAAGAAATTTAAAATTACATCACGGAATTATCTAGTTTCATCTGCACGACTACTAATGAACTTTAATGACCTCGGAAGAATTCGATTCGATTCAACTCGACTCGATATCGCATCTGCTTTGTATGCCTTCCTGCTAGATTTAAAGATCAAAAACTTCATCAACTTATTCATATTTCATGTGTTAAGCTTCAATCTAAATATCGGTTAATTCGACTAACTCGACTCGATTCCGACCATGTATAAAAAATCTTGATATGCCACACCAGACCATGCAACCTCTATAAATAACTTGTAGTAAGACAACTCACAGCTAAATCTTCTTGTAATTTTGGCCAAACATGTCAGGTAGCAAGTCTGATAGTATTCCTCCTCTAACTCCTCTCCATATTTTCATGGTTTCTTTCCCAGGACAAGGCCATGTAAATCCTCTACTTAGGGCTAGCCAACCATCTTGCCTCCAAAGGCCACTCTCCCTTAGTTACTTACTTTTGAAAATTTTGGCAAACAAATGAGGAAAGCCAACATAACCACTAATAATAATTACCATCATCCAACTAAGGTAGGGCTCGGTTCGATTCAGTTCGAATTCTTGGACGATGAATTGGAAGAAAATGACCAAAGGCTCCTTGAGTTCAATTGGTATCTGTCTCATCTTGAGCTTATGGGGAGGCAAAACTGCCTGAATTGGATAAAGAATCAAGAACAAAAAGGTTTCCCTCCTGTTTGTTTCATAATCCACACCATTCATTCCATGGGCTTCTGATGTTAAGCTGAAAGCTTCACATTCCAAGTGCTGTTCTTTGGGTACAATCTTGTGCATGTTTCTCAGCTTATTATCATTATTATAATTCCATTGTTCCTTTTCCTAGTGAAAAAGAACCTGAACTTGATGTCAAACTTCCCTTTATGCCTCTCATGAAATATGATGAAGTTCCTAGTGTTTTGCACCCCTCAAGTCCTTATGGGGCCTTCAGAGAAGTCATTGTAAGTCAATATCAAAATTTGTCAAAACCATTTTGTATACTAATGGATACTGTCCAAGAATTTGAAGATGAATTGATTGAATATATGTCCAAGTTCTTTAATATTAAGCCTATAGGTCCTCTGTTCAAAATATCTGCTTCTTCATCCTCAAGAATTAGAGGTGACATTTTGCAAGCTGATAGTGTTATAGAGTTTCTTGATTCAAAACCTCAATCGTCTGTAGTTTACATATCTTTCGGATCAATAGTTCATTTGAAACAAGAACAAATCGATGAAATTGCTCATGCGTTGTTAAGTTCAAAAGTGTCGTTTTTGTGGGTGATGAGACCACCAAGCTTGAACAGAATTGAACATGTTTTGCCAAAAGGGTTCTTGGAGGAAGTTGGCGATAAGGGGACAATAGTGAAATGGAGCAATCAAGAAGAAGTGTTGGAACATAAATCTGTTGCATGTTTTTTCACTCATTGTGGCTGGAATTCCACAATGGAAGCACTTGCTAATGGGGTGCCTTTGTTGCTTTTTCCTCAATGGGGAGATCAGGTGACTAATGCAAAGTTCCTAGAGGATGTTTTTGAAGTTGGAATCAGACTATGGAGAGGTGAGCCTGAAGGTAGAATTGTCGAACGACATGAGATTGAGAAATGTTTGCTTGATGAAAGGAATGCTCTGAAGTGGAAGACGACGGCGGAGGAGGCGGTGGCGGAGGGTGGTTCTTCAAGTAAAAGCATGCAAGATTTCATGGATGACTAAATCTCAAAATCAAAGGTAAGGGATGATTATAGTGAAAACGTTCATATATGTTGCTTGGACAATAACGTGTGAAATAGAACAGTTGTTATTGGAAAGTGTTCATTGTTCATTAACGATTAATGATTAAAAAGAAATACAAATTATACCATTGAATTATACGAATAGAGATAGAATTTAGAAATGTATCTCAATTAATCAGTGTTCGAAATTTCATTCTTAAAATTGACATAGTCCGCACTTTAGCGGTGAGTCGAACTAATATTACATGATAAGACACAAAATAATTACTTGACATTCGAGATTATTTCTACGATTGAGTTATATACCGAGCAGGTATTCGAAATCGGCTAACATGTTACTATGTCAGGCATGCAATGAGTTGACTGACAGAACAGTTTTCTGAAGGAGGTTTTTGGTGTCAAAATCTTTTAATAATGCTAGATGGAGTTGTTTAGTTAGGGGCCATTTGTCCTTTGATAGGATAAATAAGATGAATGTAAATAGATAGTATGTAATATGCCAATTTTTTTTATATAAATATGTGGTTAAAAATAATCACAAATAAATTGAAAAACTAACGGAATGATGAATATTAAAATCGCGGACGACCTTAGGTCTTCCGCAGTAGGGAAATATGTTAAAAATCACGGACTAGGTCTTCACGAAAGTAGAGATATGTTAGAACACTCCTCCTTGTTAGAGAATAAATTATATTAGTAAATTGATCAAAATTAGTAAGGTAAGATCATATATTATAAAATTTGGTATCATTCACCTGCAATTAACTGGTTTAAAAATGAAAAATAAAATAAACACAGAATTCGACAAGTCCCCAACAACCACCCACAAACAAGTTTGCCCATAATTAAATTTTAATAGTTCCTAAAATTTAAGACAACGAGAACCCATCTCCAAGACAGATTAAAAGTAGTAGGATGGACCTTAATAAATATATTTGGTTGATGAAGGTGATGATACCAGGTTGAGATGGAGCACACACATGTAGGGACCATGATGAATCAATCAATTGGCCACACACAACATCTCATCATCACTTATTACTGTATTCAGGAATGAAACCAAAATAAAAAGAAAGGAATGGCAAAGATTTTAAAAATATAAATGTGGGGTGGGGCAAAACATTAAACAAAAAATCTAAAGGAAGAGAAAGAATGAATTTATGTTATTTTAAGGTCTGCAGAAACCCAAATTCTATGCTTGATTCAATTATTGAACTGTCCGAAAATCCGATTTGATCCCAAGAACCCTAATTAAATTTGAATATAGCGGTAAGCCTTAATTGAGCGCAATTGATTGAATTAAATGATTGACGGTCGAAAGCCTGAATAAGTATGTTTGTGGTTCGGGGAATCTCAACTTAGAATAGTTTATTAAAGCTTGAATCGATCTGATGTCAGCTGAAAGCGATAAACTGCTTTCTAGTAGAAGCACTATCGACTTTTCGTAAAGTGTTTGATCCCCGATTTCTGGTATAATTTTATAGATGGCTTTGTTGTCACTGCTTGGGAATAGGATGCAATAACATGACAATTCTACTCAACAAATAATACGTCCTCTTTGTATGTTCACAATGTGATAGAATTCTTGAATTCTATTAACGATCTGTTTATTATGATTTGTGTTTGTCATGCCGTGCTAGAACCCCAATGATTCTCCCATGCTTGTAGCATATAAAGAAGAATTTTGATAAGATTGCTTTGTGTTGTTGTTTGTGGTCGAAGCTGAGACCGGTAGCCTCAGCGGCCCAGTAAGTGTTTTGCGCCGTGAGCATGTCAGGCCGTTACCGAAGGTGTTATTTTGTTGTGCTTGATTAGTTTAATCGATATCTCACGATCGATGGTGCCAGTCTTGTGTTTGGATGCTGGTGTGGAGTAGAATTCTTACTGAAATTGTCTCCTTGGCTTGAAGTCGCCTTGAATGAGTGAGCTTTGTCTTTGCTGATTTTCAATTCCTTGAATAGGATTCTTCAGCCATAGCAACTTTTACGTTAATATGCCTCGATGTGGTAGACATAGCGATACCTTACGCAACTTTGCTTGCCGAGTACTCTCAGCGAAATACCATTAGAAGCAACGATGTTGATTTAAGTGATCAACATCGCCCGTAATCTACAGCGAATACGTGTAGCAATGAGAGAGATGGTTCAACTTTAGTTCAAAGCAAATACTCAAACACGGTTTCGCTTGAAATCACCAGGTCATTGCGCATTCAAAATGTTCACTTTTTGGATTAGCGAGAGAATGCGCTTGCTAAACCAGCTATGATCTGATATCGCTTTAGTGGACCATTGCATCATCAGCTCCCCTCTGCGGGGAATGTATGGAACGCTTCTCATGTACTTGATGTCGTCTTGATCTTGGGACTCTTTAAAGACTAATTCAGGTGAGTTCCAGTTGGACAACTTCTGACATCCATAATAAGACCTCTTTAGTACCTTGATGCTTTTCTTAAAGACGGCCGATTTTTCCACTGGCATCCGTGATCTGGCTCAAGTATCGCAGTTGCGGCTCCTGGTCTTTCAAAAGCTTTGTTAGAGTTCCTTGCTTTAGGCTACTTGATCTTTGATGATCGTTCCTATGATAAGCGTAATAAATACACATATAAGGTAGGATGATAGTGTTATCGTTAGTAGAGTCTTTAGTGAACAACGTTGATCAACAAAGGTTTTCTTGAATCCATTGCTTCAATAAAATTCAAACTTGATGTGCAATTGCCTAAAATTCTTGTTTGGTCCTCTGAAACTTTTAAGTTGACAAGTGTTTCCTTTGCCTTCCACTTGAATCCCTGGGTTGTTGCATATATGTCCTCTTGAGATCACCGTGGATGTGCCCAACATCCGTCTATTCAATTTCTAGAGTCATATCTGATGATCAAATCTTAGTCGTTAGTCATCTTATTTCTTAAGAGAATATCTCCTCAAAGTCACAGTCATCTTTGCTTGAAATCCTTGTGACGGTCCCAGCTTTATCTGCAGTTTTTGTGCTTGGATCAATCTTGACTGAATCGTCTATTTTTCGGTACTGAAGTTACTCTTGTTTCTTGCGGTATAAATGTATGGTTCTTGTTCGGAGAGTTCATCTTCTTCCCATTATTTACCGTCCATTTTTCCTTTTTAATTTTCTCGATAGCTTAGCGATGTGCGTGGATTCTCCCATTAGAAAGTAAGACATATTCGTTGGGAGAATACACGGAGGAAACTGGATTAACTACGGAAGATCTCACAACTGCAGGTGTTTTGATCTTAAATCCGTGTGTTTGTACCACTTCGGCCGGTTGGTGATTGTTGATCTCTCCATTTCTTCGGGTTGATCAATGTCCCGGTAGAAGTGAATCATTATGCTTCCATTATTGATCGCTAGAAGCTCGGTAATGGATTTCACAGGATCTATGATCAATTTCTTGATGTCATCTTGCCAATCAACAAGATCACTCATGCTTGCCTAGTTTTGAGGTTATACAGATCGCTACGGTTTGATCTTCTTGGGCATTATCTCTACTTAATGATCTTTTTGTAATTTAGATCATACAACTTATAACCAAACTTCTCGTCTCTCTCCAAAACTTCAGAACCGCACCTTTTGGACTTGAAATCAAGTTTTGTTCTTTCATCTTTAGGGACATGTCGTATCTTATCTGACCAAAGATCCTTAAGTGTTTATGGGAACATCCTTTCAGAACCGTATGTACCAGAGTGCTTCGTTGAGTGTTTTTAGGTGATAGTTTATAATCTGAGGCTACTTGCTACTAGGCTTCACCCGAAGTGTCTTGGAAGACTAGCATGTGATAACATACATTTAATCTTCTCTGGTGTCTATTAATTTCTCATTACCTTGCATTTGTCTGAGGTATTTTAAAGGGCAATTGCTAAATGTATAATTCCTTTTTGAACTACGGTGTCTATCAAATTCTCGATATGCTACTTACAGATTTATGCGTCTTTGTGCGTTTAAGTACTTTGCCGGTTTCTCTTTCAACTAATTGAGTAGAAGGTGCTTAAGAAGTTTCTAAAGCAGTCTTTTGTTTTTTAATGCAAAGATCAGGCAACTGCAAGTGATCATGATATAGAAGTGACAAAATAAGAGTTACCTCCCGTTGTCTTGCTTTCATGAGCCTGAACATCAGTACATAAGCTACAGAATTGTAGCTTCCTTTGTGACTTTATTGAATTTGATCTGTGTTGCTTTCCTATGCTTGATGAAGTGCAGTCAACGATTTGAATACATTGAAGACGGGTAAAAGTGACTTGTTTTGTGAGAGGAATACCAAGTCCTTTACTTATTTCATGTAGCTTTAACTTTGTTATTGCCAAACTTATCACATAAACCTGCGCATTTATTTCACACTTTTTGTACTTTGAGTTTAGCTTTGTACAATTATGCAATCATGATTCCTTGTATTTATTGTGATCCCATACGTAATCTCCATTGTCCATTTCACCAAAGATGTCCATGATATCACCGTCCCTTCAGCTTGCTGAGATAGAACTCATCACGAGAATTAGAATGTGACATCTTCAGTCTAATCAGCTTTCCGTGCCATTTTCCACAAACCTACTTCCAGTGATTGTCTTGATGGTGCAGTGTCTTTCTGATTCCAAAATTACTTCTTGTAAGTGTGAAAGAGAGTCCTTATTTGATCACTTGAAAGGAAGCTCACGAGTCCTGATCGATCTTAACTGCTCAAGCGGCCATAGCATACATTAGCTCCTCCAGCCAACCTCTGATAGGGATCCCTTTCTTGATCTCTGATTGCGACATTGTTTGAACTTTCTTGACGCTCGCCGAACGATCTTTCTTGAATGAGTAACACTCAGTTTCAGTGTCCTTTCATTTATTTGCGTTAGTAATATTTTAACTTTCTTTGATTCATTGACACCCCGTAGCTAGGTTTAGGTGTTTAGTCTTTTCTTACTAAACTTCTCGCTTCATCTGTAAGAGTTTTCCCTTTGTTGTTTGACAATGTTGTCTTTGATTTTACGCTGCTCTAACTGCCCAGCTCTTCATTCGTAATTAGAATTACAAACTTGCTCCTTAGACAAAGTTCCATCAGTGCGAGAAGAACTAAGGGACCTGAAGAGTTTCCACGTAGATCGAGCGGTGAACCTAAATTCACTGAAACTGCGCTTTCGTAGCTGAAGTCAATTCCATTAGGCTCGGTTGTGTAAATATGTGTTCCTCTTTTGGTTTTAGATACTTTCGGTGAGGCTCTCATCCAGATATCTCAATTTCTTTCAATTGCTGTCAAGCCTACCTTGTGAGCCAACTGCTTCTCATACCATACCAAAACCTTGCAAGCACCATCAGCGTCCATAAGCGTGGTTACATATCGATATGATGGATCGCTTTATGTCACATATAATCTCTTATATAAACCTGGTCTTACATCGATTCACTCCGTTCGTACACATGTATTAGGTGAATTAAATTCTAACTCTTGATAGGTGGCGACCTCTTAACATATAACCTACTCCAACTGTCTTGGTTTTGTATGTGATAGTTGTTGGTAGTCGACATGACCGTCGTTAGACTGTCAGAACACCACGTGATGTTGTTTAACCGAGCCGATGCAGTTGTTATTTTAAGGTCACAGAAGCGATTCCTAACTAGCAGTTTCAAATTATTGAAGCTTAATCGAAAATCCCCAATTTGATGTCTAAGAACCTAATTCCCAATTTCAAATATACTTGGTAACTACATAATTGAACCCTAATTGATTAATTAGGCAATTGAAATGATTCGAAAGCCACAATAAGTATGTTTGTAGTTCGGGGAATCTCCTTAAGAATAGTTTATTAAACTTGAATCAATACAATCAATCAATGACAATAAGCCTTTCTAGTAATCTAGCACTATCAACTTTTACGCATAAGGGTGATCTGATTTCATTTTGTTATAGATCTGTTTTGTTGTCCTCTTAGGAATAGGATCTGTCCTTGCTTGACGATTATCTAACAATTATGTCGAATCACTGTTATGTTTCTGTCTTGATAGAATTGCTTGAATTCCATTCTTGATCATCTGACTTCATGCTTATGATTTGTGTTGTGTTCTTCATTGCCTAAGAACCCCAACACGTACAATAAAATGACATTAAAAATGCCCGTAACAAGACTCTTCACTGTATTAGGCATGCTTCTCTACCATCTGCGCTATTGATTTTCTTGTTTAAATATATATATTATTTATTTTGACTGTCAAAATTCTAGGCTCCCCGGACTGTATCTACACTACTGCCTGAGTGGTACCACAGTATGCACTATGACAGGGTATGGGTATGAGCATGGACATAATATGAATACCCCATGATGGAAATCCTTTGTCCCTCCGAACACCCACTCAGACACATGCAAACTCTATAAATTTTATACATGTAGAATTCCAACTCACATCTAAATTTTCCTATCTCTTAGCCAAACATGTCAGGTACAATTCACAATGCTTCTTCCTCTCCACATTTTCTTGGTATCTTTCCCAGAGGCAGGCCATGTAAAATCCCCTCTACTTAGGCTAGCCAACTATCTTGCCTCCAAAGGCCTCTTTATAACGTTATGCTTTTGAAATTTTTGGAAAAAATAGAAAAGCCAGCATAAGCACTGATAATAATTACAACCAACCAACTCCAGTCGGACTCGGCTCGATAAGATTCGAATTCTTGGACGACGAGTTCGATGAAAATGACCAAAAACTCTATGATTTTGATCTGTATGTTCCTCATCTTGAGCTTATGGGGACTTAAAAACTGCCTGATTTGAAAAATCCAAGAACAAAGGTTTCCCTCCTGTTTGTTGCGTAATCCACAACTCATTCATTCCATGAGCTACAGTGTTGCTGAAAGCTTCAACATTCAAGTGCTGTTCTTTGGGTACAATCTTGTGCTTGTTTTTCAACTTATTATCATTATTTCCATTCTCTTGTTCCTTTTCCTAGTGAAAAAGAACCTGAACTAGATGTCAAACTTCCATTTATGCCCCTCTTGAAATATGATGAAGTTCCTAGTTTGTTGCACCCCTCAACACCTTTACCTTATAAGGCTTTCAGAAGACTCATTCTAAGTCAATATCAAAATTTGTCAAAACCATTTTGTATTCTAATGGATACTGTCAAAGAATTTGAGGATGACTGGCTTCGATATATGTCCAAGTTCTTTAATATTAAGCCTATAGGTCCTCTCTTCAAAATATCTGATCCTTCTTGCTCAAGAATTAAAGCTGACATCCTAAAAGCTGATAGTGTCGTAGATTTTCTTGATTCAAAACCTGTATCTTCTGTGTTGTACATCTCTTTCGGCACAGTAGTTACCTTGAAACAAAGAACAAATTGATTAAAATTGCCCATGGTTGGTAACATCAAGGTATCGTTTTGTGGGTGATGAGACATGTACAACATGTTTTGCCAGAAGGGTTCTTGAAGGGGAGTGGTGATAAGGGCAAAGTATAACATGGAGCAATCAAGAAGAAGTGTTGGAACATAAATCTGTTGCATGTTTTTCACTCATTGTGGCTGGAATTCCACAATGGAAGCACTTGCTAATGCAAATTGCCTTTGTTGCTTTTTCCTCAATGGGAGATCAAGTGACTAATGCAAAAGTTCCTAGAGGATGTTTTTGAGTTGGAATCAGACTATGGAGAGGTGAGCCTGAAGGTAGAATTGTCAGAACGACATGAGATTGAAATGTTTGCTTGATGCTATTAATTGGGTCCAAAGGCAGAGGGAGATGAAAGGGGAATACTCTGAAGTGGAAGACAATGTCTGAGGAGGCGGTGGCAGAGGGTGGTTCTTCAGAAATAAAACAGCGCAAGATTTCATGGATGAGCTAAATCTCAAAATCAAAAGGTAGAGGATGATTATGATGAAAAAGTTAATATCTGTTGCTTGGACAATACTTTATGAAATAGAACAGTGCTTTCGGATCATTCTTAAAGTGATCTCGAACAGGCTGCACATAAGACCACATTTTTGGAAGGGTTAAAGGTCGAAATAAATGGGTCATGTTCTTATTTCACCATTACATTTAAACAAAGCTAAATTTTATGTTATTATTGACTTCTTGTCGTTTTATAGTAAAATTCGGCGGTTAATCGATGCGTAGCGACATGCGTTGCGACATACATGTGTTAACTGCGGGGCGAAATAGTAATTTCACATCTAGAAACACTTTAAAAAAATCAAAAATGGGATAATTTATTTTGCAAAGGCCATGACTTAACTTTCTTTAGTTTCTGAATTCATTTCATTTCGTGTTTGTTATGGTCTAAAATTCCGGCTCACTAATAAATTTTTAGTGGTTCATTTTTACTCTGACGTCAACTTCATTATGAAGTCAGCAGATTGAGTCAGTCCATTATGCGAAATGATTGATTTTCTCTGATTGGCATTGATTTTTCTTCTAAGTGATTGATTTTTCTAGAGTTGCAATTTTGTGAAATGCCTAAATCAATTTGGCACCGGTTATAATCCTCTAATTTTTATTTTTAAATATTTTAGATAAAATGATATTTTACGAAAAGTCACGTGCGAGGAACAACTTACGAATAAGTGTTTGGAGGTAATTTTAGAGTTTTGTCTCATTTGAATGGCGGGGAAGCGCGGCCGGCTCCTCCCAGAAACTGCTTTCGCCGTCCTCGAAACATCGCGCTTCGGACTGGAATCCGCAAAGGCCAACTAAGGAGGCACAGAGGCGGAGACGGTGCTAGACAAAGAAGAAAGAAGAACTAGCATACGAAATTCGGTCTTCGCCAAAACACCGCGTCGCGCGTCTGAAATAGGCGCCACGTCCGGTCGAAACAATTTCCGCCCTTTTTTTCCATACGGGTAACGCGAAAATGCCACCCAGGCTACTACGACTAAACTTATCCAACCGATTTTGATCGTAAGCGAAACATAAGGACCCAAAAAAGCGTAATTGGTATAGGGTAGGACAACTTTATATAACACCTCGTAAGGGACTTAAAATTCAACACGGCATTAGAGAATGCGATTAATCAAATGGCAATTTGTTGTAGCCATTCACGAAATTTAATGGGTAAGTTAGCACGAAACCTCGAGGCCACGAGCTACATTTAGGATGTGTCTATGTTTACGTTACCTTTCTACCGATTCTATTGAGGGGTACCCCTGGCATGATGTTTGAAAAATAATCTCCTCGGAGAAATACTCGTAAACATAAAATTCGGTACCGTTATCCTTGCGTACAATCTGAACCTTGATGCGAGTGAAGATCTATCATAGCACAAAATTGCATAAAAAATACTTGTAAACCTCGGTTTATCAATAAGTAAAGTAACCAAAGCTGCGAGAAAAATCATCAATTGTAGTCATAAAATATATAACACCACAAGAGGACATAGTGTTATATGGATTGGTTGTTTTCAAAACAACGAGTGACTTATACTTCACTCTGAAGCGAAAAGAATCTTTAGAATGCTTAGCACGATGACACACGATCGAGGCTTTATTCGATGGCCCGACACGTCTTGGAGTAGTATAATCCGTGCAATGGCTGCAGTTAATCGGGGTTCCTAGAGATGGGATCTAAACAATGCACACATTCTTAGTAAATTTAACCACACAATTCATAGAATCGGAGTTAATTGGGTCACGTAAATTAAGTTGCGAGGTGAGCGGGAACATGTCTGAAACATCACCATGAGACATAATGGGAAGATAGATACCACGTTACCACGTTTACTGACTCTAAAAGAGTGACCATCCGGAATAACGGACACGCGAGATATGTCGATACTATCAGATAATATACCGAATCACAGGTTATATGACTAGAGCGCGAGAATCAATAATCCGATTGCTCCTGAAATAACTTACCGGTCGGTTTGTCATGAATATTTGAAGTACCCAGCAGAGAGATGAGTTTCTCCCGGCGAACTGATGACAACCGTAATGACCTCCTGTCGAACACACTAATGAAAAAGAACGACACGAGTCCCAGTCGAATGACCTCTACCTGCGCCATGAACACGCAGCCAGCGAACGCGACGAAAATCCTTGACCATCAGGAACCCGTGTAAGCGGTAGAAATATTAATGGCTGGCGTTACAAAAATTACATTAGAGACTGATTCAAAGTAAGAGCGTGCACCAGGCGAGCGAACGCCATAGTCAACACGACATTAGCTAGAAGCCTTAGAACCACAAGTTGTTCTTCGCCTGACATAGCATGATAAGCGATTAAGTGTAGGTGGCGAGATCTGAGACAAAAAGAGCGACCGAAGCACACCAAATTTCTCACTTATTAATACCACGCTTAAAACTCATGAAGGCGGTCATTATCACCGCCTGCTGGAGCTGCTCTCCTAAATCACACACAAACAAAAAGCCTAGCGACAAGCGGAAACCGATCATGCGTAGCCAGCTGTCCATAGCAGTGAAGGTTGCCAAAATAATCAGCAGCCGGGGCATGGTTGATGGTTGCTTGCATTCGACGAGGCGATCTTCATTGTTTCTTGCGGTACCCTTACAAACATCAAAAGCGGCGTTATAAGCTTGACCCCTGGCAGGCGAGCCTCACTCAAAATACGGTATAGTTTTGCGGAGGGACAACTCGATAATTATTTAGAATCAGTGAACTAACATAGAACTGAATAGCGTCAATCAATGACAAAGGAAGAATCGATGTGGGTTTAAACGGACCCGTCGATGAAACCAAATTTCCGGCGTGCGATAAAGGGAAGAGCGGAGGGTTTGGACTATTCATAGTAGTTATGACCGGTAAAAATAGCATTATTTATGATGTACGGGATTCATTAAGAACTCAAGTAAAGCAATTATGATCAAGTTTAGAGGAATTGGAGACGAGCCATTGTCGACTGAAGGATTGTCATTGGCGACTTGTTTACTGACCTCGCCAGTAGGAGGAGAGATGTCACGTCGGACATGGTGGAGGTAAGAGGTGGAAGCGATTGGGAAGTATTTAGGGTGGAGACTAAAAAAAAAATTTCCCTAGCCGTAGTGGCTCTAATACCATGTAGGATTGAATAATTCTCTTAATTGATATTGTGAATAATGTTTACAATATATACACTAAACCTACCAGGCTCTATATAATAAACTAGCTCATACACAATATAGTCGACATACACTAATAATACTCATAATATTCTCGTAATAAATATGCATAGTTTTTGCTTTTTATAACTAAATGACATATTTCTTAAAATATTTGCTTCAAAATAGATGATTTTTTAGAAAAAATTTACTCCAGTACTTTTTGATTGTTTACAATTCAATGTAGTTTTGTACATTTACAATGTACGGACTAACTTTTTACAATCTCAATATAACTTTTCACAATCTCTTAATAAAAGCACTTTTTTATCTATATTCATTCTTTTCAGGTATTATGAAAGGAGAGAGTATGAAATAACTCGAAAGTATGCTAAAAATAATTGGAAGGAATATTAAATTGAATTGAAGGGAATAGTAAAGTATATTGAAATACTATATTTTGATGCTTATACTTTTTTACAAAATATACAACATATTATAAATTATTTAAGTTCCAAATTAAAAATGAAACAATATTATAGGGAATAAATCTAAGTCGTAATGATGAAGAAACCCAAACATGTAGAATTTAATGTAAAACTATATACAAAATTATACATGTATAACTCTTCTTATTTTCAGAAACGGGGGATTTTCTTGAAGACGAGGAAGCTTGGGGAAGGTGTCCGGCGCCGACTTAAAAGCTGACAAAACTTTGATGCCTTATTAGTGAAAGAGTTATATAGATAAAGGTTAATTTGCAATAAGTAGAATGACTTTCATTATCAAAAAATTCGACCAAATAGTGTTTCATTATTATACACACCATTTTAGTGTATTTTAGGAATGAAATGATCATCGTCCTCTCATTCAAGACAGGAATCTCGATGGATCGTTAATGTGATAGTTTCACACTTTTTAAAATGAAATGATCATTTTATTATTAAATATAACTTCCTTAATTACTACACTTAAAGATAAAAGTCAAAATAATACTTTCACTAAAAAAAAAAATATTATTTGATGGTGTATATAATAACTCAATCTTTCTTATAGTACCTAACTATTCATTATGCACCAATTTGTCCCTTGAACTTTTCAACTTATGTTCTTAACCTTCCCTTTCAATTTACCTCTTGATGTCACTTTAACAACTAAAGTTGATGGGAATCCAATTTGAAATTATGAAGTAATTTTCTTGATAGGTTCATTATATAAAAATAAATTGACTTTATACTCAATAAATTATATAACAAAATCCTTTATGCCATTCATAATAACTGAGAAAAGTATGCTAATTTTAGAGATGGTTCTATTCTCTCACCTCATCATGTCTACAACCTGTAACTTTGACCCCCAATAAAAGAAAAAAAAAAGCAAGGGTTACAATTATGTTCTTAAACTTTGGGAAACTGGAATCATTGAGCAAGTGATCTTACATCTATACTTCATACACAGAAAGGGAAAAAAAAATTAGCTAGCTGCAACAGACTTGACTCTCATCTCTTCCATATCACTTCCACTAAAGTGAGGTTTAGAAGGAAACACAAAAATAGTGGATGCAGCAACGGATGGGTCGAAACCGGCAGAGTACCGAACAGAAGTCAAACTAACGCGAGGAAGCTGTTGAGAACCTGAAGCCAATGGCACCAGCTTGAAATTAAGAACATGTTCAGACTTGGGCAGAACTGAAATAGTGTCGTTATGGAACCCCGACATCACAAAACTTTGAGAATCTGCTAATGAATATTTTATCTCTTGGAGAAACTGCGTCTGATTTTGAATTTTAACGGAATATGTAAAAGGATGCTTAAGGATGGCATGAGGAGGACTATCCAAACTTACTACCAGAGGAGGGAGCTCGACCTTCACATCAGAAAGTCTGTGTTTTGTTACCACTTGAGATTGAGTTGTAAAACCGCTAGAGGTTTCTCCGTCTTCTGAACCTCTACTCCATTTCAGACACAATGTTCCGATCATTAGATTTGAAATCACAACTTCAGGAGTGACACAAAAAACTTTTCTGAATTCGTCTCTAGGACCCAGAAGGGGGAGCTCGGCTTGTTCATTGTTCCTGTCCTGCACAACACACTTACCACTATCCTCTACCTCAACATCCACTGATAGCAGTCGTAATGGCACATCTGAGGAGTTCTTTGCACTCGCAAGCAGTAAGCAAGATTCCTTCAAAGGCAATGATGGAATTTGGTCAACATCAGAAACTGCCTTGGTCGTTGACAGCAATAAGGGTTCACGACGGAAGGGTAACATAAAACGATGGCTGATCACAAGAGGAACTTTGCCTTCAATCTGCAAACTTTTGTGAACATGAACTTTTTGTGTACTATTTCCACCGCTATCAGGAAAATAACCCAATGACACAAAAAGCATGACAGGTTTTGGACGGTTCCACCTAATTTCCAGTTTGCAGGACCAGGAGTCACCCTCCTTTAGAGATGGAAGAGAAATTAAGCCAAAAGAGGGTTGTATCTTTTGAATGTTGTCAGAACCAGCAAGAGGTTGATCTTCACCTTCCTGCCTAATTATGCCAATAAGTTCAACATGCAGATTTTCTGTTGAATCAGGTTCAACATTCTTTGGACTAAGCAAACCAACACCTCTGGTATCGACCAGATTTATTTTCATCTCACCAGAATGGACTGCATGTCCCTGAGAGGAAACTATCACAGGAACAACAAAGTTTTCTCCAACTAATGCCGATCCAGAACAACCCAATGCTAGATCTACTTGAGGTTCTGGTTCCTCAACCTGGATAGACTTCAGACCAGAAAAGGCCAGACTGAGATTCTTCACTGGAACAGTCTCAAGACGGTCTTCAAACTTCCAGACTGGCAAGTCATTCAATGAGGCAGGGCTTTCAGCTCTGCAGCAGATAGTTAAGTGGGGGCCTATTCTTGAAATGACATACAAACATTCCAGCTTTCCGCTTTGCTCTGCATAATTGTTAATGTCAATCTTATTCAAAATGTTAGCCAACATGAAGGCAACGTAAAACTTAAATTATAATGTTCAGCATCCTTAGCACACACGAGAAGGTTAGGTTTAAGAAGTTACGAGGCAGGCTAAACAAAGAAAAATTGAAATACCGGCATATACTCCGTCCAATTCATTTTCATAGACATTTTCGCTTTCATGGACAAAGCTTTGACCATTGTAATTTTTTATTATATCATGGAAGATTACAAAAAATAATAATAATATTATGGAAACATTTCTAAAAACAAATCCAGTGATATAAATGTTACACTAATTATATACTCCCTCCATCCCTAAATGTTAGGCACTTTTTACCCAATTTGAAAATCCCAATATAGGTTCTCACTTTGACTTATTGTGAGAGTTGGAAAAGGAACAAAATTTAAATTTGTGAGAAATTTGAAATTTTCTTAAAGTTGGTGCAAAAGTAAATAGGAACAACAATTAGGGATGGAGGGAATAATAAAGAAAAATGTAATTCATGGTCAAAGATGTCGCCTCAAGAAATGAAAAATGTCCATTAAAATGAATTGGAGGGGGGAGTATCTATTAAAACATGCTTCCATTTTAACTTGACATAATCCCTAAATTTAATCAACCCTTGTTTAAAATGCATATTACATAAGGAACTTAATAACCTAGGGATGGCAATTTCCACTTCTACAACACACTTTAATTGAAACTTTTCTATGAATTGTAGATGTAGATCAAAGTAAGTTTTTTTGCTCCTTTCAACCACACACAAACACCAATCAATCCCCTCCAGAAAATTCCTATATACATACACAGATGCATCTATAGATGACCAAATCATTTGTTAAAGGAATACACTATATGTTGTATCATAGTTGGACAGCTACTCAGGTGTACGCTTGACGACTTATACACAACATATCACCACATTATTTAAGTCTGTTAGATATAAGATTAAGCTACAAACATCCCGGTACTACTAAAATGTTCACCCTTAGAATTGGATTAAGCATATGACAAGATCTTATCCTTACCAGGTCTTATGTCATATGTCAGTCGCAGCCATTTGTTTGTTGTAAGATCAAGAGAAACAGCAGTCTCTACTCGCCGGCCAGGTGGCAAATTCGAGATTGAAGCAGATTGGGGCCGCTGACCATTCACAATGACAAAATTACACTCTGACTGATTAAATTGGATTTCCAGTTGATCAATCTCAACGTTAAGTGGCAATTGTGAAATAAGTGATATTGTGATCGTGGTTGGTGAACGAGGCTTCACTGTTTGCTCATGGAATGTAACTGATGAAAGTAGCGCAACTCTAAGGGGACTGACAGGATCAATCTCAAGATATAAAGGATTATCACCATTTACTCTGAGGTTACTATCATTATCAGGTGATGCATCTTCTAATTGTCCTCTGATGACCCCAAAGACTTCTTTCTGTATGTTCTCTCTCCGTGCAAGACTCAGAGGCCCAGCTGGACCACAATCCTTCAGGGGTTGATTACCATTGCTCGACACCGGAAGTGCAGCCATCTCAAGGGAGTATTCAACAAAATCTTTGACTGAACTGGTCCTCTTTGAGCAGTCTTGCAAATAACCTAGGACTTCCCATAACAAAGTAACCCAGCCCTCCTGCCGGTAAAGACTTGCAATGCTGTCGAAAGTGAGTTTTGCATTAGAAAAATCAGCCACAACATGGTATTCTCGGCCCAACTGAAACCCAGAGTGGCTGGCCATTCTAGAGGCCTTAAAGTTATTGTAGGCATCAAACGATCTTTTGAAAAGAGCAATTATTTCAAATGAATCCTGGAATCTCTTTCCTTCAGCAAGTGTATAGCGAATATATTCTTCATCACTAAGACTGCAATAGAAAATGAGGAAGGACTAAAGGAGTAAGAATAAAGGAAGCAGCATGTAATGCTTTTTAAAAACAATATGGATGAGGCAGAGGACTAACGGCTGCATAATTAACTTGTCCTGATGCTCAAGCAATCTAGCGAATTGACCAATGTAAGCAGAAGCTGCCACGGACTCAGAACTCCCATCAATTTCAGCATTGTGTTCAGACATGGATAATGCAAATTCCAAACATGAACTCTTCTCCTTTAAGTATTGGGCTGCTAACTATAACATATAAATTTTTTAGCACAATACTGAAACTAGTATCCAGGTTGAATCTATGAATGTCAATATTGTCACGTAGTAGGTAGTATGCACATCGAAATATATGACTAGAAAGTATTGCCAATATCCAATTATCTGAAGATTTATATATGAGTCTGAAGACCTTGGCAAACAACGGCAGCCTAAATCCTTCATCTTTTCATGTACAATATTCTATTATCTCCTGTGTATTCCATTTGCTATAAAGACTTGAAAAGAGAAAAAGAAAGAACAAAAGTTAGAATCCAAAGTTCCTACAGAAAAAAAGAGACTAAAAGTACTACATGAAAAATCATCGAAATAAAGGCCATTGGCTGATGGAGAAGAATTGGGAGGGACACTTAATTCACAAGGTAGCGAATACTTAATTCACAAGGTATCGAAAGGAAAGTGGAGGGTATGAGTATGACAGACAAAAGCTAAAACACATTGCATACAGATAAAGATTGAAGACAGCAAGAAGTCAAATAAGACCACCTAATCTTGTTACAGTAATTTGAGAGGCAAAACACGAAAACAGATGAGAAGTTATGATGGCCATAAAGCCTTATGAAGAGAATTAGTCTATTCAATGTAGTATAATGCAGTATATTACTATATGCCTTGAATTTAAATTGCTATAAAGTCAAATAACATAGAAGACCAGGCCATAGTATACAGTGGATGCAAATCATACATATCCAGTGACACACCAAAGCTTCCAAGGATACTCATTTCTTTCAAAGAACAAGAAGCAAGAGGGGAGTAGTATATGTGTTGTTGAGGGACAGGTATTGTACCTGATAATAATAAGCTGATTGAAACTCCCATTCTGTGGGTTTATCAGGAGCACTTGATGCTGTAGATGGAACACTTTGAAAGGTCACAGAGCTAGTTTCTAACAATTCAGCAAACACCAAAAACTGCCTGCTCAACCACTCCCAGTGAAGATAAATAACCTCTGAAACTCCAGTAAGCTTCCTATAAGAAGTAACATGACGGCGGAACCAAGCGATTGCTTCTACGATTTTACCACCATGTAATAACATTGTGCAAATCTTAAAATATAATTGCTCTGCAACAGTTCTAATCTCTACTAATCGTTGGATTGGTGGTAACCGTGTTGATGATCCAACCATCTGTTAACAATTATCACGTAAAATAAACACTCTTTTAAGTTCTTACGTTTGTTTCTCATAAAACGATGAAGATGAATGGGGCATGTGCTACAGTTGCTTCATTGGTCTGAAATTCAAGTAATGCAAGTAACTTCTGCTCTATCTCATGCTAAGGCACAAGACCTTGTTTATTAATCATGTCCTTTTATCCCTTCGAAGTAAATGTAGAAAAAAATTTAAGCATCACCAATGATGAAGTTACAGTTTCACAAGCACCTAGTGAAGTTATTCTATACAGCGTAACAAATCTCACATACTCGCATTCATAAACTAAGAAAAGGATTGAGCTTGTAATACACCTTGTGCTTTATAACTACAATTAATATCTGCTCTGAAAATGAAATTTTGACAATTAGTCCCTATATTTTTTTCAATAGGAACCTAGCAAGAGATATAGCATTCAGAAAATGTATAATCAGGACTGAACATATGCTAGTTTATGAGAAATAGTACCTCTCGTACAGCATGGTATGCCTCTTCATATTGCTTATGGGCTTCAGACCAGTCTCTACGAAACTCTGCATATACAGCAACCTAAAAAATTATGAAGTCAAGACAAACATAGACATTAAAAAAATTTAATGCCCAGATAAAGTTACAAACATAGCTTGTTTCTTTCTGTATTACAGAAAAAAAAAATAGTGTCCTCTTCTCTGCACTAGATAAGGCTATTTATAAATTGGATTTTAATTGGAATGAAAGAGATATGTTTCAGTATCTATGAAAACTATGTTCTCGGTCATATAAATAAAGCTCCCACATATTTCTGATTACATTGAACAAAATACAAATCTAATGGAACAAGCTCCCACAAATTGTTGCCGCCACTCACTTTGAAACAATATCGAATGTATTGCTCTATCGTATCATAGTTTTTCTTTTCAAGTCGAGCCTTAACTCTTCTTCCTTCATCTTTATAGAAAGAATTTGCCAATTCAGAAAATATGCTCCCCAACCTGCAACGCATAATCCATTTAACAGTTAAAATGACTAGGGGCATGATAGTTTATATATCAACAGATACAAATTCCTACCTTTCGAGGGATTGTGTAAACTCAGGTTCCTCATTTGGGGCAAATAAAATTATTTGTTTGGCATCTACTTCAGCACGCTTCTTCAAGGCAATCATACGATCTTCACTGAGATCATCTGCTCCAACTTAGTCATCCCAATTAGTTACTTAAGTTCCAACAAACCAAAAAAAAAAAGATTTACAAAGTCCAAGCATTCAATTCAAGAAAGTTCAAAAAAAAAAAAATTTTTTTAAATTGCTTCTTTGTGAAGAAGACATCGTTCTACACCCTCAAATTAACTACTCCTTAAGATCAATGACTCAAAAGACTGGATAGCTGTCAAAATATCTTATCACTCAGAAATGGCCCTTAGATTTAGGGAGAACTTAAAATCCTCATTTTTTTTAAAGGGGGGCCAGTAGTCGCTATTCTTCTAGTGCGCACTGGGTAAACCTCGGGCTGACACAATAGCCTACAAACCACGTTAGCCAGCTAAAACCACATTACGCAAGCCCTGTGTGACAAGCTCGACCAAAAAAGTGTTAGTAGGAAAAATCGAACTCATGACCTCACGGTAAGCTCACCTACTCCACCAACTTGGCCACCCTAAGGTAACTTAAAATCCTCTTGAGAGTAGCTTCTGGCGAAGTAAATAATGGGAAATATGGATACAACTAGGTAAAATAGTGTATACAGGAAAACTAAGAATGAAACAAATGTCATGGGCTTGCAAACTCAAATATATCAGCTGGTAGATGTGAGAACTTACCCTTCGAATTGGACTGTGTTACAACCACCACAACCAATTTGATGTTTCTTCCTTGTATCACAGATCTGTCAATTTTTACATAATATAACTAAAATTTAATTAATGGTTAAACGATCGCACTAAAAATCAAAAACTTGACTTAGAATAAATCGGACGTACTATAAAACATAAAAATCATAACAATGTAATTACTCTCACTTAAAAGTTTCCGGTTTCGAGTCATTGCAATGATAGATAAGGGCCGATATTTTATCTTTTAAAAGTAATAATCAAACTAGACAATCATTTTGGGATCATACCTAATACTCCGTAAGTATTAGATTTGATGGACTGGCTTTCCATACTCACACGCCCACTCATAATATAATTAAAAACTAATTTATGCTCAAACGATGACACTACAAAACGAAAACGCCAATTAAAATAAATCGAACATACTATAGAACATATCAATCATAACAAAAATAGATAACCATTTCTGGATCATGCCTAATAATTATCAAATCATTAGATTTGATGGACTGAATTTCCAGCACATTTTGTACTCACGTGCTAACTCATAATATAGTTAAAACTTAATTAATGCTCAAACGATCACACTAAAAAACGAAAACGCCAATTAAAATAAATCGAACGGACTATAAAACATAAAATCATAACAAAACTAGACAATAATTTTGGGACAATATCCATACCGAATACTTTCGATGTCCGTACAGACCTGCAGCCACTGCGTAGGGTCACCCCCCAACTGCTCCGCCCTAAACATCGCCGCCACGACTGCAGGGACCCTAGTCCTATGCTTTAAGACCCAATCCCTCTTCAAAATGCCCTTAATTTGCTGATTTTGATTAATATTATCCTTTGGGGTTTTGGAGATCACTGAGATCTTGGAGGAATCTGGCAATGCGATGATGTTGATTGGGGGTTGTGATGCGTGGAGGTGAGCGGTGATCGGCGCGTGGAGGTCACTGCAGCCGATTAAGGCCGCTAGCGCGACGGGCGGGGTGCGGAACTCTTCGGGGAAGTCTTCCATGGGGTGGGGGAGGGGACGTTTTTGAGAGGGGGGAAATGGAGATGATGAGATCTTTGGACTTACATACCAGTGGTTGAGGATCGAGTTTGAGCGGGTATTAGATATTTTATCGAGTCGAGTTTGAGCGAGCTGATAGATCGAGTCGAGTTTGAGTTGGAATAAAATAGGATACTTGGGGCCTCTGATATTATTGGTTCAGTTGAGCAGAAAAAGATCGATCAACCCAAAATGAATTTTTACCGGTTTGGTTGGGAAAAAAATGAGACTGAATCGAAATAGTATGGAAAAAAAATCAAGCGGAAGCAAAAATTAATACGTTTTGTTTTAGCATCATACGACAGAACCGAGTATATATATTTTCATTAAAATATTATATTTGTGATATTTTTAGTTATATTTGTGATATTTTTAAGTTTATAACTATTTTAGTTTAAAATCATGAAGACTCTATTTTAGTTTGAAATTATGTATTTAATGAATGTTTGGAAATCTTCATAGTTTGAAATAGATCGTTGACTAGAAAAAAATGAATTTTTAGAGTTGATTGTTCTGATTCATTTATATCTTTTACAATTCAATGTAGATTTTTAACATTCCGTGTAGTTTTCTGATCTCAATATAATTTTCACAATCACTTGTCAAATATTTTTAAATTATATGATCGTATATTTTGAGAGAGATGGAGTATCTAATAGTAATAATGTTATTATACATATATTAGTAATTTATTTGGAGACCTATATCTATTATTTCAAGTATGTTTAAACTCGTGATTATTAATAATTTAATGGCAATCTGCTTTCGAAACGATTGTATGATTTGTCATGCATTTAGTATATGTAGTTGAAATTTATGTCTTTTATTTTAATTTGAAATAAGAAGCTTTTTCATGTTATATTATTTATTTATAAAACCAAGAAAAAACCGACCGAACCGAACCAACTAGCATGAAAAGCAAACGATACTTAGGGCAATTCAATCGGATTAATTTCGAGCAAAAGGAAATAGTTTGTGTATTTAAAAAAAGCACATATGTCGGTTTCACACAAAAAAATAGAAAAAAAATCGAGCCGAAGCAGAACCAAAAACATCCTGTACCTTGAAGCTTGATAAAAATAATAGGTTGGAAATGGCTATTTTACCTAAAGCTTAACTTCTATAAGCCATTTCAAAGCTAAAAATCATTGTTTGGGTGTGTGTATAACTGCTCAGGATATTTGGGGAATGCGTATAGTGTTGAGTATTGAGTAGGGTTTGAGAGGGAAAAAAGATGAGATATTTGGACATACATGTTAACCAATGGAGTTCGAACAGGTACTAGATAGTCATTTTATTGAGTTGAGTTTGAAATTTTCGAAAGGGGAATGGAATAAAGATGGGATATGGAGATACATGAGAGTGTTAACAAATCGAGTTCGAACGGTACCGATAGTTACCTTAACGAGTAGGGTTCGAGGTTTTTTAGGTGAATGAAGATGGAGATCTTTGGAGTTACATATGACGTATGAGTGCTAATGAATGGAGTTCGAGCGGGTAGTCATAGTCACTTTATTTAGTCGGGTTTAAGGTTTTTGAGGGGAATGATGATGGAGATTTGTGGAGTTGCATATATATGTTTAAAGAATCGAGTTCGAGCATGTACGTTGGTAATCACTCGAGTTAGGTTTGAGGTTTTTGAGAGGGCGAATGAAGGTGAACATTGTTTACATATGTGTTAAGGAATCAGTTCAAGCGGGTATCGGATAAATGCTTTATTGAGTAGGTATTAGTTTTTCAGATATCGAACAATAAATCATATTCGAGCTTCACTCGATTAATAATATGAAGTCGAGTATTTTGGCTCGAATAATGAACGGGTATCGAGCTACTGGTTACATTCGCAACATTAATGATAATTGGGTATGATTATTAAAAACCCAAAACCCCCTATCATCCTGGTTAAACCATCTCCTCTCCTGCGTAAATTTTCTGTTGAAATGTCACCCAACGTCTTAACCAGATGTATTACAGTTCAATCGATCTTTTTAAACAAAATTGTCTTTCTCATCTATTCATCTAATACACCAATTCAACTACATGATTAATTGAGTTATGCGTGAAATAAATAAAACAATAAAAGTCAAGTGAACCTTGAACGTACCAAATGAATAATTGACAAAAGTGTTATGCGCCTAAACTTACCATAACTTTGTTTGAATAATCAAAAAGTGATTGAACTCATTGAACTATCCTAAAATTGCTGGACACGAGAAATTAAAATATTTCAAAGAATAACATTATGATGGCAACTTTAGACTAAATTTCAACAAAAAATATATTATCCCACATCATTTTCTGCTCAACTTTGGCTTTCTTACTAGTCAAATAAATAATAGTACTCCATATCGTGTTTGAGAGTTGTCATCACAATCATTTAGAACTCTTTTAAGAAGGTTCCTACCCAAGATCAAAAGGCATATTTCTTGAACTCATCATTGTCTTATTGTCCTAATGTTTGCAAGAATATGATTGTACCACGCACACAACATTATTATTCAAGAAAAAAAAAAAATACAACTAAAACCTAACATTAGGTACTATAATTTGTACCGTAGGGTATAGGTATGTTGCCAAATCAATGAATACTTAATGATATTGTATGTTACCAAATCAATGAATGATAATGGTAAAAGTGTAAATCGTCATCTTGGCGACTCCTTAATGTTTTGAGTTTTTATGGAAAATTTGAATCGTAATGTATCTCAAGTCGAGCGAGAGCTTTCTTAGGCAATCACAGGGGAATTTCTTCTTTGCGTGACTCGAATCGTAGAAGAAAATTTAGGTATTAGTATTTATCACTCTTATTTTTTACAGTTGAACTATGTTGAACAATAAATAATAATGATAATGATATTGTTGTAAGTTATATATAAAATATTCAAGTTCAATTTGAAACCAACACATACTTTACTAATTCATTTTAATTGAATTTTTTACTTTAATATGTGACATTTTTGATAGCAAATAAACTATTACATATCTGATTATCCTTGCTGATCTAACTTTGTACCAAATTAATCCATTGTTTATAATATATTTTTTATAGTACAAATAATGAATTAATTACGTAAGAGGGAGAAAAAAAGGTGATTTTATATAATTGAAATTATCTTGAAGAGAAAAATAAGTGAATCTATTATATGTGATTATAGCTCACCATATATATAAAATTTATTATGATATAGGTGGTAATTCTTTAGAGTACGATATCAGAGTTATTTATAAAGGAAAATTACAGTGAAATAAATAATTGTGAGATTTGAATTTTAGATTGATTAATCTTAAAGGGTAAAATAGGAAAAAGTAAAATTTGGGCAGCTTTGGTATGGCCAAATCAAAAAGCACTAAATTATATATAGGATAGACAACGTCATATTGTAATAAAACAGATTTTACATAGTTTCATAATATAACATCTTCGTAATTTTCATAATATAACTAACGTGAAAAATAAGAAACTAATTAAGTTCAAATTCTTGATGTATTAAATTTAAAAGGAGAAACATCTTTCTTTCTAAATTTCTACAAAAAAATATACAGCATCAAGCTGTATATGATAAAAATCTTATCATTCAAGAACTGGTTTTTCATCTAATGAAATAGAATTCCTCTTGATAAAATCCAAACAATCTGCTATAGCTTCAGAATAAAACGAATTTGATCTAGCATATGATCTAAATGGACAATCATTTTTTATATTCTTATATGAAGCATCCTTCATAACCAAATTTCCTCTGCTACCATACTTCTCCTTGCTACTTCTCCTTCTTCCCATATTTCTCATACTCTTTAACAAATTCTCATAAGAAAATAATCTCCATCTTCTACTGAAGAGCTTATTAAACATGCTGACGAACTTTGCTCGAAGCGATAACACCGAGAATTTCTTGATGTTTAGCTTGAATCCTCTTGTTCCATTATTACCTTTCTTGCTAATTTTGCTATAATTCATATGACCCATGTTTTGTTTTTGCAGTTTCTTGAAGTCCAACCAAATGAAAGTTGCAAATTCTGTTTTTTAGAGGGTATTTGTGTATATATAGGAGAAGAAAAGGAGCCTTTTCAAAAGAAAGCAATAAAAATGTTTTATTTTCAATTTGGTGTGAAAGGAAGTAGCTTGGAAAACGTTGAAGAATATATATGGTGGGAGAGTAACGCGGATTGCATATTTATACAAAGTGATTATGGGCAAATATCATTTTTAATACATGCTTCAATTTATCATATATAATTGATATTTCGATTATCAAAAAAATGTTCGACAATGAATGTTGATTTATTTAATATTTTATTACTCGTTTGAATTCATTACATTAGTTATAAATTATTTTTTTACAATACTTTTTCCTTTTTATCATATAATTCAAAAGTTATTTATGACCAAAAGTATGGTTGTAAAATTTAAAATGTTTATCTCTCCATAATCTACTTTTTCATCACTAGTTAATTCATAATTATTTATTCTTATTCCTGGAACATAATATATATAAGTTGGAATAATCAGAGCATGGTTGTTGTGGGGATAAGAGAAAACATATAAGCGATGAAAACTGATTCTGTTTTTGAATCTAATGACCAGAGTTGGTGGGAGATTAGATGGGCATACAATTTGACTTATGTTTCATGCTAGTTAAAAAAGTGGTCACTTGAATATTTATATAGTTTTTTTTTATTAAAATGATTGTTTAGATTAAATTGGTATGAGTAATGTATTTAGCAGAGTAATATTAATTAGTCTCCCAACTAAGTTGAAATATCTCTCGAAACTATTAAAATGTCTTAATCAACCGGTAAAACTTTGAACTTTCTTTCATGATGAGCTCGACCATTCAAAATGTATAGGTAATGATATATTGTAAGTCAAATTTGGCAAAAGAATTATTGATTCCCTCAAGACAATTTAATTAATACTCCGTATATTATTATATTTTATAAATAGACGTGTTCTGAAATGGTTGGTTTATATATGTTGGTTGTCGTACATATATTTTGGACAAGTGACCTATATTCTATAATACAATACATGAGGATCAAAATGAGTATGAAAATTAGATTATTATCTGTAGGAGATTAAATGGATATCGAATTTAATATTTAGTGAATTACTGGATCAAAAAGATAATTCCGTGCTAAATTTTTGCCTCTTCTTATAGACCCCACCATACAATAAAATAAACAAATAAAAATTGGTCAATCAGCTTGCATACTTGTTGATGGTTAGTTGACTCTATTTTTCTTCTTAAATTATTTTTGTATAATAATTAAACAAATAAAAATATATATAATTATTTTTTATTTTTTAAAATCATAAATAAAGGAAGCTACGTTTGTATCGTTTGGACGCCCAAAATTTTTTTTAATTTTTACATGGATTTTCATTAATTGTATTAAAATATTATGAATTTTAAAATTGAAAAAAAAATATTTTGTAAAATGAAGATAAAGTGATATGGAGAGAAATTAATTTGTGCTGCTGCCTCTGGGGATTTGTTCTTTGAAAAGTGGGTATTGTTGATTGTCTTTGAAATTGATGTAGCCAAGAAGAGAGAAGTGTGAGTTGGCGCTGCTTGTTATGATGGTACAGCATCCAAGCTAGGTTGTCCATTCAATTTGTTGCTTTATATAATTTTAATTAATCATAATTTTATGCTATTTTATATTAAAGGGACATATACTACACTCTATTTTAATTAATTATGAGTGTAGGTAATTGTTAAAAAGTGTGAAACCGTCGCATAGTAGTTTTCTAATTCGCATGCTTTGATTACTGAAAAGGTGAATCGCGGATGTCTTTCAAATGATGGGGACGAAACAAAAGCGAAACGTCACGAGATTACATGGAGTTGCGTTAATCGGCTACGCGCAAGATGAAGAGGATAGAATAATGACGTTTAATGCTACCATTTCTTTTATCAGTATAACTAATTGTTGATTTGTTGGATGAATGTAAAGGAAATAGGAGAAAGAATAAATTCAAGAAATGAAATCAAACACTACGGGGCCAAATAGTTTGATTACCCAAAGTCCAGCCCGTTTTGCATGAATGTTAAAAACTTTTTGAGAAAATTGGAAAATTAGTACTAGTTTGACATTTTGACCAATTATTTAATTTTTAGTATTCATTTAATTTTTTTTAATCTAAATGGCCTTTATTCCTTTTAAAAGCCAAAAGCTAGCAACAACTTTCTTACATTTCTTCTTATAACTGCCGTTCTTGGCCTCTTTTTTTCTTCAAAAACCACCACCGCAACCCACTTGTGTCGTGACCGCGTCATACGCCCCACTCACGGCACTTTCATTTTGAGTTTTTTTCAAAAAAAATTGGAGTTCTTAAATTTCATTCTTGGTTCAATTTTCTTGAGATCAAAAGCGATATATATATTCTTATACTGGTAAGAGCCAAAATCAATCGATTCTCCCATGGATTATTTCAAATTTAGTGATTATGTAAAAGTATATTTAAGTAATTTATTTAGATTTGTTCTTTTAGATTTATTTGATATATTGTTCATACTTTTTCAATTATTTGTTAATTTTTCCTAGTTTTAGTAAGGGTTTCATAAATATTTGTTGAGAAATTATGATTTTCTATCAAATAATTTAATAGTTCGGTTGATCATTTTTGTGATTTTTATTTTGTTATTTAGCATTAAAATCGTGTTTTACAGTGCAGCTTTTGTTATGGGTATCTACATCGATACGTAGCATCTAATTTAGTTATGCGTCATTTATACATCCGTATAAGCAAAACCTTTGGCATCTAATGGCGTATTGTATTTCAACTGATGCGATACATTATTATCCAATATAACCTTATGTATATTATTTTTATGTGCAAATTATTTCAAGAGATGCTCGAGAGTAGATGAACAGATGCATTGAAGACTAAATAATTATAGATGTACAATTATATTATATAGGATAATAGAATTTTCATTAACATGTAATGTATTTTGTTCTTCAATGAATACATTTACAATGTAATATTGAAATTATCAATATATTGTTTCTACTCGATTTGATATATATAAAATGAATTACATTATCAAAACTCAAGTTTTGAATACATAATTATTTCGTTTCTAAATGACTTGAGCTTCAATCCTTTGATCCATTCTTCATAATTTGTTACATTTTGTTTGTCAACATTTACATTCATCTATGCATGTGTTCATCTATTCTCGAACATCTCTTGAAGTAATTTGCACATAAAAAACAGTATACATGAGCTTATGTTGGATAATAATGTATCACAACTAATTGAAATATAATATACTCTATTATACACCATTATACATCATTATACGTTAGTTTTTTGGCATATACGGATGTATAATAACGTATAACAGCGTATATGAGATGTTACGATATTACTGCGTACTCGCCGCAAAGACCCGAAACGGAAAACCTGTTCAACAAAACATCGTGAAAAATCCTTTGAAAAATGCATACTCAAAGCAGCATGTCAGATTGATAGAAAATTAATTTCTCCAACAAATATATGGAACTCAATCAACTATAGAAATTAACAAATAATTGACAAGTATGAACAATATCATCAAATAACCTAAAAACAAACAAATCTAATGAAGCCATGAAACATGTTTTACATAATCATAAATTTGAAATAATCCTAGAGAATCCATTGATTTGGTTCTTACTCATATAAGAACATATGCCAGCTTCGATTTCAAGAAAATCGGACAAAAAATGAGGTTTTAGAACACATTTTTTTTTTTTGAAAAACAAAATCTGAAAATGAAAAAGTGGAGAAAAGAGTCGTGAAGAGCGGGGAGTTCGCGAATATGGGGGGTTGGTTGTGGTGAGTGGTAGTTTTTTGAAGAAAATGGTGGGTTGAGGGAAAGAGGAGAAGAAAGGCGAATAAGATGAAATAGAATAAAGGAGCAGGAGGTAGTTTAATTTTTTTTTTTTTAAAGAAAGCGTGTTATTTAGGTAAAAAAAATTAAGTGGATACTAAAAATTAAAAAAATGGTTAAAGTAATGCTATTTTTTCAATTTTCTCTGTTTTGTTGGTACATTGGAATTTGGATCCCAAGAAGAGAGTCATTTGGGCTGATCTTTCAGAAGAAACAATCCCACATAAATCATAATTCGTCAAGAAAGGGATAAATAATCTTATTGAACTAGATTAAGTTCACTCGAAAGAATATCAATTATTGGTTTAATTTCATCTCATCCCGAACTATGTTCGAATTTTCAATTTACCACCTTAATGCCTTAATTTTCTATCGTTAAATTTGTTCCATCCGTTCATTTTTTGAGTTAAATTGGATAAAAATCTAGTTCACACAATAATTACAACTTAATGTATCCTAAAATACAGACAATTCAATAAAAATAAATTGAAGGGAGTACACATTATAAGATGGATGGAAAAAAATGTTTTCAAGACACCCTCCAACACTTGGAAATGGTGGAAAAAATTCTACGTATGAGAGTCGTTTTTATGGGGAAGCTCAAGGATGCTAGTTATTCATGCTCCCATTTTATTTGCCAAGCATTTGGTTCTTTATTTTTATTTTTTATCTTTATGAGGAATGCAACAATAAGAAAATCTAAATAGATATATATGATCAAGAAAACATATATTGAACCTCCAAGGCACATATATCTCACAACCATGTACTTGATGAATTTAGGTTCCATTGGTGGTCAGCTAGCCTTGAACATAATGAATTCAAGTTCCAACCACCTAAAAGTGATCATGATTACAAGAATAAGTATAAAAAACAGAATTATGATTGTTAACATGAAACAATTAATTAAGGTCCTACACTATACTTTCTTTATTAATCATATCTTCCATGAAAAAGGAAGTCTTATTCTTATTTCCACATACCCTCCAATTTATTAGTATCCTTTAACTAAAATCATAAAACAATTTCTTGAAAGCCTTCATGTGAGGAACTTGTAGACAAGCTCTAACAATGACAGACCCATCCTCACTATTATCCGGACACAAAATAAAGTCACCATCAATATCATGCGTTACAGGTCCCATGTATACTTCTCTTCCCCACCCAAAATCCAAACCAAGAAATGGCAAAGTTAACCAACTTGTAACACCAAGATTAGGATTCCCATAAAATGGTCCATCACATCCATGAACATCTTGAAATGGACCAAAATCCTCCTGGTTTTTCCAGAAATCAATTGTGAAATGCACAAACTTTGCATCAGTTTTATCAATCGTTTCTCTAATTTTGCTCGCCGCGTAGCCTAATGGTTTCAAAATTAGATCGCCTGAATAGGCGTCCGAGACAACATCAATCGTCGAATTCCCGAAGAAATTTTGAGGGATCGGAGGTTGCATGCGTTTACGTATATCTACCGATATGCCTAGCCCTGTTTTTTGCTCTGCTTTATGGCCCCGGGCCATGCTAGAGCACCTCCAAATATGTCCCGAAATTGTCTCGTATCTTGAATACGGTCGGCCGGACTTGTCTGGCCTCGTCTCGTTAGCAGTGTACTTTAACAAGTCCACCTGAGTCTTTGTCAGTTTTAACATGGCCACTGTCGTTTCCTTCTCCCGCTCTTGTTTGGTACTCTTCTGACCGATCAGGAGCGGGGGATTGACAAACGGGACGAAATCAGGCGGGGGAGGTTTGGTCAGAACCTCACCCGCCCGAAGGACCCGTTTATCGAGTAAAGGTAAAAAGTCGAGGCTCTCCCCACGAGCGCATTTCGCCCATTCGGCTAAGAAATAGCTAGCACATCGTCCATCGACGATGACATGGGACATGGCGGGACAAATACTAATACTCCCACATTGGAATTTAGTAATCTGGATATATAACAAAGGATGTTCTTCTAAGGAAGTACTCTCATAGTCGATACTAGGGGGGAGGGACAACATCTCCGAAGACGTTGAGAAATCTCCGAGGTCAGATAGTTTTGCTTTGGTTTCGGCTACAATAAACTGAACGCCCATTGCATTGCAATCGAGCTCCAGGCGGCCTCCATGGACCCAACGGAGGCGCCCGGCAATTGGATAAAAATGGACAAGGAGTCTACTGAGTGACTCCTTGAGGGTTTTGATGAAGGCAATGGAGTTTTCTTGTTTATTTGGTGGTTTGTAGATGTGGACTGTTGAAATATGGCTTATGTATCCTATTTGATCCCAGTCGGCTAATTGCATAACCCCATTCCATGTTGGCTTTGATGGTTTAACCAAAGATGAACTTGTGAATGAAACTTTCATTTTAATTTTCAATTAAGATGGTGTGCTTACAGTTGAGAAATGAATATATATTTGTGAGGGAACTTGGGTTGTTTGACGCCTTTCATGGATTCTAATCCCGTGATCTATTTATAGAGTAAGAGGTGATATGCATGGATGCTATAAGCACACTCGAAACAGTAAACTTTTTGTATGAAATTACTATTTTAGCCCCTCCTATTTGTAAATGTAGTTTCATTTATCGGCAAAATAGTCATTTTAAAGTTTCTTAATACTGTGTGCTTATAGTCCTATGAGCTTCATGTGTAGTTTAACCACTCGTCCAACTATTTAGTCAACAAAGTAGTAGTGCTAGTAAAGACTAAAGAAAATGAGTAGACATGCAAACCATATTATTATAAATATTTAATCCTCTATATATTGTCAACTATTTCGTCAATTAGGCTACAACCCAAAAACGTGTGTAAACTTTTGTTTTGTTTAAATCAATATTTTTTCCTTATGTGGCAAAACGGATAGATTTAAGGTTAAGGACTAAGGAGTCTACCATGCTTTTATCATTCTACTTCCTCGATCCCGAAAGGATCTCCCACTTCTGAATTTGATGAATTAAAATTTTATATCCAATTTTTTGAAATTTTATATCCAATTTTTTTATACTTTTGTCAATGAAATAGGAAAATATAATATGTTAAACTTGTTTTTATATTAGCATGATAATTTTTTATTAAAATATAAATTGAATGTCCCAATTTCATTATTTTAACTAAATATGGAAGAATTTACATATTAATAACATTCGGTGGACAGATTTTCCATCTTCAAGGAAAAACAGTTCAGTCTAAAATCATGATTCTCCTTTTGAGGCTTGAATTCTGACTTGACTTTTGAAATTGTAAAACAACTATCCATTGAGTATAAGTATATTAAAAACACAATTATAAAAACATTTTAAAAATAAAAATCATAAAAAAGATTAAAAATATTAAAAAAAATTACAGCGTCTGTATTCTTCTTTATTCCATCAGTTTTGCATTATAATTTCATCTCTTCATTTCTTTCTTGCGTTGCTAGTTCTGTGACTTCTGTCTAAAACTCTCCGCTTATGTGTGGCTTTAGGCACTAATTTATTGGACTATATAATTCGACTTATTAGAACATAAGCTTTATTGATTAGTGCATGATTGTCAAGAATTAGTGGATGCTTTTGAATCCATTTATAACTTTTATAGTATTATACATGAATGTCGTTTATTATCTCGTCTTTATTAGCTTTTTCTCAAGTAGCTTTTCTCTGCGATTTTTTTCTCAATTCAACACATGTGAAGATTTTTGGGGTTTTAATTATTGTATATTGTCTTTCTTCAGGAATCAGGATTGCTATGTAATTTCCTCGATCTCTCGTTTCCAAAAGAATATATGCAGTAATTAGAATTTTTATATAAGGAGTACGGATTATTACTTAATATCATATTTATAAGTAAAATTATAAAAATTTGGGGGAAGGCTAACAGTATAATTTTTAAAATAATAACTATAGTTTTTGAAAAAATGTTTAATAAAACTATTTTTTTTGAAAAATTAGGGTGGACGATTGCTCTCCCATGCCTCCTAATTTCTCCAATGAATATATGCACCTCCCTTTATTTGAAGTTCACAAATCACAATACATTGTCAATTTATTTTTTCCCTTTTTCCACTAATAATTGATCTACTTATTAAAATTTAAAACTTAACAAATTAATTACTAAAAAATTAAAATTGGACAATAATCTTTCATAAAATGGAGGAAGTAAATTTTTTGTGTGAACCATAGGCATAATTTTTTTGACTTTAGAATAGGGGTTTTGGTAAGGATTGTAAGGAATAAATTAGCCTATTCCTCGTCCCAAAATAAAGTCGTGACATATTTAGAGCCTCACATATTTACAATTATTAAACTCGTGAAGAAAATGTAATGTGAACTAAAGACTTGGTGAGTAAGAATATTTTGTAAAGGCAAACCTAAATTGTTGACTTACATTAGTTAGCTACAATATTTGACGGTGACAATGAACAACGATGATGACCATAGAAAAAACGATTTTCTCTATTGACTTAGATGTCCGGTTGTTGACCCACTTTGTTCTGTCTCGGATTTAACATCACAAATACTAAAATCTAGGGGGTTCGGTTGGATTGGATAAAAAATCAGATCAGATCGGAATAAATGAGATTTTTAGGATAAAAAAAATCGGGTAGAACTTTTTTTGAAATAGGTATTTTAGCCAAAAGCAGATGAGAATCAGGTTATCGAGTCTGAAACGAGGGCCGGATTATATGGAATCAGGTCAGGATTCGGCTAAATAAACATAAAGTCAGCACTTATGAAAATGAAATTTAATAGTTTAATCTATTTTTATAGTAAATTAAGCCTCAAACTCATCCATTTTCTGAACTTTGAATTCCCTCCCCCCCTCTATTCTTGATTCTTTGATTGAAGAATCCTCTCCCCACTATTGGCGTTTCAAACGTAAGGCCGCAGTAAGATGTTATTAATCTCAGAATTTTAAGTTATTATTTGAATGTTTATTATTTTTAGTTATTATTTTAATTTGTTTATTAATTTATTAATTAATTTTTAGTTTATTAATTTTGTTATTATTTCAAATTTTAGTTGTTTTATTATTTTTAGTTATTATTTCAAATTTTGATTGTTTATTAATATTTGATATAAGATTATTTTGAATTTATTTATTAATATTTATTAATTTTAGTTGTCTAATATTTATTATTTCAAATTTGTTTATTATTTTAGTTGTTCTTTGTAATTAGTTGTAAAATCAGGTAAATCCGGTCGAGCCAGGATTCGGATAACAAACAGGATTGTTTACATTTTTTCATAAAATCTAATCCAGGTTGATTTTACGTAAAATCAGGTAAATGGTTTGATCGCTTGCCTACTAAAACCTAAGATGATGCTAAATTGATAATGCTTAATGTCACTCATCTGCCACGGACTTCCAATCTAGTCAAGATCAATTAAAATTATGTATATCATTATTGATATTTGAAACTCTTTATATTGAATTGTCGGAGATATCGAATGTCCTTCTATACAAAAATAGGAGTTATTGAGTATCAACAAATTCTCTATATTGAGTTATGGGAAATATTGAGCGTTGTGTATATTTTATTATTAATTATTATATTTTCAATATCTAAATATGTTAATTTAAGCTCGAGTATATTAAGGAAAAGACAAGGGGTTTAATCATATAAATGAATTTCCTGAAATACCACTATTCTTCTCGGTCGGTTGTGAAACTTGTAGATTTGGAGTTGGCACGAGTGCACAACTTATGTATGCACATAGGAACGGTGGATCATGATCTTTAATTCTTTATCGACCCAATATCCTAATTAAATCCATATTGTATGATCCGTCCACCTACTTTGGTAGGAGTAATATTTATATTATTCCATTTCCATTACTATAGTCCCCATATAATACCATCCTCATTCCTCTCTCCTCGGACTTTAAGCAACCAAAAATGAAGGTAACAACAACATATTCCTCCATTATCAAACCATGTGAGCCAACTCCAAATACCAAAATTCCACTAGCAGAATGGGATCAAATAGGCTATATCAGCCATATCCCAACCATTCACATCTACAAACCATCACCAAACATCCCCCAAACCACTCAAATTGAAAATCTTAAAGATTCATTAAGCAAAATATTAGTCCCCTTCTACCCTCTAGCTGGACGTTTACATTGGACAACCCGAGGCCGTCTGGAGATAGGATGTGATGCTACCGGAGTTGAGTTTATAGTTTCCGAAACTGGATCAAGACTAGAAGAACTAGGTGAATTCTCAACATGTCAAGAAATTCACAAACTGTCTCCTAATATTGACTACAAAAACACCCCTTTTGAGGAAATCCCGTTAATGTTCGTCCAGATTACAATTTTCCAATGTGGGAGTATCACAGTTTGTCCTGCTTTGTCTCATGCTGTCATAGATGGAAGAGGGGCAAGCTACTTCCTTAATGAATGGGCTAAAGTTGCTCGAGGCGAGCAACTGGACGTTGAACCTCTTCATGATCGGACGGTGATGAAGGCAGGCGAGCCACCTTCATCGAATCCAACTCCGTTGGATTTCAACCCGCTCCTTCCTCCTCCCCTCCTTATCGGCGAAACTAGCGATAAGGAGGAGAGGAAGAAGGAAACAACAGTTGCCATGTTGAAATTAACAAAAAACCAAGTTGAAATTCTCAAAAACAGAGCAAATGAAGAGAAAATTGATGGGAAGTCTCGACCTTTTTCAAGATATGAAACTGTTACAGGTAAAAACGTCAGTTCTTTTCAATGTTTTGTTGTTTTTATTTCTTTTAAATATAAAATAATATTTTTGTAAATAGATTTCTCTAACCATAACCAATCTTGTGTTACAGGACATGTATGGAAGTGTGCTAGCAAAGCTAGAGGGCATAAACCAGAGCAAGAAACAGGGCTAGGCATCTCAGTTGATATCAGGAGGCGCATGAAACCTCAAATACCAGACAATTATTTTGGGAAAGCGACGATTGATGTGGTTGCAGAGGGATGCTCTGGTGAGCTTGTTTCAAGAACCTTAAGCTATGCATGTAGCAGAGTACGTGAAGCAATTGATAAGGTGACAAATGAGCATATAAATATGACAATTGATTTCTGGAAAAACCAGGAAGATTTGAAAATGTTTCAAGATTTGGAAGCATTGAAAGGTGAAGAAGAAGGGCCATTTTATGGGAATCCAAATCTTGGTGTGACAAGTTGGTTGACTTTGGCATTTCATGGCTTGGATTTTGGATGGGGGAATGAGGTTTATATGGGTCCAATTACTCATGATTTTGATGGAGATTTCATACTTTTTCCTGATCATGATGAAGACGGAGGGTTGATTTTGAGAGCTTGTTTGCAAACTCCACATATGGAGGTTTTCAAGAAAGTGTTCTATGAAGATATTTGATTGTTATGGGAAGCTTGAATTTTGTAATTTTTTTTTTTGAATTATTAGAGCATTGAGGTTTATGTTCTCATGTTTTATTTGTGTGAAATAATTGTGTTTGTGTAATCTTGGAATGATCAAGTTGGTTTAATCATATTAAATGCATTTATGTATTTCTTGTTTCATTTTTCTTGAGTAATTGTGCATGAAAGCATTCACTTGAATCTGATCAACAAGGCTAGAGGAATGGTTAATGAGAATATTGAAGTTATGCAGTGGTTGGAAATTTGGAATTAACTAGCAAATGACTACTTTCGTTTTATATTTTATAAAGCATAACAATCATCATTTCAAGTATTTTTAATTCAAATAAAAAGAAGTGTAATGATTTTTTAGGGTGAGAAAAGAGTTGCTAAATCACTTATTTCGGATCCAAACACAATTTATAACACGCAATTGTCATAGAAAGATGGCGTTTTTAATTAGAATATATCCATATTTTATATTTCAAAAATTTGCCCCAAAGATGTAACACGAGATGGATTACGAGCTTATCCTTATTTTAAAATGAATTTTTGTAGTTGGGGCAAATTTGAAAGGATATGAGATTTGTGGAGTTTGCAAGGATATGAGAAACATGATATTTTAAAAAAAAATTCAGATGGTATGTTTAATTAGAGTTGTATTTGAAACAAATTACTTGAGTATCCTTAATTTATTTCAACCATAAGATCAAAAATTATTTAAAATAAAAGATCTAATGGTCAAAATTAGAGTAAATATCATGTTTACCATAATTGTTAAGCCTACAAAAATTGGCTCGTTTGATTATAAGGTGTTGGAAAACTGCTTACTCTGATTTAATTTCCAAAAATAGCATTGAGATTTTGGGGTTATGTTCTGATTGTCGAAGTCAAAAGTTTGGCAGTTTACAAAGTTCACATGTGAGATTTTTATTTAATTTATATAAATAAATTTGAATATGTTCTAATATTAGTAATTATTTTACAATTTTCTCCGGAAGCACTAAAACCAACGGTAGGCCAAATTGGGAAGTTGTAAGTCCAAAAATTGAAATGTTCGATATTCATATTTCCTACAAACCAACCCTCACATGCGCACATGTCCCATTTAAAGGGAATTATTCATTCAACCTAAGTTGTTGAGGTCATTGAACAACGAATCATACCTACTTTATTACAAAGATTAGGTAGAAGGATGAGGAGAAAAGAAGGCATTCATGTTGGTCACATAGCATTTCCAAGTTGGATGATAGTGGGATCCAATTGCATGAGTGAGGCAAGCAAGTGCAATAGCTAAAGTGGCTAATCCCAAAATGGTGTCCAACTCATTTGGTTGGTGTTACTTATCTCATTATTATATCACCACTTGTCTAATTTGGAGCCTTTTTGTCTAATTTGGAGCCTTTTCAAAATGGATTAACGTGAAATATAGTTATACGTGTCTTGAGAATTTGGTTAATCATTTTCAATAATTTGGTGGAAGTAAACGGAAGTTGAACAAAGTATTTTGTATGTGGGTCCTGATGGGTAATATTTCCATTTCAAGATCAGGAATATCCTTAAAAACCATTACAAAAACAGTCTCCGCCAACCTTGTTGCTTATGCCCATTTCAACAATACTTGTTACTACACCCTTGCATAGAATAATGCCAAACATTGAATTATTTACCTACCCAAAACTTAATAAACTAAAATTGACTCTGATCTTAAATTAAAAAGAAAATGAACGAAAATAGTTAAGTGAGATGATTTTCGAACATGAGTGATCGAATTGAATAAATGTGTTGTATCATTCACCCTTCTTTTAATTAACCTTGAACAGTTGTGCAATGTACAAGATCTTCAACACTAGTTTTTTATCCAACGACAGAGAGTATGATAGTTGTGAATTGTGATTCAATTTTGAAGTCGGCTAAGAGCTCTTTGATCTTATAAATCCAAATTCCACTTAGAGAAAAAGTATAGATTACTCCACTTACGTTAGATGCATGCATTCCTGTAACATCTAAGAATGAAAATGAAACGACTCAAACTCACTAGAACTTTTGCATCATCCATTGATCTTTAGCTTTATAATAAACAATAACCCATATTTCTTATTGATAATTAATTTGAATACTTGATACACGTTTTAATTCTCGCTGGTTATTTAATTAAATGCTAAAATAGTAGAAGATTAAAGTTGTAGATCACCATTACTATGAAAGCTAAGGAAACTGAAATTATTTTAAACAGGTGACAAAGAACTCGTGATAATAATGATCTCAGGCTGCTTCACGTTTTGAAATCACTATATGGCATGAGCATATGTTCTGGCCATTTCGCATCCCACTAGCTAGTGATGAACTTTATTTCCTTTACTTCTTGGCATTGAGGAATTAGAATTTTTGTATAATAGGATGAATAATTCGATATAATATAAATAAGAATAAATATAAAAGTTTATGGAGACGAACAACACGACTTTTAAAAATAAAGAAAATAGTTTTTGAAAAAATACTTAATATAAATAGAATGTTATAGCAATTGTTTTATTATGGCTTGATAATCTGATCTTTTAAATTAAGTAAAGATAAGCTTGAAAGAAAATCTGTGAGTTTTTTCATTGGTATCTGACAAAGCGTTGTTGGACTAATCGATGGCGAGTAAATTTCAGCATAACGGATGGAGGCAGTTACAAGATTTAACTCAAATAGTTGAGGTAATCTACTTGAGAGTCTTACAAAGAGCACGAAGCTATTGGGTGCAAGAAAAAACTAAGAAAGTTAAAGCCATTTTATAGGACCAAGTATTAAATCTAAACTCCTAAAGTTCAGATGTGAGACTTTAGCATAACTTTAAATTCAAAGGCATTTCTAACAAATTTTACCTTCGGCTTAGATTAACTACTCAGATGTCGAGATAACTAGAGAAAAAGCGATTTCCTCCCAGGACTAGCACAAAATGTATACGGTGCGGATATTGCTCATATAATAAATAGATGTGCCATGCACAATGTACCCGGATGCGAGTGCAGATGAATGGCTGCGCCTCGGATGTTGCCACCCGAACTTAGCGAGCTGACTTTAGAGTTCAAGCAATCTTTGAAACTTGCTGCAATGGAAGCAAGCCGTAAACATATCAGTGGATTATCTAAGCGATTACCCGACTGTTTGCCTTGATTCTCTTACAAGCTCCTCGGAAATGATATCTCACGTCAATGTGTTTGGTCCTCTCGTGATGAACTTGATCCACTGGTCAGAAGCATATTGCACTTTCAGTATCCATGATACACAATAGCTTAGTCATGATGTAGTCCTAAATCGGTATTCATCGCCTTAATGAATCACTCATGGCGAACGCAGCCGAAGCCATATCTTTCTTTCGGTAGTAGACAAAGTCACTTTGGACTACAAAGTAGCCTTCGACTCTATGGAACCACCAAGAGTGAACCACATGCTTGATCATCGATGCTATTTTGTCAACGTCTCAGGCGTAGTCGGAATCGGGAATATCCAAAATAATACTTGACTATCGCGCCATAAGCTGAGACCAGCATCGGATATTTCTAGATATTTGAATATCCTCTTGCTGAGCTTGCCAATGCTCATTTCGAGGGCTCTTCCATGAACCTACTAACAATGCGGCTGACGTAATGCTGAGGTCGAGGTCTAGATGCGGACCATAAGCATGCATCGAGCTGCCATGCAGCTGGCATAAGGAACCACGAGGCATGTGTTCCTTTTCTTGGTGCAAATACACTGATAATGTGCATTGAAGCACTAGGAGTATCGATAGGCTTCTGAGAGTCATGCCAAATCTTGATGATCTCGATGTAGCCATACGTGACAGAAAAGACTTCCTTTGACATATCTGTGATCTCCGTTCCCGAATTTTCTTGGCGCGCTCGTCCTTCATATCCAAACTTTACCTTTGAGTAGTCACTTGACTTGAATGTCGACTTGTTGAAATTGCCGACTAACAACATATCATCTACATACAATACCAAGTAAATGAATGATCCATCTTTGACCTTGTTGTACTATATACAACTATAATATGGACTCCTCAAATACCGAATCTCAAGCATGTAGCTATCAAACTTCTTGTACCCATTTAACCGAGCTGCTTGAGCCATACAAAGATTTCTTCAACGCACATAGCGTAGTCTTCCTTTTCGGGTTCTTGAAACCGTCGTTGTATCGTATAAATATCTTCTTCCAACTCTTCATGTAGAAGCGGTGCGCGTCCCCAGTTGCTTTCGATCTCGAATCTTGATGTCTGACTATATGAAACACCGTGATGGAAATATGTTTGATACAATTGAGAATATCTCGTTGTAGTCCATCCTCTCTTTCAAACCTGTTCGGAGCCTTATACTTGATCCGCCAATTTGGTAACAACCCTTCGCTTCTTCTTGAACAACCAACAAGTGACAACCTTTCTTCTTTGGTTTTACGTAACTCCAAGTTTGATTCTTTTTAGTGACTCATCTCATCTCCCGTAGCGTGAAGCGTTTAGACGGATCGATGCAGTAGCAGCCTTCTTTATAAGAAGGCGCTCATGTGACCAACTTCCTCGCAGCACAATAAAGCAAAGGCCAACATATCCTCGTATCCATTACCTCAAGTAGGAGTACTCCATGGATTTGCTCTTACAGGGCGATCCCCAGAGCCCGAACTATGATGTTCTACGAGGTGGAGCAGTAAGCTTCTAACCACGGCCGAGCGTTAACACTCATCTCACAACTAACTTCAATCCTACTGCTCCTTCGGCACCATGCTTACGTCTTCACTAATTGAAGTCTTGAGAATTGGGTTAAACATGGAATTTTCATCAAATATAACATTCACCTTTCAGAATAACCACTCACATTCGGATAAACTCTATAGCCTTTCAAATCAAGTAGCCTACAAATACTCCCTTAACCGTTCTCGGCTCCAATTTCCACTTCATTCACATAATAGTAAAGCTGTCTGACCAAAAGGTCTCGAAGCTTGAGTAATTAGCAAACTTTCGAGACCATAGTTCATAAGAGTTTTTTCAAATTTATGCTTGTGTGAGGACCTCGGTGTCGAATAACATTGTACTAGCGCCTCGGCCCAAAACTTTCTTTCTAGTCGGCATTCGAGGCGTACATCAGCCCTCTCGGAAATATAGATTAAATACATTCTGTAACACCGTTACTGTGGGGTGTATACTATTTGTATGATGTACAGCGATTCAAACCATTCTTGCAAAACTCATCAAACTGGATGGCCAGAATTCCGAGCAATTGTCGATTCTGGCCTCTTGATCTTACCCTGTATGCGATTTTCCACCAAAATCTTCCCTTTGTTTGAGTTGCTTGACGTCACCGCTGCAGTTCATTAAGACCCGATTAAATCCTTAGTGTCATCGTCAGTGAAATATACGTGACCCTAAAAAAGTCATGTGAAGAATCCAATAATTTGGTGGATGTGTCGAGTGTGCCGCTGATCTAGGTTGCCTTAGGAAACTGGCCGATGTAGCTTCCCAGGCTGTCCTTGTTTTCGCAGGCAGATGTCGCCCAACACCATTGCCGCTGAAGGTTATCATGGCTAAAAATTTGCATCCTCCCTCGCTCATATGCAGCGCATGCTCTTGCTTGTCATATCATCAACCGGAGGCAATTGCGTGAGAATCTCTAAGCGTAGCACGCAAGAAATACAAAGTACCAGCAACACCTTTTGAGAATCACTTTTGAACCGTTGTAGACATGCGAGACTCACGTTCGCCTTTGAAGTTAAACCCCTTCTTTGTCTAGAAGGCGAGATATAAGATTCTTGATGTATGTAGCACGTGCCTCACACGTCATTCAAAATTACCAAAACTTCCCGTCATGAGTCATAAGCTTGATTGAACCCAGTCGGCACTTCTGGTAGAACTATTGTATGAAAATATTCCCACCGTCAACTTGTTCGCCAGGTCAAGAACGTTCTCTCCTGGACATATATGATATGAAGCCCGAATCCTGCCCAAACATCGGTGCTTAATGTGTGTCCGTGACTATTTTGATGTCTGGAAATTAGGACTTTGAACCGTCCCTCGGCCGACAATGGCGGTCCCCGATGCATTGCAATTTCCACTTTCACTTTTCTTGGGACAATCCCTCTTCTAGTGACCGCCTCGCTTCTATTAGTTACGTATCTCTCACGGCCGGACCCTTTTTTGAATGGTTTCTTGAAACTTTTCTTCCTGGAGTTTACCATGCTCGATTGTTATTGGCTATAAGACCTTAGCTTTGATTATTCGAACTAGGACCACTTCTGAAATTATGCGATTATTTCTAGTATAAACCCTACTAACCTCCTCTAGAGATAAAAATCCTTTAATTTGTCATTGATTCTACCAAATTCTCGTAGGATGGAGTAATGAGGCTAATAATACTCAATCTGACATCTTGTCATCAATTTTAATCTCAATATTATGCAAATCTAATAATATTGAATTTGTCGTCTAGATGATCTTTCGGAGATGTGCGCCGTGCGTTCGAAGGCCCGAATAGACGTTGTTTAAAGCGACTTGTTGGTTAAGCTCTTGAGTAAATGTAAAGAACTCTCTGAAACTACGCTACAATCCAAATGATTTGTGTCTTTGTTCGAGAAGCATCAATGATGATGTCGTCACTCGGTGATAATGACGTTGGATAAGCCTCATAGAGATCTCTGTGTGCCCAGGTTCGAGGGGTTAGGCGGGCAGCAGTGTCAAGCCACTTCTCGTTTTAAGCAATGCCCACTAACATGGTTGCATAAAGCTGAAGCTACTCCTCTGTGAACTTCTCAGCATCGATGATAACCCTTGGGCTTTGATCACCCAGGTTTGTTATAAACGAACACGTGTTTATTATAATGAACAACGATTATGAGACTAGGAATTAAGTAAAAGCTTGAAGAAATACATAAGGATTTTACGTGATATCCCAAAACAAATTCACAGTAGAGCCATCGGAAATTTTTCTTTATAACATATGGAGGAGCAGTTACAAGATTTAAGCGAAATAGTTGAGTAATCTTCTTAAGAGTGCTACAATGGCAAACTATTTGGTGCAAAGAAAAATTAAAATTTAAGCCTTTTTGTAGGGCCAAGTATTAAAAGCTAAGCTACTTAAAATTTAGATGTGGAACTTTAGCGTAATTGAATTCAGCGTTTTAATGATCGTATTTCAAAAAATTACCTCCATGGGTTGGCATGGATTCTCCGTATAGATTAATATATATGATGATAAGTGACACATTAATAATTATAAAAATTCCCACATGGACACTTTTCAAATTTTGAAAAATACTTTTTCTATTTAAAATTACAAACTATACAATACTTGCAAATAATAATAAGTTGATAATTATGTATCACTAAATGAAGATGAAATGTGTAAGTGGCCTTTGAGTTTCTTTGCATGGATTTTCTAATATTTATTGATTGGTGTTCGATAAATGACATATCAATAATAATTGTTCACATGCTAACCTTTTTAAATGTAAGCAAAAATTTAATCAATCATACCTTATAAAAAATGTCTGAAGGATAAAATTATCATTTCACTCTCAAATTCGGCCAGTAGTGTGGTCAGATCCGACACATAGCCTACTACAGCCATTAGCCCACTTATTAGTTGTGCACAATCCCCGTTCGTTAGGGTCCTTAAGAGCCTCTCTCGAATCCCCGCTAACATTAAGCGGATGTTCATTTAGCACAACTTTTCACAAACGCGTGTGACAAAAAAAACGATTGTTTACTAAAAGATCAAGTGAGTTCCTGTTTAGATTAAGTGGGTGCCTGTTTTTAACAAATAGTATATTTTAAACTTATTTTATTGATTCAAATTAAAATTTTGAACCAATAAAAACATAAAGTTTAATAATATGGACTTATATGGTATAAAGGAAAAATCAAACTGAACAGTGTCTTAAAAATGGGGTTAGTAGTTCATAAATATTTGAGAAGTTAAAACTTTACGATTATTTAAGAATGGGGTAATACAATTTATTACCGTCATTGGATTTACGTTACAACATCATCTTCTATTACAAAATATGTGCCAAAGCACAAGGTACGTAATTGGGCACCCATTACATGCTACAACAAAAAATTCAATGCAAACAAAATAATGTAATCCTAAATGGCAATTCAACTTAGACTTGCCTAGTTATAATAATTTACATCCTACTAATTCTTGATGTATCCATAGATTTAGCCAACTCTCTGAGCACAAATTTCTGAATTTTTCCAGTTGAAGTCTTGGGCAACTCTGCTTTAATCACCACTTTTTTGGGCACCATATAATGAGGCAACCTGGCCCTGCAAAACTCTATAATCTCCTTTTCTTGTAACATTTGATCACTCTTTTCCTTCAAACTCACAAAAGCACAAGGCGTCTCCCCCCAAAACTCATCCGGCTTTGCCACCACCGCGGCCTCATTAATCGTCGGATGCATATATAACACGGATTCAACCTCAACACTGCTCAAATTCTCACCTCCACTAATGATCACATCCTTTGATCTATCCTTAATTTCCAGGTACCCATCAGGGTGCATAACCGCGACATCTCCCGTATAAAACCATCCATTTTTCATGCATTTGGAGGTGGCCTCAGGGTCCTTAAAATACCCCAACATAATACATGCACCCCTGAGTACTACTTCACCCAAACTCGACCCATCTCGCTCAACACAGACCCCGGATTCAGGCTCCACGACATCAACTTGCGCCATTCCAACTGTCCTAACCCCCTGTCTCGCCTTCATCCTCGCCTTCTCCGAAGCTGGAAACTTCTCATAATTTTTCTTCCATGTACAAGATATTACATGTCCCCCTGTCTCCGTCATTCCATAACCATGACTCACGACGAATCCGAGTGCCTCGGTTTTATGCAAAACCGCCGCTGGTGGGGGTGCCCCGGCGGTTGAAACCGCAACCTGGTGGCTCAGCTTATTCTCATCTGGAGAGTTGCATAGCATGTTCAACACGACAGGCGCGGCGCACATGTGAGTCACCCTGTGGCGATTAATCAAAGAATATATAACTTTTGCATTGAATTTCCTTAGGCAAATATTGACCCCTCCTACTGCAGCCATTCCCCATGTGAAGCTCCAACCATTTGCATGAAACATTGGAAGTGTCCATAAAAAAACAGGCTCTTTTGGGACAGACCATTCAAGTAATGAATCAAGAGCAACAATAAATGTTCCTCTATGACTATGGACAACACCCTTTGGAGCTGAGGTTGTTCCTGAGGTGTAGTTTAATGTAAGAGGAGTGTATTCATTTTCAGGTTTGATCCAATTGAAATTTGGGTTTCCATGTTGGACCATTTCTTGATAAGTATAGAATTCAGGTTCTGTTTCAGACACTGATGCTTCTTCTGTGATGAGGATCAAAATTGGTCTAGGAGATTCTGGTTTGAACATAGATAAAGCTTCCAGGACTAAAGAACATGATTGGTAATCAACAAAAACCAGCCTGGATTCAGCATGCTGGAGGAGGACTGAAATTGTTCGTGAATCGAGTCGAGTATTTACCGTGTTAATTACAGCTCCAGCCATAGGTATGGCAAAATGAAGCTCATACATTGCTGGAATATTTGGTGCTATAACAGAAACAAGTTGGCCTGTTTTGATACCCAATGATGAAATTGAGGATGCTACTCTTAGGCATCTATTGTAGGTTTGAGACCATGTATGTGTTGTGTTGTTGTATATGATTGATGGACAATCTCCATATACTATGGCTGCTCTCTCCAAGAAAGATAAAGGTGTAAGAGGGCATGAATTTGCTAAACTTGGTTTTAGTTGATCCATGAGAGAGGATGTTGGTTGTGGGTGATTTGATTTTTTGAATTGAAAATATGAAGAGTGGTTGTATGATGACTAAATATGGGGATGTCTATTAGTAATGGCTAATGGTTGCTCGCACTATTTGGATTAGTGTAATGAATATCTTGTGAATTTAGTTTTTATATATTAGGAGTGGGAATATGTCTTTGATTTCTTAAAATGTGAGTTGAAGTTGATGAAGTTTTGCAAGATGATGCACGTCTTTGTTTGCTTGAAAATATGGCTAAGAGGGTTGAAGATCTCTTGAAAATGTGAGTAGGAGGGGTTGAAGTTCTTTCAAGATTTGGATGGATATCTTTGTTTTCATAAAAATGCAAGTAGAAGTTGATGAAGTTTGCAAGTCTTTGTTTGCTGAAAAATATGACTAAGAGGGGTTGAAGATTTTTTGAAAATGAGAGTAGGAGGGGTTGAAGTTTTTTCAAGATTATGGATGGAAGTCGTTGTTTTTCTTGAAAATGTGAGTAAAATAGTAGGGGGGAAAATCTAGTTTAAATACTAGAGGTTAAGAGATTTGGGGAGTGGTGTTAGGTAGAAATTGGTGGATTTAAATATACAATAAATTTTGGGTAGATTATTTTAAGGCAAGCCCTCATCTTTATAGAGAAAATATATACTATTTTATGTTCAATGGAGCAAGTCAATGAATTTAGCATACACGGATTTGGCTGGTTTCATCAAGTTTGACGTTGGTGTAATCTTAACGCTGCAAAGAAGTTGGTGGACACATGTAGTCAATCAATTTTGCAACAACTTCAAGCTTACTTGTGCGTTAGTGGCTTAGTGCGCCTATTTATATTTATACATTTCACACAATCATCTATCCACTACTATTGCACTAAGTTAATCTCTGTTAAAGAATTTATATGTTCGTATTGAAATAGAGAAGTCTATTTTACAGTACATTGAAGTTGAGTATTAGTTGCAATGCATTATGAATGTGAGGATGAAGCTTTCAATTTTTATTGATATTATTATTCATTGATTGTTCACATAATGAATATGAGATAAAGGTCGTTTTCGAAAATCGGAATGAACCACCGATTATCCATAAATCATCTTGGACCATCTCTATCAGCCACCAACCCCCAAACCTCACCTGGGCAGTGGCAAGTGGTAGGATTCGGTGGGCCGGATTCGTTAGTCAGGCTAGTTGAGTCGTTTCGGGGTTGGTAAACTTCGTTAGACTACGTCAGCTTACCGTCGGCTTGACTATATATACTTTAATGGGGTGGGGTGGTGAGTTTTTAGCCAAGCGTTAGATCGGCGCGCGTTCGTTCTGCAGTTCGGTGGGCGTTGAATCGCGTTCGACGCGTTCGTTAGTGGTTAGATTAGCATTAGCGGTTGTCAGCTAAATTAAACCGGACGTCAGGTAGAAAGGCATCTTAAATGGATTCAGCCCCAGCGCTTATTAGCGGATGTGGTTTTATTCTACCGGACGTCAGATTAAGCTAAGCAGACGTCCGGCAGTATATTAATAATTCCAAGCGGGCTTAGATAAATAAACGGACATCCGTCTGAAGTCATTGAGCGATTAATTTTAGCGGGCGTCATAGATAACTAAAGCGGACATCGACAGCCATTTGGGCATATAAATTTACTCAAACCCTAATTATTCTTACCGATTATAGCGGTTCCGACACCAAATTTCATATTTTCGAGCTTTTGTCATGAAAGAAATTTGGGAACAAAATGGTTATGGCGCGCGCGGCCTCCTGAGGATGGGCGCGGAATCCCCCTGGAGAGATCCGTTCCCCTGCATTATTCGAGGTCTGAGTGTAACTGCTTAAGTGTCTCGTCCGTCCATTGATATGATTCTAGTCCTCTAAGTGATCATAAGATGTTTATTTGGATATGTACAAAGGAATGCGAATCTGATGTATTCTATATTGATTAAATTATATACCGTCATTATTTTTTATTGAATATTGAAATGTGTAGGTTGGAAAAATATGCAATTTGGAATGGAGGATTGGTCGTTTGAATTCAGATTGATAGATGGAGTATGCTTGGAATTGAAAGCGTGATATATGGCGTGTATCCGAGTATCCGTCGGCCCGATCTTCGCACCCCAAATCCCAAAGATATGATAGATGAAGATGAAAGAATAATGTTACATGTTTTTATTTTTCTTTTATAAATGAACATAGTTTATTTATTTTGTTTTATAGATGGATGAACTTTGCTTAGTTTAATGTTTATGGTATGTTTTATTCTATGGATGTTAAAACTGTGGTTCGGATGTTTGAAGTTTGTTTTATGATTTTGTTGGATTTCGATTTAGATATTTATGGGTTTTTTTATGTGTAATGGTAGTTCGTTTTTTATTTTTGATATGGTGTAAATAGGTGTGACTTGTGATGGATAAGCTGATAACTGCAGATCGGGCGTCGGCTTGATCAACCGGACGTCCGGCAGGGTTCGTTGAATTTGGGCGAGGTCGGGTTGACATTGTAGTTAGTGTGCCGGTGGGCAGTGGTATCGTAATTCTCGGAACAATGAATTCGCGTTCGGCCTTATTTTAAGCAGCCGTTTGGTGAGCTGGGCCATGGCCGGATTCGCGTCCGTCGTAACGGGCGATGTCTTGTCAGAGCCGCTCGTTGCAGCGTCTACTCCCCCACTCATTTATGTCGCCAATGGGCACATCTAATAAGGGTGAATGATAATCATGTAAGTATATGTATATGCTAAAACTTAGTAGTAAAATTCGGTATGGATTTTGCATTTTATCCTAAATGTTGACTGAGTTATTGAATTTTTGTATACTATTTTGGGTTCTTAGGCTAATTTCTTACTTTCTCAATTACTCATATATCACATATAGTTTTAATATTTAATTATATTATATTATGAGTATTTATGTGTGTATAAAATGAAAATTATTTGATAGATGAAACTATTAAAGTATAAAAAATATGGTCTAATACTTTATGAAAAAATTGAAATAAATGATTTAATTGTTTTTTATAATATATAATAAAAATTTATTTTACCTAAGAAAGGTGTTGTTACATTTTTTTATACTTGAGGGGTGAAATATTTCTATAACGTTGGGCGTAATACGATAGGTTGTGTAAAATAAAATAAAATTGAAACCGTTGGGGGGGGATTGTTGAAAAGTTGGATGATGATGATATGGATAAAAATGTTAGAAGAAGTTTGACATGTTAGTTTGATCGGAAGGTGCAGCATCACTACTCTCTTTGGGCACTTCAGTAGCGTGTCGGAACAAACCTGACCATGACGGTGGCTTTCAGTAAATGATAAATTTGTTGGGATAAGCATCTTTGCGTGTTCGATTCTATTATTATTGGATTTTCGGATTTTGTATCCCATCCCAATTATTTGATAATAAATTAATTTTTTTTATATCAAAATTCATCATTTTTTTGCTCTATAAATAGAGACTTGGTTAATTTGATTTGGATATAAAAAATCATCAATTTTTAATATAATTATCATCTCCAATTCTTATGTTTATTTATTTGCAAGAAAAAATTAATTAGGAATATGAGATTAAAAATATTTATATAAATTTCGTTTTTAAAAAATATCGAAACAATTTATTTAAGTGTTAATTATTCTTATTTAATTATAAATGATAATTATTATAATTATTTAATTATAAAAATAAAGAATATAAGTAAATAAAAATATAAGATAAAAGTGGTGGGGTAGGATAGTATTAAACAAAACCATTGTAGAAGTGTAAAAGTTGAATGGATGTTGAATTATTATGTGAAAGAGAGAGAAAATGATATGGAGTGTTGGGAATTTGAAAAGAGGGTGTTGAAAAAAAATGACCATTGTACATAGTCTTATACTCTTTACGTTCCTAAAAGATTGTCCACTTTTGACTTTTTAACTTTTTAATAGTTGAACTTTGAACATAAATATTTTTGTTTGTGTTTTATAATATTTGATGAAAAATATATCAATGGAAAGAATTTGAAATATATTTTTATTGCATATTTTATAAAATATTATAAAATACGAAATAAAAATATTTGAATCAAAAATTCAATTATTAAAAATTAAAAATCAAAAGTGGATAATCTTAAACAGGAGGAATAATTCATTTACTCATGTATTCAAAAGAAACTAAAAAAGAAAGAGAGCATGATTGTATTAGGGGCATTATTGTATTATTAGGGGCCAAATTAAATATGAAAACTTGGTGGTCTGGAAATGCTCAGGAACATCAACTCAATTATAAATTGTTCTATCATCTAGAGGGTCCTCCAAAATGCTTTAAAGTTAGTTAAATCGGTTAAAATTCAGGGTGATCTTTAACAATTTACTGCTTACATATATAGATTCTTTTTAATCATATAAGGATGGCATCCCCCCTTGACTAGTTGGATCCGTTCCTTTATTGACTCACTTTATTGATACATCATCTATGTGTTAATATCATTTAATCCTGGAAAATTATTTGATGAATATAAATCACATCACCACTAATTTAACACATGCATTAAATCTGATTGAATATGAGGTAATGATTATAAGATTTATATAAAATCACATCATTTCTTGTCAATTGGGGGGGGAGGGGGATATGGAGCTTTTGTTCATATATATCACTCCTACTTTATTAATGTACCATCTTTTTTTACATGGAATTTAGGTTAGTGACATTCGTTAAAGCCATTAGAAATTCGGATCGAATACCGGTGAAAAGCATGTTTACTGCGACTTCTTTATATTTAAAATAATATTATGCGTTAAGTATCGAAAATATCATATTTTGGTTTCACAACTACAAAAAGTTTCATGATACTCATGTATACATCTTATACTAAATAATATTATGTTAAGTATCAAAAAAAAAAAAGTACCATCTTTTACAAAAGTTTCATGATACTCATGTATACATCTTATACTTCCCCCTTCTTGTTTACCAAAGTCATGTGTACCACCTTAATTCGTTCCGAGAACTTTTATGTGATATGTGAAATTCTTAAAATAATTTATTTTAGTGGGTGGGTGAGAGGGAAAAGTCGTTCATTATTGAGAAGTTGAGAATTTCCAATTTTGAATTCTCATTGAAGAATTCGTATGTACTGATTCTAGAATCGGATCTTCTGAACTCGTCGCCTATTCTTGGATTGGTAGTTGACGCAACATTCACAAGGGTAGAGCTATAATAGCGAGCTATTTCGTTCGGTTAATTGATTCGTTAAAAAATGGAGACGTAATTGATTGGTTATAGTCGTTATCTACGAATCGAAGTCGTTTTGATTAATTCACAAAAAGTTCGTTTAATTCGGTAATGTTGTCCCTTTTACTAATTACCAAACAAGTCATAACTAATAAATACGTCTATTTAGCACAGAGTTTTTTATAAAATTGATTCGTTGTCGTCGGTTATCCGATTCGTTAAACCCGGAATAAAAAATTCGCTAGTTTATATAATTAGACGATTTACAAATCGTTACTATGAATCGAAATTCGTTTGAATTTGATTTGTTGGTCGGGTTGATCACTTTGATTAGGTTCGTCAAATAATCCGATTCAATTTGGTTAGTTAAGATAGACCTCCACAAGGATGACAACATATGACATGTTGAGATACAACACAACTAATTTTAAGTCGCGGGCGTATTGGCCCAGTAAAGGCCCGAAGTCTTAGAAATGCCATTGTAGCATTTTCATGCGGTGTGAGTTGATCGCGCCCAGTGGTAAGAATACCGTATTGGGTAGTTTAAATGAAGAACCGGCTCTGACGATTGGCCTTATTTCCGCGGTCGCCTCCTCAAGTGAAATCTTAAGAGCGAAGGAATTATCGAGGCGCATTAGTGTGTGATTCGCACTTTTTTAACTAGTTTTCTAAGAAGTACATCCGATTAGTGATATTTTAGTGGGTAGGGACAAAAGCAGTTAAATATTTTCACGAATATTCGAACTCAAATTCGTCGAATTAATATTCAGTTGGTGACTCACCGAAATAGACTCGAACTCACATACTATTTTTTTATTTGCATTGTAAACAAATTTAAATATTTTATAGTTAGATTCGGAACTGTCTAGTCATTCTAACTGGATATTATTGTTTCGAATACAAATGTTTATATAGATATTTAAATATTTAGTCAGGATTGATATTTTCGAGGCCCTAGACGAAATTAAATAATGGAGCCCCCTAATATAATCAATAAATTTTTTTATTGCATCAACTACAATATTTTTTTAAAGAAAATGATACATACAGTACAAATTACAAAAAGCGATTTCTCGAACATTGCTTGATCTGAGCTTCATCAATAATAAGTGAAATATCTATATTTCTAACATCTCTCCCTTCGATGGATACAATTGATAAATCATTAATCTTTCTTGGGACATTGTTGAGCTGGGTAAGTTTTAACTAACTTCAATTTGGAAAAACTCATCATAAGCTAGCAGCTTCTGACTTGACCACGATTAATAAAATTTGATACATGATTGAGACATTCGGATAACAATCTGCTTTTTAACAAATTCCAAAAGAATTTGACGACATTGACACATACGAGCAAGTCAATTGCAAAACTCTCGATTCGGAATATATCATTTTAAATCAATATCGGGCGAATCATTATGAGATAAAACATTTTGTAAGATGAATCGATAATTTTTAATTCGTTATCGTCCGGTGACTAAATTATTTGGTCGAATAGAAAACCAAATATATTTTCAAATGTCTTTAGTTGTTCAAATCTTTGTTTCAATGAAGCAATTGCCGTATCGGCGCCTTCAGAAATAATTAATTCTAAAAGACTCTTCTATGGATTGTATTTCTTCATTGAGATCATTTTCATCTGGTTGTTTTTTCCTAAATATTCGACGTTTTGTTGGAAATACAGGATCCACATTCATATCAATAACTATTACGCTTCCAACAATCTCAAACTCTTGTATTATCCATTATTTCTAAACTTTTTAAAATATGACATCATATATTGATTAATACTTGATTAATGTTCGTATTTTATTTTGTAATTAACTTGCCAACCGTATTAATAACAAATAAAATGTTGTACCAAATAATCATGCCAAGTAAAAATTCAAAGTTCTCAATAGAAGTAATCCAAACTTTGTCTTCTCAACTTTTTTTGTTTTACATCTTGAAGATTCACGTAATTCCATCAAAACTAATCTTATTTTGGGGCACGAGGAAATCTAATGGCTTTTCGTTAACTTACCTCTTTAGTCTATTTGCCGTTCCTTTTATTGACACTTGGATCCACATTTGTACCTAAGACACCGAACTTGGCGTGCCAGCATTTTTAGGTCATCATGTCCTCATTGCGTAATGCGTTCTCGTGTCAGTAGCGCGTTATTGGCGTACATGTTGATTTGATCTTGAAATAGCGGTGGGTTCGAAATGATGCTACCGCTACTGGCATTGACGGATGGGCGTGACGGATGGATTCCGACTGCGTCTATGACTTACAGCACGTCTTGCTTTGCGAAGAGTCAATAACAACATGTTCGGCAACTGTACAGTGACGTTCTCACCGACATCGATTTCATGTGGGACTTATAAAACGGCATTAAATAAATATTTCCGTATTACGTACTCGTACAAGGGTTATCGATTTCGAATGTTCATATAAATCGGCCCAGGTAAATAGTTATTGTAGTGCGGGGGTTCTCAATTGTTGAATAAAGCAAACGTAGGAGCAGGGGAATACTTTACGATTGGCATAGGGTAGACTCTTGTTTAAATCATACATTGTCAGCGAACTTCGACGCCGACCTTTTGCACCCAGGCTCCTTTGTTTATAACGGGGGTTCGCCACCATGCATATATCATCACTTGTTCCTACGCACTTAACCTTTCTTTTTCGTCGATTTTCCGACATGTTAAGACCTCTCCATGTTTTTACCATTTTTTGGTTTTGGAATTCTTGTTTGATTTTGAGAGAATAAGAGATTCTTGATGGAGTAATGTGGTAGAGGAAACTAATTGTTTGTGTAGTTGGTTGTGGAAATTGGAAGAATTTGGATATATTGAAGAGTTGATAAGCGGTTTGGTGTTGTTTGGAAAGCAAATATATGGAAAGTCTTCAAAAGGAATGTGGGTGGTTAAGACAAAATCTCGGCTGCTGATAAATAAACCACGGTTGCCTTTAACCGTCATTCTTTACTCAGCGATTTTTCCACAACCAATCTAAAACAGTTGCCTCCTCTACCACATTACTCCTAACAGTAACTTATTCTCTCAAATCAAACAAGAATTCCAAAAGGCAAAATGGTAAAAACATGGAGAGGTCTTAACATGTCAGGAGAAAATCGATGAAAAGAAAGAGAAGGGTGTAAAGACAAGTGATGATACATGCATGGTGGTGGAACCCTGTTATAAACAAAGAAGGCCCAGAGGCAAGGTCGAAGGTCAGTTCAGTTTTCGACAACAATAGAGGACAGAAACAGTGTTCAGTCCTATGCCAATCCAAAATATTCCCCTGTTCCTATGTTTCATGATTCCAGCAATGGAGTAACCCTGCAATTCACAACAGCCTTTTATCTTGGGTGGATTATACGAACGTTCGTGAAATTGATAACCCTAGGCCGAGTATGGGTAATATGGAAGATGATGATGTTGGTGGGGAGAAGTCCCATGATGAAATTGATGTTGAGGAGAACGTTGTTGGAGAGGAAGTTGCTTCAATTGTTAAAGAAAGAGTCATTGACTCTTCGTGTGCTGAGATGTCAGAAGCTGCAGATGTGTCAGAACCATCTGTCACGCCATCTGTCAATGCCAGTGAGGGTAAGACTGTTGAACCCCCTGTTATTTCTGAAGATCAAGTCAAGATAGATGCTAGTAGTGGTGCTGCTGGTGATGAGAATGTGTCATGTGCTGAGGACATGATGACTGAAAATGTTGAAGGACCAAGTTCTGAGGGCTTGGGTGCAAATGTAGATCAAGTGTTCAATGAAAGAATGGGTAGCAAACTAGCAGGGTAAGTTAACGTAAAAGCCATTAGATTTCAGGCCCCTAAAATAAGATTAGTTTTGATGGAATTACGTGAATCTTCTAAAGATGAAAAAACAAAGAGTGAAGCACAAAGTTTGATTACTTCTATTGAGAATTTTGAATTTTTACTTGGCATGATTATTTGGGACGACATTTTTGCTATTAATATGGTTAGCAAGCAATTACAAAATAAAAATATGAATATTAATACTGTTATGAATCAAGTGAAAGATGTGATGTCATATTTTGAAAAGTTTAAAAATGATGGATATGACAAGAGTTTGGAGGTGTTGAAGGCGTTGCTATTGATATGAATGTGGATCCTGTATTTCCAAAAAAATGTCGAATATTTAGGAAAAAACAACCAGATGAAAATGATCTCAATGAAGAAATACAATCCATAGAAGAGTCTTTTAGAATTAATTATTTCTTAGTTGTGGTGGATATGACAATTACTTCATTCAAACAAAGATTTGAACAACTAAAGACATTTGAAAATATATTTGGTTTTCTATTTGATTCAAATAATTTGAAGTCACTGGATGATAATGAATTAAAAAATTGTTGTATTCATCTTACAAATATTTTATCTCATAATGATTCATCCGATATTGATTTAAATGATATATATTATGAACTGAGAGTTTTGTAATTGACTTTACCAGATGCGTCAATGTTAGCGGTTGAAATTTTGGAATTTGTTAAAAAAGCGGATTGTTATCCGAATGTCTCAATTGCATATCGAATTTTATTAACTGTGCCTGTTTCTGTAGCGTCAGCGGAGAGGAGTTTTTCCAAATTGAAGTTGGTTAAAACTTACCTGAGTTCAACAATGTCCCAAGAAAGATTGAATGATTTATCAATTGTATCCATCGAAAGGGAGATGTTAGGAAATATAGATATCAATTCTATTATTGATGAGTTTGCATCAAGCAATGTTCGGAGAAATCGTTTTTTGTAATTTGTAATTGTATGTATCATTTCCTTTTAAAAATATTGTAGTTGATGCAATAAAATTTATTAATTATATTAGAGAGGCCATTATTTAATTTCGTCTAGAGGCTTCGAAAATGTCAGACCGGCCCTGACTAAATTAAATATCTATATAAACATTTGTATTCGAAACAATAATATCCAGTTAGAATGACTAGACAGTTCCGAATCTAACTATAAAATATTTAAATTTGTTTACAATGCAAATAAAAAAATAGTATGTGAGTTCGAGTCTATTTCGAGGAAATACCAAGTCGAATATTAATTCGACGAATTTGAGTTCGAATATTCAGGAAAATATTTAATCCGCTTTTGTCCCTGCCCACTACAATATCACTAATCGGATGTGCGGCA